>WAAF01001502.1:130538-296563 GCA_013400475.1 Tricholaema leucomelas
ACTCTGCACATCTGTCCAGGCGGCCAAGGTCCCGCTGCAGAGCCCTTCTGCCCTCCAGCCCAGCAACATCTGCCCCCAGCTTGGTGTCATCTGCAAACTTGCTGATGACTGACTCAATGCCCTCATCCAGATCATCTATGAAGATGTTAAAGAGGATGGGGCCCAGCACTGATCCCTGAGGGACACCACTAGTGACCGGCCGCCAGCTGGATGTGGCACCATTTACCACCACTCTCTGGGCTCGGCCCTCCAGCCAGTTCCTCACCCAGCACAGAGTGTTGCCATCCAAGCCGTGGGCTGACAGCTTAGCCAGCAGTTTGCTGTGGGGAACAGTGTCAAAGGCCTTGCTGAAGTCCAGATAGACCACATCCACAGGCCTCCCCACATCCACCACGCGGGTCACCTGATCATAGAAGGAGATGTAGTTGCCAAGCCAGTGTCCATGATATTTGAAAAGTCATGGGAATCGGATGAAGTCCCTGGTGACTCACAAAAAAGAAACATTACACTCATTTGAAAAAAAAAAAGGTCAAAGGAAGACCCTGGGCACTGCTGACCTGTCAGCCTCACCTGTGTGCCTCGGAAGATCATGGATCAGATCATCCTTGAACCTATGCTAAGGCACGTGGAGGACACAGAGGTGATCTGAGACATCCAGAATGGCTTCATCGAGGGCAACAGCTGGATGTCCTAACAGAGTTCAGTGACAGGTGGCTTTCCTTAACAGTCTGCAGTGGGACCTGTACTGTTAATATCACAGAGAGTGGGATCGAGTGCACTCTCAGTAAATTTGCAGATGATAACAAGCAGTTGAGATGCTTGAGGAAAGCAGGTCATCCACCTTGATGATGCCAGTACAGCCACTATAAAGAAAGGCTAAAGGAGTTGGGGTTCATCCTGGAGCAGGGAAGCCTCTGCAGAGACTTTTATGTAGCCTTTCAGTACATGAAGGGATCTTATGAGAAAGATGAAGAGAGAATTTTTAGTCAAGCCTGTTGTGATAGGACAAGGGGTAATGGTTTTACACTAAAAAGAGGGTAGATTTAGACTGGATATAAGGAAGCAATTTCTTCCTGTGAGGATGGTGAAACACTGTGATAGACTACTCAGAGAGGTAGTAGAAGCCCTATCCCTGGAAATATTCAAGGTCAGCTTGGACAGGGGTCTGAGAAAGATGATTTAGTTGAAGTTGTCCTTGTTTTTGTAGGGGGGGCTTCAAATAAATGACCTATAAAGGTCCTTTCCAATGCAAACCATGTTATGATTCTGTAATTCTATGTTTCAAATTGCAGCTGAGAACTTTGTATTCTTTTGGACAGTACTAGCTGGCATGGGATCTCCCCATGCTGGGGTGCCTCTAATCAGCTAAGTGAGAGAGCACCAATGTCTAACAGCAATCCCTGGCACAGTTTTATTCCATCATGCAGAAGCAGCCACAGCATCTGACAATCTTGTGGACTGGGGAACAACAACTGCAAAACTGGCTGTCCATTAAAGAATTAAGAATTACTCAGCCTTACATTTCAACAACCTGTGGTATTTGTTTTCTATGAAGCAAGGAATTAAATCCAGACCTTCTGGAGTTATAGGTCAGTACTCTCTCCGTTAAACTACCCTCTCTCTGATTATTAGGATATAGAAGTCTCCCTGCATTTGACATTGTAGCTTCAAGAGGCATGCTCATCTACTATTGCTCCAAGTGCAATTCTGATTGCTTCAAGATGAGTGCTGAAGAGGCAGCAGAACACAGAACTGAGTTACCAGAGACGTCACCTAAGAGATAAAAGCCTAGAGATGTGAGAACTCCTCAGCATGTTTTCTATGCTGTCTTTTTTGAATAATATTATGAAGTATATTATTGTGAATTCTGATGGCACTTTACAACCCTAGTATGTGAAAAAAGGCATCTGTTAGTATAAGCAAAGATCAGGTGCTCAGATTAGGAAAAACTTCTCAAGACATGTTGAGGGGTGAAAGGGAAAAGATATTCACGAAAGAAATTAAAGAAAATACTGGAAACTAGACTAGATGGAATTTTTGGTAGATGATTAAAAGCATCCAACTGCAGACATATTTTAGGCGAAGGCAAGTCATGGCAGATTGCAAAATTGTTAATGCAGAGAAAAAAGTCTAATGAAATACACTTCTGAGAAAAACATAGGACTGCTAGGCTCTGAATAAGGACAGCATATGGTACAGTTAGAAAGCAAGGATCAGGTTAAACCAGTTTGATATGGACACCCACATCTGTGCTCTCTGTCAGCTCCTTTTGCAGTCAGCCAAACAAAATGGGCATGTCTATAGAGTACTAGGAAAGTATATATCCCAAGTGGGTCAGATGTTCCTAAATTTCTCCTCATTGATTATTGGGGTAAGAGAGAAGTTGTCTTATACTTTTGGTATGAGAAGAAGCATACATTGGCACCTTTTCTAGAAGAGACAAGGTTACAAAGAAAGCTAAGAAAGGACTTTGTAATGGTTTGGATTGGGACATGAATCTGGTGTGTTAAAACACTCAGAAAAGATCAAATGGCCTCTTAAGTAAAAGACCAAAGGCACAACTGTGTGATTTCAGCCTAACTGCACCTGCTTTACTTGGGCCTAAATAACTCCTGCATGTTTAGATACAATGAAAAAGATCTCACGGTTGTATGCAGAGAGTGAGTGCTGTTACTTTAGTTTTAGAAGAAATGATTTAAGAGACTGGAAACAGCTGGCTGGAAAACAGTGAGAAAGGCTAAAACCTTAGAAGTTTGGAAATGATCTGTAAAATATGCTGTAACAGCCCCTAACATTCTGTGGTGTTGTGATATACTAGCTGAGAAAAGACAGCAAATAATATAAAGAAAATAAGGAGCATAGGAAGGCTCTAACAACAACGCATTAGTGATTCCACTAACTAGAGGATGCTGAAAGAAAATCTAGAGATATCAAAGAATGAGAAGAACAAAGAATCTCACATGTGAAAATGAAAATTAAAAAGGCATATGGAAACCAAAAACATTGAAAACATGAAAAAAAAAGGACAGAAACTGCATTCTAGGACCAAACTGCCCACAATCTCCAGACCAGAAGTATTTGTTTTCAGTCATGCATGTTGACGTTCTTCTGTTCTATATAGAACAAGTAAATGGTTATTGTTCTAGGAAATGGAAAATGGTAAAAGCTATTAGAGCAGTGCTGAGTTTGTTGTAAATCATGATGTTGATACTTTGCAGTCTTTCTTTTATCACTTTCTGAACCTGTTGAATTTCTGTCCCCACTTTATGAAACCTTTTGACATGTAACAAATCACTTAATGTGATCAAGTAATACCTGTCCTTGTTTGATTGAAGGAAATGTACATGACACATCAATGCATAATTAAAAAGAGTGGAAGATAAATTGAGCAGCATATAAATGGTAGAGTTTCAAAGCAAATATATGATAATTGTGTGATGTCACAGAGAACATAAGATAATAATTCTCTGTCCTTGCTCAAAAGAATTCAATGGAAATCTATTATCAGAACCACTTGTGAGGACAAAAGCTGAGTAATCACTGGTTTTCCATGCAAACAAAAGTCATGAACTGTAAATCTCATGAAAGCACCACGAGAGATCAGACAAGACAGGTAGATTAGGCTATCTGAATGTTTCATGGGTTGTTGGACCTTGGTCAAATGTTACCTCCTTGCTTTTGATAATAAAAAGAAATATTAAATAATATCCATTTCAGGAAAATTACCTTAAATTTTTTCCTGAAAGGTCATATGTGAATGTGAACTCTTCTTACTTTAAAATGTATGTCCCTATCCTTGCATTCATTATGCTGAATTTCAGAGCAGCAATAGGAAGAGGGCAGGGAGATGGCCTAGCAGAGACATTTTAAACAGTATCCACACTGAGGAATCCAGTCTATAATTTTTCAGGGACAGAGAGGGGATTAACACTCTTATGTAAATGGACATTGTAAATGGTCTTGTAAATGTTGTATGAATCAGGTGAAGCATCAGTATAAACCATTTTACAACACAAACATGAGAATAAGTTAGATTCTACAGAACAATTGGCAGAAGAGAAATATAATCTTATTTACACTGAGCAGAGTGGATATGACACAACGATGATTAAGCCAGTAAATACTGAGACAAATAATGTCCTTTTAGTACTTTTGAGTCCTGGCCCTCAATAGCAAGCAATTTCCTTACTAGCTTCCAGTATCTGGTAAGACACGTAGCTGAGACACATAATATGAACTTGCAAGCAACTTCTAGCAGAATTGGAAATAAACAGCACTAGATCCAATGCTCAAGTTTAACAAAAGATTAAGAGAGCTGAGTCTGCACATAAGTTAGCAATGCACCTAACTTTATAAGAATTATATTGGGGGAAAAGACACTTAAGATCATGGAGTCCAACCATTATCTGACTGTATCAAATCAGCAGAAAATATATTTTCTTCCAAAACTATAAAAAAAAAAGAAAAAAATACTTAGAACACTACAATTCCTATTTGCATTTATAATCTTCCATCAAAATAGACTTATTACTTAAAATCTCTCATCTTGTACTCTCACTAAACATGTGACAATCCATTATAATCCAATATAATGACATTACTTATTAGGGAGAAAACATTTTTAGTGCATATATAATATGCACTGGATAACACTGGAAGACCTCACATGCTGATACACAATCAGAGACAAAAAACATAGCTCTTTGAAAAATATGAGAGGAACCCATTTATTTGAATACTAGCAATGAAAGAGATAACTCAGTTATCTTAGCAGTAGACCCCAAACCCCCCAAACAACCAATCCACAACAAACAAGCAAACCAACCCCCAACAACAAAAAAACCCAACCACCTGTCCAGCAAGATTTAGGAAATGAAAATAAAAGCTCATCAAACATCAAAACATACTGGTCTCATTTGGCATCCTCTCAATATCACCTGGCCAGGGGTGGGGAACTCTGCTGAAGATATTTGAATGAAATGAGACTGGGTATTAAATTACACTTGTATTACTCCGTTCATTGAATCATCATGTGTTTTGGTTGCCTACTGCAACGGAGGTTCTTTTAAGGAACAAAAAAAGGTATTTAGGTGCAACATTGCACATGCAGTAAAAAAACAAGAACCATGGAACCAAAGATAGTGCTTTATGCACTGCATTGATTATGATTGCCACGCAAGCACTAATTTAGAGACTAATGGATGCACGTTATTGCAGACACTGTCACCTTGGAATCTGATTAGCATAAGCAGAAGCTGTCTGGGAGATGAAGGGATTATAATGTCTTCTAATTAATATAATTCTGAAGTGACTAATTGGCCATCTCCAGGGCTTCAGAAACATGCATTACCAATGAACTGTTTGCTTTGTTACACAGGACAGTGAAACGGCTATTTATTTCCAAGTCACTTTATAAGGCCTCTTTGTGTGTGTAAAAAGATGTTTCCCCAGCTTTAAGTAGCAGCTGTCCTCACACTTGAAAGCATCTTGACTTTCCAGGCAAGAGCTCCAAAATTCTTTGAGTGAGAAGACTTCCAAAGTTTTGGAACCAGAAAGTCAGCATACTGGAAACCTTCTGCCACAGCAGGACCTGTTATGCCAAGAGATCACATAGTGCTCACTCTTGCCCCTCATCAGCTGACTTGTGAACCTTTGTGAATAGACATATGGTGATCTGAATTAGTGGTTCTATACGTTCTGTTATACTTAGTGCAGGGCTGCAGCACAAACAGCTGCTGTGTGAGGAAAGGGAGCTGTAACCAGCTACTTGATGGCCCTTTCCTCCTCTTTTCCCAGCCAAAAGGATCTTGGAAAGATAGCTGGTGGCAAGGAACCTAAAAGAGCTGACATGCAATGCTGATCACTGTAGTCAGTAAAAAATGGGCTAGCTAGTTTATATTTGGATGTGATAAAGGCTCTATGACAGATGCTGAGAAAGCTTTCAGATATAGTTTCTTTGTGCCAAAACCATTTTTTAAAATGAATATATTTCATTTTATGGATTCATATTATCATCAGCATATTATGGAGATATAACATGTTCCATAGCTTTGGAAAGAAGGGCTGTTTTGCTGGAAGATACTTCAAACAGTGGGAATATAAACCTGTTCATAAAAAGTCCATGAAAAGGATGAGAAAATGAACATAGTCAGCCATTCCATTTTATCCCCTTCAACTTCACTTTTTCTTGTTGCATTTATCATAAATTTTCAAAACAAAATTAACAGATTACTTTGTAGCCCCTTGCCCCTCTAATTTTGGGTACATGTTTTTCTTTTGATACTGTTCAGGAGTTTTACATGGCGTGCAAAATTGTATCAGGTCAACATTTTTTTACTGAAAAATAAATTTTTGTGCAGGCACTATTAAATATTATCAGGGATTTTCATTTTCCAAGGAAATGACAGTATTGCTGTTTAGGATCAAATAACAAAAGATTTCCTGGGCCAAGAAGAAAAAAGTATAAATCACTTTTTTTTTTCAGTCTTATCATGTCACAGATACAGAAAATTCGATGAGCACATAATAAATCTCTTGCATTGCCAAGCCTGAGAACCTTCAAATACAAAAGAAAGTTTCAAGAATTCTAATTTAATTTAGCTTTAAAAAAAAATGCTGAATTAAAAAAAAAAAGTACCTTTGAAAATGCAACAATTTTTAAAGAAATTGTTGCTAAGTACAAGGAGTTCATTACAAAATCCATGAGGTTCCACCAATCATGAATGTAGTCTTGTAGTCCACCATCCCACATCTGTTTAATTTCACCCCAGATGAAACCTGTAAGTAGAACATAATCCATTAAGCATGAAGAGTAGATGAAAAAAAAAGCTTTGACTACTCTAGATACTTATCTCACAATGGATTAATTATACTTGCATTAAATATAAAGAGAAGATGGGTAAGTGCCTAAAGTACATATCTAGTTAGGTGAAATTTTATCTTTCAATTAATGCTCCCAGAATTGATTTGTCAGGCAGAACCAAAATCTAAACACACCCCCCACCCCCCAAAAAAAAAAAAAACAAAACCACAAAACAAAAAAGAACCCACCCAAATAAACAAAGAAAGAAAATAAACAAACAAACAAAATCTGCTTTTATAAGGGCAATATCTTTGGCTTTCTTCAATTACCTCTTCTATTGTATCCTAACATGTATGAACAAAGATCTTAAGACCAAACACTACTGCTCACTCTGCTCTTGGTATCTGCAGGAATGCAAATCAAACTGGAAAATTTACAATTGCAGGAGTCAGTTCCACATTTTATTCAGTTGTAACTCACAAATAAGGAAGACAATGTGTATGTCAGTAGAATATTGTCAATGATGAACTAAAGTCCCTTTTTTTTTTCCATAGCAAAGAGTAGTGTCACTCACAAAATGTTTTTTGTTGATTCCTTCCTTTAGGACATAAAGGAATGGAAGCTGTTTCCAGGTGTTCAGAACGTGCGTTGCACTGAACACAAAGAGAAATACTCAATCCTGATGGGAAGGTTTGCAAGTTACCCAACGTGAACTTGTAATTGCTCCCGTGACAAGTCTGTGGAGACTGACGCTATAAACACTAAAATCTCTCAGAAGAGGATACTCCACATGATTGTATAGTATAGTGTGATAAAATAGTATAGAACATTTGGATCCTTATTTGATAATATTATCTACACAACTTTTTTTTCATAACAATATCAATAAAGATTTTATTTTTTCACAATTATTTTCTTAAAAGAATTTCTCACTTTTGCTCTCACTAAAGGGACAAAATTCACCACAAAAGAGACAGTCTCTTGCATGTATATGTAGAGATGCAGTTAATTCAGCATCTCTTTTACCATCTGCTTATCATATGTTCCTTCAGAAAATGCTGAAGAGATTTTGTGCAGGTGTCTATAGAGTTGTGCACCGTTCTAGTCTGGGCTTAAAGTCACCTTGAACTTTACTAATTTGCCTCAGTGTCTACTAGGCAGGCTCCTAAATGCCTACTGATTTCAGTCTGTAAAATGACTTCACCTACTCCTCAAAGAGCTGACACAAAAGCAACAGTGGTGCTCTCTGTAACACCGTTGCTCAGCATCATATGTTTTCATAGCACTGCCTAAAATTTAATAGAATTATGTGCATATTGAAAAAGAAATGTTGAGTAAAGCTGCTACATCTGTTTTGTGAGTGAAAAGCCAGACTGTTTTGCCAAGTACTTTCTGGGCTTCAGGAAATAAAGTGTAATTGCTAATATAGAGGAAGAGCTGACACTAACAGAGGAAGAGAGTATAAGGCTATTTTGTATTTCTTCACTCTGAATGAGAAACACAACTAATCCAAGGTGCTAGCAATGCTGAAGTCTTTTGGCAGCTGGAAGTTCAAGGTACACCTGGACATTGTCACGGTGGTGGTTCTAATTTTTTTCTTGATTCATGATAACTTTTTATGTACATCCTGATGCAGAGCTTGTTCCTCTCAAACAAAAGATAATGGGGAAATGGAAATTGTACTTTTTTTGTCAGTTACTATGGAGATGTGATCATGTATTCTTTCTTCCTAACCAAAAAATCTCTAGTCAGGCTGGAGAAGTGGGCCCAGGTGGATCTCATGAGGTTCAACAAGGCCAAGTGCAGAGTCCTGCACCTGGCTCAGAACAATCCCTGTTACAAACACAGGCTGGAGTAGGATGGCATAGAGAGCAGCCCTGCAGAAAAGAACTTGGGAATACTGGACATGAGCCAGCGATGCACACTGCAGCCCAGAAGGCCAACTGTATCCTAGGCTGCATCAAAACAACTGTGGCCAACAGGAAGAGAGAAGTCATTCTGCCACTCTTACTCTGCTTCACTTCACCTGGAGCACTGAGTCCAGACCTGGGGTTCTCAACACAAGGACATGGGTCTGATCAATACGGCCCAGACAAGAGCCACAAAGATGATCAGGGGGCTGGAGCACCTCTCCTGTGACGACAGGATGAAGGAGTTTGGTCTGTTCAGCTTGGAGAAGAGAAGGCTCTGGTGAAACCTTACAACAGCCTTCCAGTACCTGAAAAAAGCCTAAAGAAATCTGAGGACTTCTAATTTACAAAGGCTTATAGCACTAGGACAAGGGACAATTGTTTTATACTAGAGAAGAGTAGATGTAGACTGGACATTATGAAGAATTTGCTTACTATGAGGGCAGTGGAACTCGTTGCCCAGGGAGGTGGTGGAGACCCCATCCCTGGACTCAGGCCTAATGGGGCTCTGAGCAACCTGATCTAGTTGGGGATGTCTCTGCTTACTGCAGGGGAGTTAGACTAGATGACCTCTAGAGGTTCCTTCCAATCCAGTGCATTCTGTGGTTCTGATTCTCTATAAATACCATTACTGACATCTTATGGGACTCCAAAGAACTTGAAGCTATGCTGTGACAGACAATCTATGCATGCATAGTAGAGCTTCCCAAAAGACTTTTTGAAGGCAAATATTTGAAGATACAAAGTCCTAAGGTTGATTATCAAAATCCCCAACTTCAGGACAATCTCACCATGGAAGCTGAGATCGGTCTTTGTAGGTACTAGGCCTCTGTGGCTCGGTATCCTGAGAGATGCTTAGCTGGAGCAACAAATGCTGGAAGAACTGAGATGTCTGGACTCTTGCAAATCTTCCAGAGTGTGCCTGAAGGGTTACCTTAGAAAAGTGTCCTCCGAAATGTTGGAGGTGTTTTTGCAAAACCGAAGACTTCTTTAAGGCCTAGTGAGTTTACATGATGGAGCTACTCTGAGCAATGAACCTCAGGGGGTCCAAATTGTACTGTTTAGGATTCATTTACTCTCACGTGGCCAGAGGTCTAGAAGCCTTGTAGATCATACAGGTATGTTTTTCCAAGAAGGAAAGGCTAAAAGAGACAAGTCAGTGAGCTCCTATGTTTCACAGGGTCTGATACAGTATGTCAGTTTTGTACTGTTACATTCATGGGAGAATCAGGGAAAGGCTGGAAAAATCCATGTATTTTTTAAACAAAGAAAAAGCCATTCAGAGATCAGGGTAGCATTATCTCTGTGATGTCCCATG
The DNA here is from genome assembly GCA_013400475.1 of Tricholaema leucomelas. NCBI lineage: Eukaryota > Metazoa > Chordata > Aves > Piciformes > Lybiidae > Tricholaema lacrymosa > Tricholaema leucomelas. The sequence continues at coordinate 140,569 of WAAF01001502.1, forward strand.
CTTTCTTTTTCTGTCTAGAAGATATGTGTAGCTGGACACAACCGGATTTATTATCTAAGGAGACCTTTGAGCAATTCCAAAATAAGAAGTGACATGATAGAAGACATGCAGTTGTAAGACTTTCTGATGGGGTACAAGCAGGAAAGAGACCCAGAGTCCAGGCGCTGCCTGCTTAGTAATGCATCAAGGCAGCAATATTGGCACCTGGTGACACAGCTCATGTAAGAGCTGTGTGTTAGTAGCAAGAAAGATGATGTCTCAACAAAGCAGAAAAGACATCACCAGCTTGCACAGAGGTACTGGGGAAAAACTGCTGATGGGAAATAGCAATATACAGGGGGTAAATTGAAAACTTTTAGCCAGTCAGGCTGGAGAGAAGTTCATAATCCAAAGCTGTCTTTACCTTCCTGGGAGGAAAACAGCAGCTACAAGGCAATAATCCTGTCATCTGCAGAGGGGCTAATCTTCCCATTGACTGAAAAGGGAGCCATGGAGGATCAGGCTGAATTAAAACAGATGTCTAACTTCCAGGTGACTGTATTTAGCTGAAATAATTCCACTGGGAGCAGACATTACTGTTTTACCTGGATAATCTTTGCTATATTCTGATCGCCTCTTTGCTCCAACTGTGTCCTTCCTATCTCTTCACACCAGCTATATTCCACACTTGCCTTTTAATATCCTCATCAATTCATTTCCCATCAACCTGTTCTTATAATTTATCACCACTTGCAAGGAAATCATCAACATTATGCAGTTCTTCCACCTCATTAATCAAGGACTTTAATTGAAAACTTGAAGCTGAGACTTTCAAGCCTTTATCATATTGTTTATGATTAGATACTGGAGCAGTAAAAGACAAATAACATCCTTGATATTTTGAAACAGGCTGAGATGATAAGAAAGGGAAAAGAAATTTAAAGCCCTGTGGTTTTAAAGAGATGAAACAGACAGAAACTCAGGGCAGAAATCCCACAGACCATACGAGGCCCTGGGAATGACAGACACCATGGAGAGGTTTTGTATATCACTGTGAAATATTATACGTGCAAGCCGATAAATGCAATCATTTGACTGAAGATCAGTTTGCCTGACAGAAGAAAGGAACTAAAATAGATCACACAAAACAAATCTGGAGACAAAAATGGAACTTGTGTTCTAAGTATATTTTCTTCTCTGCAGTAAACATTTCCAAACATTGATGAACATTCTACTAAAACAAGCCCTACATATTATAAAAATAAATCTTATCCAAGCCAACAAAACAGCAGAAATAAAAAAAATATTTCTTACTGAAGAACAAAAGGCACTGAAATAAAAGAAAAAACAACATATTTCAGTAAAGTTACTTTATAATAATACTCCTAAAATATCCTTGAGGAATGGGTATCACATACTGCATATTAACTACATGTGGAATATTCCATATGAAGATATATCAATACATATACGCTGATAAGCCTAACTTTTATCAGTCTATCTATAGACAGGTTTCGAAGCTGTTTTTCCAGTCTTGAAATATTTAACATTTGGACACTCAAATGCCTTTTTAATAATCTGGGCCTGCTTTTCTGTTCATAGTCTAAGACTCTGGTAGCAAACCTTTCAACTTTGAATCACGAAATCATAGAATCAAACAGGTTGGAAGAGACCTCCAAGATCATCCAGTCCAACCTATCACTTAGGCCTATCCAGTCAACTAGACCATGGCACTAAGTGCCTCATCCAGTCTTTTCCTGAACACCCCCAGGGACGGTGACTCCACCACCTCCCTGGGCAGCCCATTCCAATGCCAATCACTCTCTCTGTCAAGAACTTCCTCCTAACATCCAGCCTATACTTCCCCCGGCACAACTTGAGGCTGTGTCCCCTTGTCCTGTTGCCAGTTGCCTGGGAGAAGAGACCAACCCCCACCTGGCTACAACCTCCCTTCAGGTAGTTGTAGACAGCAATGAGATCACCCCTGAGCCTCCTCCTCTCCAGCTAAACAACCCCAGCTCCCTCAGCCTCTCTTCATAGAGCTTGTGATCCAGGCCTCTCACCAGCTTCATTGCCCTACCTGAGCAGGGCAGCAGCTCAATACTCATGAATTTTCTCTGTTCCTTCTGATATAGCTTTGAGTAAGGCATAGTATCTGTTTGTGAAGATTGGTAGATAACTTTGAGATGGCAAAAATTTTGGGTCTTGATTGATTACCAATTCACAGCTACCTAATTAAGTTGCTCCTTGTAAATCATACTCCTAAGGAACAAATCTGTAACTCCCATGCAAAAGAAAGGAACAACAAAGAAAAAAAATCAATTCAAAGCTGTGTTAAGTTTTAAGAAAAAAAAAAATTTACATACACTCTGTCTAATTTCCTACCTTGTAGTGAATCTGGAGCAGCTACAAAAATAATTTTCCAGGAGCTGTGGAAATTCACAAAAATGCTATGCCATCTTCACAACACTGTTTTTTGTTGTTTATAATTAGAATTATAGTTCAGTTCTTACAATAAATCATATCAAGGTTTGTCACAGAAATATATGAAAGGCAGTATCCCAGGAAAATTCTTGTTTTAAAAGGATTTATAGATCTCTAGTTACTTTTGGCCTTAACCTTTCCAACAAAGGTTTGGCTGCTCTGTGCTAGTTTTGTTCCTTTGCCATTAAGTGATGGGAAGCAAGGGGAGAGGTTCTTCAGGGTCAATCTCTGCATGCCAAATGAAAAAAACCCTACCTTCTAGTACATTTCTTGGAGAATGTATTTTCACTGGACTGAGAAACTGTTTAACTGATGCAATCAATTTTGCTCTACTATGTGATCTAGAGGTTTTCAGACAAGCTGCTAATGATACCTGAACCAAAGGAAACTCATTGTAGGGAATTCAATGAGCATTTATAAAGTTTGAAATACCTCTTTTGCTTTACACCTAGGCCAATGAACTAATCTTTGATGAAGGTAACAAGATGAATGGACACCCTGATATAATTCAGGGGGTCACACTCTTTGAGGCATATTTTGGTAACAGAATACAGCTATTTCAAGGGAACATGCACAAAATCAAAAGCATGCCTTCTGAAGTCCTCCGAGGATAGAGAAATGGCTGTCTGGGAGGGGAACAGCTGTGTGCAGCGTTATGTCTTGTGTCAGTTTACACAAAGAGCTGAGAATGACATGGTCAGAGGCACTATTTATGTTCCATCTCTCTTCCTAGGACAGTTAAGCAAGCTGAGCAGAACTCAATATTGAGAACACTTAATATCTAACCTCAGATCACTCTTTGTCTTTACTTTGTTATCTGCACAATTGAATTTAATACCTTCTTCCAGAGAAGATGAGTTTAGTAATGTCTCTGGAGTGCAGTGAAAAGGTAATGAACAACACAAAGACTATGGAACACTCGATCCTTTTGGATGAAATACAGCAGTGCTGAGTATATTTGCTTCTGATTATATATCACTTTTTTGCTGGTTTTTGCTGTTTCATTTGTTTGTTTGCTTGTTTTCTCCTCTGTAAAACAGAGGTGTGGTAAAGAATAGCAATATAAACTAAGAGAAAATGTTTATGTCCCAGAGGGTATGCAAAAATAAATTGTAACCCTGGATTGTCTGTTACATTCCATATGAGCTATTTAGTAAGGTTAATAAAGCTCAAATTAATCAAAGATACTAATTCAAAGCATTTCAGGTTCATGCACCTAAGCCTTCCACATCTGTGGACTGTAGACAGTGATGGTGTAGTCATCATGATGTAGAGAGATGTGAAAGAGCCTGTATTTTTGGAATGTATCATATGCTTAAACAGAAGTGTCTAATGCCATTTTAGATGTCCTGCATATCCAAGCTAGCCACTCATGCACTGCCAAAAAAGGTACAGGTTTTCCGTAGGGTATTTATCATGGATATGGCCACTCTGCAAGTATAATAGACTTCAAAAATACAACCAGGTTCCTCTTTGTAGTATACAAATTTCTTTTTTTAATGTTTACTTTGATTTAATCTCCTAATTTCCTAACAACCTGACAATTTGACAATTGTCAAATGCCTGAGTTTGGAGTAAAGGGCTATGGACAGATACCTAAATAGAAAGATAGAGTGTATTTCTGTTCTTGAACTCTGCTCCACAATAATATTGTAGACACAAATGTAGTTAATAGTGGTCCATCTCCTCGGGTACCTTTGCATGAAAGATTATACATCTCTTTCAAGCATATCCTCATTTACTTCTTATAAATCTCTATTAAGCACTACAGGTTAAGCATGCATAATTTTACTAATTATCCTTTAATCTTCATGGTTCATTGAAACTGTTTGTGGAAAGCATTTATCCAAATTGACTTAATACAGAAAACAGTTTCTTGCTTCCATGAAAATACTGTGGAGAGGTTAAGGAGCAAGGCTTATATCCTATTACCATAGACAACTTTAATTTATAAAGTAACATGTATCTGATGTGTACAGTACTGCAGTTTAATATTGATTAAAGTATTTTATCTCCAAACATCTGCATGTTCCTTATATTTGCTAGCACTTAAGTAGATATTTAGGGATGTAGAATACTGCTCATATCTTTCTCTTCTATTAAAAGGCATATAAGAATTTGAACATCTCAGTACTGAGGATCTAAAGATATTTAGGAACCTAGTCCCGTGAAGCAGTATATTAATTTAAATACCATATGATTCAAGCTCTAAATTAAATACACAATACTGAAAGTAAAATTCACCATGCAAGAGACCTAAATTCTGCATAAATTGCATTTTATGTTCATTTAGAGTTTCAAGATCCTAGCTAAAGTCCACGGCCTGTGAATATGAAAACTGAGTGCTAAGACAACCTAGGCAAAAGGGATGGCAAAACCAAGAAAGAAGAATGAGTCCCAAACACTTTATCTCACCAGCACTTAGAAAACTATCTCAAGGCTTCAGATACATGTCTACATGGACTGAGTTTCAGCATCCAAAACACCTTCCTTTCCTAAAATGCTTAAATTATATCCACCAGGAATAGTGTGAATGCTTGGCACTGCAGCTTTATGGCTAAAACTCTCATACAGGGTGTAGAACATTCACCTGTCCTGTTAAAAGTGGGAAGACATAAAATCAACAGGTGTCCTTAACCTCCTCAATAAGGACCCCCAGTAGGAAGCAAAAGTGTCAAAGATAGGCTTTGCACACCCACTGCAGGACTTTTCTGTTCTTTATTCTCAAGCTATGATCACAATGTTGAAATGTGAAATATTTGAATGCGAGAGGAGCTAGCACAATTTAAAGCTCAATTTGAAGCTCAACTGAAAACAAGACTGAAGTCCAAAGATTATTTTATGATCCTGCCAAAACCTGCTTCTATCAGCAAAATATTGTGATTGCAAGAAAACATCTGATTGCACTGAATACTTTTCTATATATGATTGGTTTATATTGGCTTGTAAAAGCAAAGTCCCAGTTTGCAATTCTAAGTAATTGCCTGTGGGAGAGAAGTTCTCCATAGCTAGAAAAGTGCATGTGAAAGGAAAATTCAGACAGTTATTGTAAAGAAAGGTAACCTGTGGATGACACCAAGCTGTGTGGGCTGGTTGACCTGTTTGAAAGGATGCCATTAGAGGGACTTGGACAGGCTTGAGAACTGAGCCCAAGCCAATGTCATGAAGTTCAGCGAGGCCAAGTGAAAAGTCCTGGACCTAGGATGGAGCACAAATATAGGCTGGGCAAGGAGTGGCTCAAGAGCAGACTTAAGCAGTAGGACTTGGGGGTGTCAGTTGATGAAAATCTCAACATGAGCCAATGATGTAGGCTTACAACCCAGAAGGCTAACCATATCCTGGACTGCACCAAAACTGTGGCCAGAATGATGAGGGAAATGATTCTCCCCATCTACTCTGCTTTCATGAGACCCCACCTAGAGCACTCTGTTCAGTTCTGATGCCCACAGCATAGCAGGGTCATGGAATGGCTGGAATTGGTCTAGAGGAGGGCCATGAAGATGATCAGGAGTGTGGAGCATCTCTCCTATGGGGATAGGGTCTAAGAGTTGGGGCTGTTTAAGGTGAAAAACAGAATACTCTGGGCAGATCTTCTAGCAGTCTTCCAGTACCTGAAAGGGCCCTAGAAGTAACCTGGGAAGGGACTTTTTTACAAGGACTTGTAGAGATGGGATGAGAGCAAATGGATTTAAGCTTGAGGAGGAAAGATTTAGACTGGATATTAGGAAGAAATTATTTAAAGTAAAGGTGGTGAGACACTAGAACAGGTTGCCCAGGGAGGTGGTAGATGCCTCCTCCTTGATGGTGTTTAAGGCCAGGCTGGATGAGGCCTTCAGCAGGTTGGAATGTGAGGATCTTTAAGATCTCTTCCATTCTATGAATCTATGAACTCTTTTAATTTTCCATGCTTTATTTAAAGACTGTAGAAGCCAACAAAGATAGGCAGAACACTGTTCCATCTAGCCTAAACTGAATGCTTAGGGAAAGAATTTGAGAACAGGCTAAAGTAAAATCTTCCAGGTTTGTTAAATGCAGAATTATTTTTGTCTGGAGATCATACCTCTTCCACTATGACTAAGAGCCACTGATCAGGGCTGACTGAGACATTATGGATGAGATTTAGGGACAAAAAGAGATTGTAGATCATTTTAGATGGATCCATTTTTAGATGGAAACACATTTACAGAGGCTTTTCAAATTTATGACAGATTTTTACCATAATACCAAAAGGTACATATGGCTACCCATACTGAAGTGGTCACAGCACCACTGAATGTTTTCCCCCCCAAAAAAAAACAAAACTCTGACTTTTTATCATAATCAAAACAAGACTTTTTTTCCTCTGGTCTCAGTTTTGGAAATGGGGAAACCACTCTAGATTAAATCTTACACAAAAACCCACATGTCACTCAATGCCACCAACAAACAAAGAATAAAATGAAATAATTCTATACAGAAAATGTTAATCTTAAATCTTTAAAACCTTGTAAACATAAAAGTAGCTGAGTAAAAGACCTTATTATGCCAAGATTGAGTCAGTCTTTACAAGAAATGTCTCTCCTAATATTTGAATAATTAATTTCATTGTTTGGTCCAGTTTGGGATCCCCAACAAGGGAAAGATATTAACTGACTGAATTGAACCACGTGGAAGGCTATCAAACCGATTAGGCACTGGACCACACAATGTACAAGAAGGGGTTCAGGGAGCTGAATTTGTTCAGTCTAGACAAGAGAACACTGATGAGGGGATATTGCTGTCATTGACTAGTGAAATTGCTAGACTTGTCCTACAAGTGCACGCTGGAAGGACAAGAGGTAATGGCTGAATGTTGTAGATGAGATATTCCAAGTGATACAAAGAAAAAGTTCACCAGTAGCTAGACACAGGCACAGGTTACTGAGACATGTGCTGGAATAAATTGGATGTGGATACCCCTGAAGAAATTAATGATTTGATGAGACGAGAACCTGAGAAATCTGATCCAGCTTTGCAGTTACCCATTTTGAGCAGTAGTACAGACCAAATTGTCTTGAATGGTCATTACATGCATTGTGCTTCTTTCTGACTAAAGTTGTCTTTCAGCTTTGTGTGGGATTGTATTAGTCTTCTGCACTTTATTTATCACTACTAGTTATATAATGTTTCATCTTGATGGCCATATGATTCTTTGTATTTGCTCCATGGAACACATCAATTTGTACTGTTTAGGTTATTACACAACACTTTCTTGACCAAACTTAGAAGACAAGGCATAGTGTACTCACCATCTCTATGATCACTTCACCTGAACTATCTTGCTGTGCCATTGGTTTGGATGTACATTGTGCTTAGTACTGACAAGAATGGCACTTCCTTGCCAGCAGTTTGTTGGCCACAAATGTCTGCAATTTGCACAGTTCTCAAGCATCAACATTCTCTATAAATTCACATACTCCAATAGCATAAACAGCTCTGACAGAAAGGATGGGGAAAGCATTGTTAAAGAGATCCAGTAAGGCTGCATTCCTGCTCCAGGCAATATTCTGAATAACATAATTATGATGAACATTTAAAGATGTCCATAAAAGAGCAAAAAACTCATCAAAACAAATTTGCTTATAAAATGTTCTTTCTGCTGTAGTCACACTGAAAACTGGCAGTCAGCTTTTAAAACACATCCACTGAGAACTAAATTTGTCTGGTTGTTGGCTTTCTCCTAAGAATTTTGTAGCATTCCCTGATGAGACAAATGCCCATTGTGAGGACATTTAGCTAGGTCAGTGTTTGGTTTGAGGCTAGTGTTCAGGGCCAAAAAACAGGTATGAAAAGTCTATAGGGATCAACATGATCCTTACATGAGCTGCAGCCAAGGCATACAGAGAGTGAAGTTGGGTCTTACTTGATTTCCCTTTTGCATCACTATTTACCATGCTGTGAAGCCACTCAGAAATTGGGTAGGGAATTCGATGATGAAAAGCACTGTTCCTTCTCATTTCTTTTTGTAAGATTGGGTTCTTGCTTTCCCTGTCCTTTATTCAGTGATGGAGTCTGAAGCATACAAACCAGACCCGTGTTCGTGAAGCATCTGACATGCTTGAAAAATCGGAATCAATAGCTGAAAAGAAGAACAAAATCAATCTTGTTCTTACCAGCAGAAGTTTGTTTCCTATTTGTTTGAATGCAAGGACAGGAGATTCTGATTCTTCTTACTGAGAGATTTCGCCCCAACTGTTTCTTAAAGCTGCAACATTAGCTTTGTTACACTGACCTATTTCCCATGGATAGTCACAGTATACTGTGACATCACTTGTGTAATCATCTAATCATGTAAAAGACAATATTAATGCAGATTTTTCCTTAAAAGACCTTCCAAATGTAAAATCAATGGTCTCCATGGAAGTGTAGCCCAGTTCAGGTTTTTCCTCTGAGCTTCCTACTCTAGTGACATTTTTAATAAAGTGCTAATTATGCACATTCAGACTTCTATTACACAGTAGGAGGCAAATGCTAATTCCTGCTTGATTACTGGTAAAACGCAATTACTATGGACAGTCTTGATATATCTTCAGTTCTACAAGATATATGTATGCTGAAATTCATGTCAATGAGAGTTCTGGAAAGCAGAGGTTCTCTTCATCCCTTCATTTTAAGGAAGGAAGTTATTAAAATGGTAACTACCAGAAGACCTATTTGAATTATGAAAAAGACAAACAAAGGATTCTGTAATAATTTTGACATGCTGTAGCTGCTGCAAGATAACCTTTGCTTTGGGAAAAGTGCTTGCTTAGTTATGTCTCCAATTTCAGAGAAAAACTATAACTCTAAAGCCACATCAGTTTTGTCTCACATGTCAACATTTTTCATCTACATCCAGAAAATACTAATATGTATATATACATCTCAAATTTGCATGTCTTTCTGTAATTCAAGAGTGCTACATTTGCTCTGTCTAAGAATATTGCATAATTGTCTAGTTTGAAGAGATTTGATGACAAACTAAAATGTGGCCTGGAAACTAACCTTAGCTTATTAATAATGACTCAATAGAGCTACTTTATTAAAAGGTTACTAGACTGCAGTTTGCATGTATGCAAATATGAAAACAGCAGAGTTTAGATGAGATTCATTTCTTTAAAAAACAGAGCAAAACAAAACAAGAAAAGCAAGAACACAAGAGAAAAAGCTGAAGTAGACACGTTCATACTGCAAATTGAAGTGCCCTGTGGAGACGTGCATCTGTTTCCATCAATGATAGTGAGAAACACAATATCTAATGAATTGCCTGAGATTACAATGTGTGAATCTGCGGCTTTATTATTTGTGTAGGCTGATGCACTGCAGCCATCAGTCTGAAAGCTAGACTTAACAAACATGGAACTACAGGAAGCCATGAATCAGGAGCAACTAGAAATTACTGTGTGCAATACACCATTTTAGAAGAAAGAGATTTCAGAAGGCACAGTTCCTGTAAAAATTAATCTAGATTAATAACAAACAATTTGGCCACATGGTATCTGACTACTTCGCTTGTCTCATGCTCATAAATATTTGTTTATGTAATCAGCAACCTTGACTTGACCTATGCTGCTTGCAGTGGAAGGTCTTATTCAGCATAAGCAGTACTGGCATAATCTGGTTTTATAAGTCTATACTGCAAATATTAATATTGCTTTTAGAAATGATAGTCATCTTGATAGTCATAATTCTCAGGGCTAATGACTTCATCAAACAAGTGCTTTGGGATGCTGAGTTATTTAAGCCTGTTCCTAAGTAAACAACAGTGTCAGAGGTTGAGGGTAGTGGAGGTTCTTCTTCCCACTGGATGTTTGCTGGAGAGACGTTAGTCACCAAAATTTTAGAACTGCCTTTAGCTGAAACTAGCCCTTGCCTATCTCATATTGGCCTTTTCTCTGGACTCTAATTTCTTTCTTTACAAAGATAGGTTAACAATAAAGTCCACTTTGGTGGATCCAGGTCCATGTGCCAGCTATGGATTTGTTCTTGTTATCTTTCAACCTCAGGATTCTGGGTAGCTCCTGACCACCTGATATTTTAGAAGGCTAAATAAGACAAAGCTAACAACATCTTCTCTGTGCATGAAACAGCACAGAGGAGGCACCTGTTCCTCCTCAGCATCACAGCATTTATTTCTAAGGAAGCAACCTATCAAACTAATAATTTTTTTACTATTTTCTTATTTCTTGATGGTACAAAAATAGAAAAATTTACTGGAGGAATTTTTAAAAACTAGGTAAATGTGAATCTCACTCACTTAAGTTAGGGAAACTTGTCTCTCAGAAATATTCTCAGCAGCCTACTAGATGAATTCCTTTGTGGTAATACTAGCAATCAGCTTCTTCAATGTTAGTAGCGGTATTTGCCCATTGAAGGACAACACACCTTACAGTGATATCTGGTGGTAAGGACTATTTAATGCTGGGGAAAATCTCAGACAAAAGTTACAGTAGTGGCCTTCCAGTACCTGAAGGGGGCCTACAAGAAGGCTGGAGAGGGATTGTTTACAAAGGCCTGTAGTGATAGGATGAAGGGCAATGGTTTGAAATTAGAGGAAGAGTAGATTTAGACTGGATGTTAGGAACAAATTCTCTACCACGAAGGTGGCTGAACACTGAAACAGGCTGCCCAGGAAGGTAACTGAGGCCCCATCTCTGGATATATTCGAGGTGAGGCTTGACAGGGCTCTGGGCAACCTAATCTAGCAGAGGATGTCTCCGCTCACTGCAGAGAGATTGGAGTAGATGAACTTTGGAGATCCTTTCCAAGCCAAACCATTCTGTGATTCTGTGATTCTATCATCTGTTGAAGGCAGGTCCTTTGGAGAAGTTCCTGACTGTTAGCATCCTCACTTTTCAGCATTCTTGTTTCCTTAAGTGAAAGACAGATGTAGCCCTGCCTTCTGCTTCCTACAGTACTCTATCAAAGAACATATAAAAAAAAAGCCACTGGCTTATTTTGCTAGGAAATATCAAGCAATGTCAATTACTGTATTCAGTACTGCACTGCACTGATACCAAAAGCCTCATCAGTTTTGCTGCTCTGAGAAATGCCAGCTGTTTGGGAAAAATGCAAAACTGAAGAGAAACATCAACTTAATGGAAGCTCTGGGAGAAGTGACAGTATCAAAACCCCACCAAAACATTTCAGAAAAGTTTGAGCACTAACTTGTCTATGTAATGACTATTTAATTTTGCAGTTAATGCTACTAAGATCCTTCTTCTACAATTTAATTTCATTAAAGATCAACTATATTTGACCTGACCTGTTGTTCCTAAACTAAGAAACAGGGAAGAGACCACACCACATCAAGAGAGACACCACCCAGCAGAATAAACATGCAAAGGTTGGGAGGAGCTAGGCTACCCCAATCCGATAGCACTGAATTATCTATCACACAGGAAGGCACTTAAGACCAGCATGGCCCACATGAAGTTGTCTTTCAATAACCCCAGACTGAAGTTTTTATTTTAAACTATCAGGACAGAGTGGTAATATTTCCACCATGTAAAAAATGTCAGGGGATTTTCTTATTCCTTTGGCTATAAAATATTTTGTTTGAATTTGACTGAAACATTCTCATAAGTGGTTTTGCATAGAAAAAAACAACACTCTGCATGTGTGTTTAAAGAAAATACCCACTTGAAAATACTGGTCAGCACTATCTGCACTTGGTAGGCCTGTCATATTAAAAAGAAGGATATTTTAGGTAACTCATGTTAGCGATAGCACTCCAGAAGTGATGCTGTGCCTTACTCTAATACATGAAAAATAACTGCTATGACAGTGGGATCCTTCAAGAATCCGAACAATTTTTGGTCTGAATAAAATATATATTGAAAAGAGTATCAGTAAATGTGTTTCAGGGCACTGTTTAATCACAGAACAGAACCCCTGATATCTTTTGGTTTCCCTTGCTGTGATACATAAAGTGGTTACACACTGGATTTCGAAACTTTTCCCCAGTTGTCTACTACTTTTGCTAAGTATTGCAGGAGTTGGACCATTTGCCTGTTTTAATAGGTCAGTAATTAATGACAGTACTCTCTACTGTATCTTCCTGTCTCAGGAACGCTTGGCAAAACCACAAGGGTCAAAACAATTTTCACTGTATTTTCTTTAGTAATACATTTACCCAGGACCCACGGTAATATCATCCACTCGACGATGGTTGGTGGCGGTCCCTGCATGCTCAAGTCTGACCTGTCAATGTGCTGAGAAGCAAGCAACAGCAGGAACAGAAAAGTCAAGTAGGATGCGGTATGGCAGATAAATTTGATAAATGGCTTTCGGATGAACAGCCCTAATGGGCTTTTGGGAGCTATCAGGTAGCACACAGAGAAGACTGGGAAAAGAAGTCCTATGACAACACATGTCAACATCTTCACAGCCCAGTGTCGCCTTCTCCATCCAGGGAACTCATCATACCAGCGGGATGCGAGCAGCTGCTGGCAGTTGGGCTGAGCAACAAACTAAAGAGAGAAGAAGAATGGAAGATGGTTAGTTCAATGTTACCTCTTTAAGGTTATTTCCATGCCATATATGTCACAACAAATAACTTTTGGATAGACATAAACTAAAAAAAATCAAAAACCCCTACAGCCTATGCGAGCTTGCTCATACTGATAACACCAGTAAGGCAGGGCTCAGTGATCTTGCTCTTCCTTCAATAGAAAAGGTATAATTTAAAGCCACCACAATTAATTTTAACAATAAATCTTGTCTTCCCCATTAGTTGAAGTACACAGGCCAACAGGCCTTAAAACATATACCTCAAAAGCTGAATTCAAACTATAAAACAAGTTCACAAATACTTCCATTATTAAACCAGCAACATTTGCAGAGAACGTGCATGAGGTGGACATGGAGTGGAAGCCACTATGAAAATGAAAAGCATGACAAAGATCTGTAAACAGTGAAACTGAATTCCACAGCTGTGGATGAGCTACTTTCAGTGTGTTCCCTGTTAATTCTCTAAAAATCAGCCTCACATACTGCCAAAACTCTTACAAACTCACTACAAAATGCCTGCACAATATGAACAAAGCACCAGCATTCTCCAGTGTTCTACTACTCATTGTTAAAGAGGGAGAGGAAGAGGGAGAGGGAAAGGGAGAGGAGAGAGCTTCTCTATCACCTCCTCACAGGGGAGAGAATATCAAAGGGCTTATGGGTCAATATTAGGACAGGAAGATCACTCAGAAATTGCTGTCACAAGTAAAATAGGCTCAAAATGGAAAAAAAAGCTCCACAAAGCCAAACCTGAGTTATTGCCAATCAAATCAGAGTATGGTAATGAGGAATAAAACCAAATCTTAAAACACCTCCCCCCACCTCCCTTCTTCTCAGGCTCAACTTCACTCCTGATTTTCTCTACCTCATCCCCACCAGCAGCACAGGGTTATAGTCAGTTCACCACAAGTTGTCTCCACTGCTCCTTCCCCTCAGTGGGAGAACATTCACATGCCCCAGCATGGGGTCCATCCCACAGGAGACAGTTCTCCATGAACTTCTCTAATATGAGTCCTTGCCACAGGCTAATGTTATTCAAGAACTACTCCAGTGTGTGTGCTTTACATTTGGTACCTGTCAACATCTCACCAGCCTGTAAGTCATAGAATCACAGAATTACAGGGGTTGGAAAGGACCTCTGAAGATCAAGTCCAACCCTCCCTGTCAAAGCAGGATCACCTAGGGCAGGTCACATAGGAATACCTCCAGATGGGTCTTGAAAGAAGGACATTCCGTAACTTACCTGGGAAGACTGTTCCAGTGCTCCCTCACCCTTAAAGAATTTTTTTCTCATTTTGAGGTAGGACTTCCTGTGTTTGGATCCATTGCCCCTTGCTCTATCACAGGACCTGCCTGTAAACCTGCTCCAGCATGGGCTTTTCTTTCCACAGGACCACAAGTTCTGCCAGGAGTCTGCTCCAGTACAGGCTTCCCACAGGATCACAGCCTCCTAGAGGTGCATCTGCCTGTTTCAGCAAGGTCTCCTCTGAAGGCTGCAGGTAGTTATTTGTTCCAATAATAACCTACATGGGCTTCAGGAAGACAGCCTGCCTGTGCTCTGCTGTCTGGAGCACCTTCTCTTTTTTTGCTGATCTTGGCGTTTACAGATTTGATTATGTCACATATTGTCACTCCCTTCTGTAGTTGCTGTTATGCAGTAGTTTTCTTCTCCATAGTTAAATACATTATCACAGAGGCTTTACTATTGTCACAGATGGGCTCAGCCTTGTCCAGCAACAGATTCATCTTGCAGACAGTTGGCACTGGCTCTACTGGACATGGGGGAGCATTCTAACAGATTCTCACAGAAGTCACTCCTGTGGCTTCCCTGCTACCAAAACCTTTCCATGTGAAACTTCTTTATCCGGTCAAATAATAAAATTGTTAATTTATATGAAATAATTTCAGATTTGAATTCTAATAAAATATGCCTAGCTTGGGATTTTGCATTATTTTAATAATACTTATAGCCACAGGAACAAAAGTCCTTTGGGGATGAATAACAGGCAACTTCTCAAACAGTTTCTGAAATCCTTGGGATTATTGCTAGTAAACAGGTTCTGAAATCCTTGGGATTATTACTAGTAAATGATTTCTGAAATCCTTGGGATTATTATTGGTAGAAAATGTTATTTAGTTTGGAATGAAATGAAAGTCAATATATATCTTTCTGCATCCTGTCAGAAATGTTAACCTGAGCCAAATTCAGACCTGGTGTATGTTAATGAAATGCCAGTGTCCTTAGCAGAGACATATTTGCCTATGAGACACCAACACTGAAGTTGCCTCTGACTGCATGAAATACAAGAAAATAAACGTCTTGAAAGTAGCCTTAAAGAAGAGTAACAGAGTGTTCTCTTTCATTAGGAAAAAAATTATTTGCCAAGTTTCAGGATGTTTGTGTCAAGATACAGATGTCTGGAATAATACTGCATGCAGTCAGAGAACATTGTTTAAAAGTTCTATTTTTGCTGTGTTTATAACAGAGGTTTGCCTACAACATTTTTCACTTCAATTTGTTTCAGTAGGTACAGATTAATGCTTTGCTTGACAAGTGAGTAAATGTGATTCGTGGGCTAATTTCTGAGTAAAAATTTTTCTTTTAGATTTCTGTCTTTTTTCCCCCCACCCCAGACTGTGCCAAACAGATATTTGTTTCCCATTTTTCATAGTATCTTCCCGCTACCTAACCCTCACACATCTAAAAGTAATGAGTTCCGAAGTCTTGCTTGTGTCTCCTTTCTCAGCACTTTTGAGCCACTCTCATGGTATTGGGGACCGAGTTGAAGCAATAATTTCCAGTGGCTAGCAAAGGCTAATGGTAGATGTAGGGAACCTATTCCTTGACAAGAATGGCTAAAATAGAATGAATTTCAGCTAATGGTAGATGTAGGGAGCCTATTCCTTGACAAGAATGGCTAAAATAGAACGAATTTCACTTGCTATAATGAGGAAAAAAATAAGTAAAAGGAGTGTTATTTTTTTTCCTGAGTCCACCAAATATTGAGCATCCTTGGGGATGCGTAGACCAGAACTGCTACCAAGGTACCTCATGCCATGAGGAAATGGTTGCTGACTCACCATCTAGAGAGTGCTCCACACTGTGTGGGCAGTCACTGCTTAGTTCTAATCTTTGAACAGATTAATACGCAAAACTTTCAATGTTAATATGAAAGCACTTTTGAGTAGGCTTGAAAATTTGTTTCTTGTCTCCTAATACCAATATTAGATTTTGTCATGTTGTGACTATTTCTGTAGCATGATGTGTGAAAGACAAGGGTTGCTTCTGAGGCACAAGAAGAAAATTTGCAAATCCCAGACACTGATGAGTCAATTTTTTAAATCATAATTTCAAAAGAAATTAGCTTTCTTACTTCTCTTCAAATTATGACTGTGTAAGGACTGTTTTAGTACTGGTTGGATTCTCTGACTATATGAGAAAACTAACATAGACTACACATTTGATGTGGCTAGATTTGAGAAGAGCACCATCAGTAATGTAAGGGATCTTGACAGCCTGGATAGGTGTTCAGAGGCCAATGGGATGAGATTTAACAAGGCCAAGTTCAGGGTTCTGCCACAACAACCCCAAGCAGCACTAAAGGCTGGGGACAGAGTGGCTGGAGAGCAGCCAGGAAGAAAGGGACCTGGGGGTACTGGTAGATAGTAGGCTGAACATGAGCCAGCAGTGTGCCCAGGTGGCCAAGAGAGCCAATGTAGCCAGTAGGACCAGGGAGGTTATTCTTCCCCTGTACGCAGCACTGGTCAGGCCACACCTTGAGTCCCATGTCCAGTTCTGGGCTCCTCAATTCAAGAGAGATGTTGAAATACTGGAATGTGTCTAGAGAAGGGCGAAGAAGCTGTCTCTCCTATGAAGAGTATTGCAGGCAAAGGTCTGTAATAGAAACCACAGCACTACATCTACAAATGATGTATTGTATTTTTTCAATGTCCACGTATATCAGGTTTTCTGCTGTTATTTTTATCTGACAACACTGTTGGCAAGGTTAATGTCTTGAAGCAACAAAAATATCTCTCTTTACTGCAGCCTTTACTTTATAGCTCTGAACACCAGTGGTTGTATAACATGTGCTATGAACCACTCCAAAGTGTCTTATTTGGACAGCTGGAATATTGCCTTTCATCTCCTGCTGATGATTCTTTTACAGTTATGGTTTGCCGCTTCATTTTTCAATGAATTGTATGACATTATTAAAAATGTCTGAATTAATTTTCACAAATTTGACTACTTGCTTCACTTTTATCATTGTATGCTGTGAAATATGTTCAGCAGTGTTACCCACTTCTATTATGTTTGCTTAATAACGAGTGAAGTTCTTGAATGGGGAAGAGTTGAAGTATTCTGGTGGAAGAAAAGTGTACTCAGTGGTGAATCACAGTCTTGTTCCTCAGCTGCCCAGAGAAGGAGAGCTTGTTACTGCATATTGTATCTCCTTTCTTGTCCTTGTGGACATGTTTATTCCAGTGGAAATGAGGGGAAGATATTTTCTACTCACATCATGTTTTCAAGTGTGGTATTTGAGTATGCACAGGAACTGGAGCCAAGGAAGTCTTCCTGGGACATACAGTGTAAAAGCTGCCTCTAAAATCTCTCTCAGAAGCATGTTTTATAGACCATATGTATAACTATGTGAGTTAAGTGTTTCTGTTAATAATATATTTTATTACTGAACCTGAATTCTTACTATACTTTTTGATTTATCCACTAAAATGACCTTCTTTACAGGAAAAAAAAATCCTCTTTATGGCAAAATTCTTTGGTTAAATGAACCTAATTACTATTATTAGTTCTCTATTAGAGAGGCACGGTAGAATTGGATGGCAAAGGGCCATATAATGCTTCCTGTATAAATGGATGGGATTGCATTTATTATGGTCACACAATAACGCTAAGTAGACTTAAAAGTCATCTCTAAGTAGACTTTCACCCTAAACCATATCCCGGAGCCGAAAAAAAAATATAAAAAATAATATTGTACACAAATATTTTATAACTAGCAAACCCAGAAATACTCTGTAACATTAATTTGCCAGATCTCCACTGTCTATGCCAAAATATTTTCACTGTAGTGTATTTTTTCTTCCTTAATTGGAGATATTACATTCTGAACTATTCAAAGTAGCTTTTACACTGTCAGTATTATGTTGTGTTATTTGTCTTTGACATTGTCTTCACATAATCAGCAACCAGCAAATTTTTATTTTCACATTAGTTTCCAAAAGCTTCCAGCAGCAAGGGATTTTGCAATGATTATTCCTGGTAGCATAACTTGGGCTTCTTCACAGAATTTGCCCATCTGAAAATGTTTTGTTGATCATTCTCTTTGTCATCCTGTGAACTGGCTCTTTCCTCAGACTGCTGAAAATCAGAAACTATTCACAGTGCCAGCAAAAAAAACCTGTCAGATCATGATACTAGTGATATCCAAACAGATACACAGGCCAGGATTTCATTTTCACTGCTATAATGTAAATCCCTCAGTCGATGGAAATTCTGAAGAAGTAACATGAGATACTATTAACTGTATATTGTCTTTTTGGAAAAAAAAATGTTTATAAAAATAGTTCATTTGATAAGCAACACATTATCAAAATAAGCCAAGTCAGTTCTTCACAATATCACCTTATTTATTTCATTGTATCAGGAAATCTGCAAAGATATTAAAAAAAACTCAATTCACAGAATCACAGAAAAAAATCAGATTGGAAAAGACCCTCAGGGTCATCAAATCCAACCAATAACCCTACTCTGCAAGGTTCACCCTAAACCATATCCCCAAGCACCATATCCAAACAACTGTTAAACACATTGAGGGTTGACTCCACCACCTCACTGGGCAGCCCATTCCAATGCCTGACACTCTTTCTGTGAAAAAAATGTTGTGATAGAGTGATAATTCTTATACTTACACAGCAGAGTAACATAATCTGAGGTCCTGGTTAAATTCTCACTCTGAGGTCAGTAGGTGGTTTAGCATAAGTTAGATAGAAAAAGAATGTGACTTCACATTTAGAAATGAAAGCTGCCACAGGAAAGTGATTTCTTTTTGACTTAAGTACAAGTGAGGTATGGTGTAATGCAAAGAACTGCTCCTGATATTATTCTGTGCAGATAAATTTTAAAGACCTTTTGAGGGAGAAGGAAGCAAAAGAAAATATTTATCATAAACTTTGTTAGTAATATTTTCCTTAAATGTTATTCTGTACTGCCATTATAGCCAAGATGGTAGGAAATGCCAGGACTGAGGTCTGCCCTTTGTCACTCACATTTTCAAATTATTATGTTCAAGTTTAAAAATAATTAAGCCAAATTTGTTCTTTCTCCAGAACATTTTATTTTTTCTACTTTACATATTTCCCCAGATATTTCACAAACTCTTCCAGTTATTTTATCTTCAGATTTGGATATCAAAATTCTCTGTCTACTGGTTGTGAAAAGTATATTGTCTGGCACTAATGACAGATTCAAATTCCAACCTCATTAAATAGATTCCTAATTTGGTACATTGTTTCTCCCTCTAGAGACACCACTGCATATTCTTTTCTGTATCTTCCTCCCAAGATTATATTTTCAGCACTTACTTTACAAAGACTCTTTCATTAAGACAAAAAACCCCACTCAAATGTAATTTAAATGATTTAACATTATTAACCAGATTGGCCCCACATTTTCCCTTCTAAAACCTAGAGACCATGTTCTGGACTCCTTTGGGTGCAGTTATACCATCTGTTTTCTACCTCAGCAGAAGTCCTGATTCCTGTGCCAGTTATTGTGAATCTGCTAATTTCCATCTTGTCTCAGTTCAGTGCCAACTGGAGCAGACTATCATTATAATCTTAATTTTTGCTTATCCCAGATCACTGGGTCAACTTTCCCTCAGCTCCATCTGTAGCTGTGTCACTATAGGAACTATTCAGCTCAGTCAGGGTCAGAGCACTAGAGCATACCAGCTTGTATATCATCAGGGCAATCTGCTTCAGGTCAGGTCCTGAAGATTGCATAGATACCATCCTCATAAACTCCAGAGTTTACACTCTTCTCACCAAGCACCAAATACAACGCTAGGTTTTAAATTCTAATTATCCTTTTGTTTAACTTGAAATACGAGGACAAAGAAGAGAAAACAAAATGAAATAAAAGTAAAAATAAGACTGAAATGACTAATCAACAATATTACACCAACAATGGCACTGCACTTTCTAACATTTTAAATTTCCTTTTCACCACATCAACACAAGCAGATACCCTTAATTTGATTCATTACTCCTTCTTGGTAAGATGAATCAGCACAGAGAAAAATATTAGATATATCTACTAAATCAGTCAAAATTTATCTGAAATTGCAGTGATTTATTGCTTTGAAAAGGCAACTGAAACTTGAATGCAGCTTTTAGGAACTAGCCATGCATGTATAGCCTTCTCAGACTTCCAGTGGTAAAGAAAAGCCAGGTTTTTGGCCTTGGGGATGAGTGTCAAACTTCATAACTGAGATACTGGTATAATACCCGTGATTCTCATTTTGGGTAAGTGTTAAATTCACCTCAATCCAAAATATTTTTGTAGGGAAAAACAATTAAAGGACCCAATAAGTATCTGCAGAGGTAATACAATATGAACATGCTTCTGCTACATTGGATCCCTGATTTTACGCAGATAGCTGATGTATTTCTGCAGCGGGACCTTGACCGCCTGGACAGATGGGCAGAGTCCAATGGGATGGCATTCAATAGCTCCAAGTGCAGGGTGCTGCACTTTGGCCACAACAACCCCTGCAGAGATACAGGCTGGGGTCAGAGTGGCTGGAGAGCAGCCAGACAGAGAGGGATCTGGGGGTGCTGATTGATACCCGCCTGAACATGAGCCAGCAGTGTGCCCAGGTGGCCAAGAGAGCCAGTGGCATCCTGGCCTGCATCAGGAATGGTGTGGTCAGCAGGAGCAGGGAGGTCATTCTGCTCCTGTACTGGTTAGACCACACCTTGAGTAGTGTGTTCAGTTCTGGGCCCCCCAGTTTAGAAGGGACATCGAGATGCTTAAGCGTGTCCAGAGAAGGGCAACGAGGCTGGTGAGAGGCCTCGAGCACAGCCCTATGAGGAAAGGCTGAGGGAGCTGGGATTGTTTAGCCTGGAGAAGAGGAGGCTCAGGGGTGACCTTATTGCTGTCTACAACTACCTGAGGGGTGGTTGTAGCCAGGAGGAGGTTGCTCTCTTCTCTCAGGTGGCCAGCGCCAGAACGAGAGGGCACAGCCTCAGGCTGCGCCAGGGGAAGTTTAGGCTCGAGGTGAGGAGAAAGTTCTTCACTGAGAGAGTCATTGGCCACTGGAATGGGCTGCCCAGGGAGGTGGTGGAGTCGCCGTCCCTGGAGCTGTTCAAGGCAAGGTTGGACATGGCACTTGGTGCCATGGTCTAGCCTTGAGCTCTGTGGTAAAGGGTTGGACTTGATGATCTGTGAGGTCTCTTCCAACCTTGGTGATACTGTGATACTGTGAAAAATAGTCAAGACTGATATTTGTATGTCCTACATGTGGGACAGAATAACTGCACAACACTACAGGCTGGAATTCACTATCTAGAGAGTAGCTTTGCAGAAAAGAGATGGAAACACTGGTAAACAGTAAGTTGCATTTGATTGGGCCTGTGTAGTGCAAAAGTGCAGCTTGAGCTACAGTAGCAACTGAAGTGTTGCCAGCATGTCAAGGACAGTGATAATTTCTCTCTTTTGCACTTGTGAGACTATGTGTGGAGTGCTGTGCCTTGTTTTGGGTCCCTCACTGCAACAGGGACGTGAATAAATTTAAATGAGTCCAACAGACAACCTCCAAGAGGTTATGTGGCTGTCTCCAAAGGTGGTCAGGGACAGAAGAAAGGAGTAGGGTGTACTGGTAATGGGAACTCCTTTCCTGTGTTATGCAAACAAGATGTTATGAGCAAAAGCAGATATTTTTTCTGGAGCACAATGAAAGAACAAAGATGATCATAAGTTCCATCAAGGGAGATCTAATAGTGGCCCTCCAGTACCTGAAGGAAGCTTACAAGAGGGCTGGAAAGAGTGTGTTTGCAGAGGCTTGTGGTGATAGGATGAGAGGCAATGGCTTCAAACTAGAGAAGAGTAGATTTAGATTGGATGTCCTTTACCATGAGGGACTGGAGCAGTTGCCTGGGGAGCTGGTTGGGGCCCCATCTCTAGAGAAATTCAAGGTGAGGCTTGACAGGGCCCTGGGAAACCTGACCTAGTTGTGGATGTTCCTGACAACTGCAGAGGGGCTTGGACTAGATGACCTTTGGAGGTCCCTTCTAAACCAGACCACCCTGTGATTCTATGATTCTGTGAGATTCTAGTTTAAGGAAAATATTATTCCCCACAAGAGTGGTTAAGCACTGTTCAGGGAAGATGCAGAATCTTCATCGTTGTAAATATTCAAAACTTGGCTGGGCAAGCGGGGTTTTGATTAGGAGATTGGACCAGAAGATCTTGAGAGATAACAAAGTGTTTTTTATGATCCTACAAACTTACTGCCTTAACCTGAGTAGTGTTTTCTGAGTCAACAAAACTCTTTTCACATAGTAATTGTGTTTGCAGGCTTGAATTTAATTATTTAGGAATTAATTCTTTTTTTGTAGGAATTCAAGGCATTACTTAGGTCTTTTTCACCATTGGTTATTCTCTTTGAAAAGAGGCTGGGCCTGTCTCTCTCATATCATGGAACCGTAGTACTGCTAAACAATACAAGAAACCATTTCAACTGTTTCATAGAATCATAGAATCAGCCGGGTTGGAAGAGACCTCTAAGATCATCTGGTCCAACCTATCACCCAGCCCTATCCAGTCAACTAGACCATGGCACTAAGTGCCCCACCCAGTCTTTTCTTGAGCACCTTCAGGGATGGCAACTCCACCACCTTCCTGGGAATTCCAATGGCAAATCAAAAAGAACTTCCTCCTAACGTCAAGCCTATACCTCCCCCAGCACAGCTTAAGACTGTGTCCCCTTGTTCTGTTGCTGGTTGCCTGGCAAAAGACACTGACCCCCACATGGCTACAGCATCCCTGCAGGTAGTTGTAGTCAGCAATGAGGTCATCCTTGAGCCTCCTCTTCTCCAGGCTAAACAACCCCACATTTTCATTTTTCCCCTTAAGTTTCAAACACTTGAAAGGAAGAAAAAGCTATAATAAAAAAATATTTGCTTAGGTCTCTGTCACTTCAGTTCTGTTATTCCAAAAGCAGTTTCTAGTTACTTCTGACATCAATTTTGCCATCATTATTGCCTTAAAAAAAAAAACAAACAACTGATAAGAGAACAGAACTAGTAGTTAATTGTTCTCCCAGTATTCATTTTAATACTGAATACATTGACACTATAAACACATATTGTTTATAATCTCAGAAGTCTAAGTTCATTTTAGATGTTGTGGTTTAAGGGGTTCCAGGTTATTCCAGACTCCCTAAATACTACAGAGACCAAATAGAAATCAATATATATTTTAAGTAACTTTCTATCATGTCCCTGCCTGTACTCAGCACTGGTGAAGCCACACCTCAAACATCCTATCAGTTTTGGGCCTCTCACTCCAAGAATATTTGAGTTTCTGGAGCATGTCCAAGAAGATCAGAAAAGCTGGTCTAGAGAACAAGGATTATTTAGCCTTACAAAAGAAGGCTCAGGGGAGACAATTGCTCCTTACAACTACCTAAAAAGAAGGTTGTAGTGTGACAATGATAGAACAAGACAAAATGGCCTTAAATTGCACCAGGGGAGGTTTAGGCTAGATATTAAGTTAAAAAAAAAATCTTCAGAGAAAGGTTTTAAAGCATTGAAACAGGTTTCTCAGGGAAGCAGTTGAGTCTGGCATTTAAAAGATGTGTAGGTGCAGCCCTCAGGAATGTGGTTTAGTGCTGATCTGGCAGTTTGACTTGATGATCTTAAAGACAAAACAATTCCATGCTTTTATACATTAACATGGGGAGAAATTACATAGCATATAGTTCATATAAATCATGTTATCGATGCAAACTGATTTGAAAACAAATAGCCACTATGTAGTCTGATGTCAGCACCAGAGGTAGTAAAAAGAAAAAAGCCAACACAGCTTTGGATTAATACCACCAGCAGCAGGTTGTTGCATCCAGATTAGTTTTGTGTCCTGTGTTGGTAAGGCTTCTAAGTCATCCAGAAAGGGTGAAGATTTAAATTACAGTCTCATATGACAGATTCAATAAGTTCCCTCAAAGTCAGCTCACTGTTCCACTTTGTCTACTTTTGTAGCTGCCATCCTACCAGAAGGAAAAGTTTCAAACCAGCCTTTCAAAATAAATGAGGGAGCTGCAAATATGCTGAGAGCAACTGAAGCACAGAACACAATGAGAGTTTATTTGGAGAAAAGTCAGCTGGGAAGAGCTTTGAGTGAGAGAAGGGTAGGAAAGTGACTAGAAAAGCATAGCTGCTTCCTCTGGGCATTGCTTCCTCATCTGAGAATTTCTGCTTGCATCACACCATCCTGTTCCTTGTGTGCAGCTGTCACAGAGGGGAATTCTGCTGCCTACACTGATTGTGGCGGAAGGGAGAAATTAATTGATGCAAGATAATATGTATAAAAATATATATTTATTAACTTCAATATTCTGAACTCTCATCACCCCCAACCACTGAATTTATAATATTAATATTCATTCTACATGGTTATGAAGACATTATGGGAATATCTATCAAACTGTAACTATTATAATAACTAGCATACATTCAAAGTATTAAACAGAGAGAGTTTTCCCCACGGCTTAATGCCACTTGGGGTCTATATACTGTTTGCCCAGCAGGGTGGGCTGAAAGCTTTCTGCTCTGTGGCAGACACAATAGAAATTGCAGAGGCATCTACTCACAATTCTGATTAGTTATAAATCACCCTCCAGGGATACGTCACAGTCTATATAAAGTGTCCAACTCCTCAGGGTCTCTGCCTGTGGACTCTGAGGCTGGAATCCTCCCGGCTTCAGGGGGAATAGTCTCTGACCTTGTGCTGCTGGCTCCTTCTGGATGCTGTGTCCAGGGAACTCGTAGGCAGGATTTCCAGGTGCAGAGGAAATATGACCCTGTGCAGACAAGTGGGTCTGCTCCTGGTAACTTGTGGCAATGGCACACACCAGGCACTAGGGCAGTGGGCGTGCAGTGAGATGCATGCCTGCATGGGAGTCTGAGCCCCGTAATGACAGGCTTAAGTGAGCTCTGCAAGTAAGCACTCAGGCAACTGAGCGAGTGAGCAAGTGAACGAGCATGTGAGCGAATGAGCTGTGAGTGAATGAACTGGCACCCGAGCCTGTGCATCTCTAGTTACTAACTGTGGGCTGAGATCAATGGTCTCATTGGCCACCAATAACCAATCAGGCCTGCAGTCAGCCAACCTTGCCATAATAGGCAAGGAGCCACAGGCCTGGACTTTCCAAACATGGGGCTCACATGGGCCTAGCACCCGGCAAGCATGAGCTGGGCATGCGGAGGCTTACACAACCCAAAGCCTGGGCAGGCCAGACTCCACGGCACCAGGCCCATTGTGCCTCTCTGCGCTCGCCATGTGCTCAGCTCTGGCTATGAGCAGAAAAACATGTCCAGGCAGGGCAAGGCATATGTAAGTCTATTTTCCGGCCTATGGGCCCTCCACAACAGCAGCTCATTCCAGGGCCCAAAACATAGTAGAGACATATTCTTAGCTCTAATTCTCCTTTTTGGATGTCCTTTCAGATGTGTGCAGGGTATTGAGCTATTTGAAAGAAACCTTGCTACAAATATTTTCCCCCCTTCTTTTCTGCATTTCCAGGCTTTGTCTGTTTCTGGGAAGAAAAACCTCCTTGGAGCAGTGATATTTTGTCACAATGGTAATCATCTTCCATTAGCACCAGGCAAATTTAAGCTTCACTGTTAGTTTAGCTTTACAAGATGCCATTCTACAGCCTGGTGTGAAAAATGGATATAACTGTTCTTGACTCCAAGCTTATGCTGCTCTAGCCAACTGATAAGAAAACCAACAACACAGTCATTTTGAACTCCATGATTTCCACTTTCTTTAGAATGACTGCTTATTATGTGAAGCTCTACTAGAGCTGAAGATGCCAAAGTTCCCAAAAAATCAGTGCGAATCCGTTTTTTTGGAAAGCACAACACTCACTTGCAGGCTGACTGAATACAGAGTTGGAGGGCTGAGAGAAAAGTAAAACCACAGACTGATTACAAAGGAATTAAAACTAAATAAAGTAATAAACTGCATATTCCTCTCTCGCATGTTCCTTATCAACGTGCTGTAGGAGGTCTGGCTTTGTAGTCTCATTAATTCTAAGGAACAGAATGCATACAGTCATCTGCTTTTCTTTTTCTTCAAAAACTTCAATGCTTTCATCTTTTAGTTCCTCTTGTTTAACTTGGCTGTGTATTTATCTGAGAATGTTAAAAGCTGAGAAATCAGATTAATCATGCAGTTCCTGCATAAAGACTAAGCTGAAATGACAAGTATTTGGCAGTGAAGCTCAATGAATACTATTCCAAGACCATTTCCAGTAGAAATGTATGTTAAGTCTGTAGTGGACGCATCAATTATATCAGTCCAGCGTGGCCTTCATGAATCTTCCTTCTAGCCTTTGCACATGATGTTTCTCGATTTGTTTCACGACATATACAATTAATCTTCCCATTTTTTCCTTAAATGAGTTCAGAGGCACTGCTCTTGAATGGATGGTTGATAAGCTTCTGCAGTTTTAACACAGGATACAAATCTTGGAAAGAATTACAGAGAGCATAATTTCTTGCTCAAAAGCCTTTCTCTCCAAAAGCTCCTTTACAGTTAAGAATAGGCTGTGGTTGAACAAAATAACCCTCTGTTGCAAACAGACCTAACAAATAGTGTGTTTTCTGATAATGGGGAGGTACCTACAACAGCTGTTAATGAAATTCTGTACACTTATCATCTGCCAGCCTGAAGAAATAACCATCCTTGGCTAGTTCTTCCCCTTATGAAGCTCTGACATTTGTTAAGAAACATTTGAGTTCAGTATCTCAAATGAAAATCTGGAGTTACTCTCACAGTTCCAATACATAGAGATGTCTCAACACTGCTGGCAGCTTTCATGATGGAGAATGAGAGTGGTGAAAGAACTAACAAAACAAAAACAAAACCAAAACCCAAAACTGGCTTACTTGACTTTGACGTATGTGGCACTTTTAGAGATGTTCAGGCTACATCCACACTGAGTTCAGACTACATCTACACTGAAGAAACCAAAGCATAACTGAGTTTGAGCACCAGACAGCAGTTATTCTCACTACATATTTGCTCCTGTCTAGTTCCAGTTTTGACCTCTGCAGTCAGGTCTATGCAAGGCAACCCTGCAACTTGTTGTAGACTGTTTGCATACACATCCCTTAATATCATTTAGTCTTAGGGTCAGGCAGTGGTTTGCTTTCATTTAGCAGTACAAACAATGTCTCAAAGACTAGTTCCCTGCATAATATTTTCCTGATTTATGTCACACAAAATGTTAGACTGGCATTTCTAAAATTCATTGCATGCTCCTAGAAACTGTGTAACTTGGGAGATGTTTTGTTTGCCCAACTCCATGGCTGTTTCTTATGGAGACAGAGCAGAACACATTGGCTTATAGTTCCAAGGTAAAGGAATATATTTTATTTTAAAATGTGGAAGAAAATGACCATTTGAAAAAAAAAAAATAGAGGTGGAAAAGGCATTTGTGGAATGATATAAGCAAAGGCATTGTTTCAGCCCCTGAGGGTTTGAGGCTACATTCTTCCTCAACAAATCACAGACAATTTGGTCACTGACAGAGAAATACGGTCCACAGGCTGTTGTCACTGCCTGCTTGACATGCATGCCCTAGCATCTGCTCTGGCAAGTCAGAAAGGGTACATTTCTAAGAAAGAGCTGCTCTTTAATCCACGTGGAAAATAGCTCACTGGTACTCAAAGGAACATTTTCTTCTGCTTCCTTTGCACTCTTCTGTAGTGTTAAGGAGATACATCCAGATCATACGCATGAAAATATGATTACCTAAACTAGTGTTTATTTGTGAATCAAACATATGGTATAATTAAGAATAAAGAAACTCATTGTATGGTAAGAGGTAAGCAAACACAAAGAAAAAAAAAATCTCAGTCAAACCTACAAAACCACTTAAGTTCCTATGTGATGTGCAACCTAAATTTAGATTGCATGTATACCTTTCCTATCCCCTGCATTCATACATATCATGCAGGCTTTAACAAAAGCATGTCAACTAGAAGACTTCTGCCTTGACCCGTAGATAGACTGGGTGATGCCTCCTGAGCTAGAGTCATGTTCAACATCTATTTTTCTCCATGATATCCAGCTGCAGCTGTAGAGTTCTCACACAAATACTATCAAATACTGTCATCAGAGAAGCAAGACCTCTTCTTTACCAAGCATCTCTCTCAAAATACTCCCTTGTTGAGGTGATAATGGTGAGACCCTCATTCCTCTCCTTTACTTACCACTGCCTACTCGGTGTTAGCTAGTCCCAACCCTGACAGAAGCTTTTGTGCTCCCAGCTTCAGCTGCCATCGACACAACAAAATTGATGTTTCTTCAGCACCCAAACAAGTCAGGATGAGGCAGTTAGGATGGCAGCCAAAGCAATCCATACTTGGGAACTAAACTAAAATGTCAACTGAATTACTTTGTAATTGTACAGGGAAACAACAGCAGTACACTAAGTTCTAACTGCAAGCTCCTTTAATGCTTCCTTTCAGAACTTCATCGATAATCCAACAACAGGGAGATTTTTGTGGGGAATTTTAGAAACCCCAGCAAGGGATCTGACACAAAAATCTCTTAATTCTCTTACATTAATCTCTTAATTCTCTTACACTGACAGCTCACTAAGGCAAAAACTCACCTCTTGTTTTGAAAAGAAGATTTGATGGCAGGTATATCTTACCACTGCCTTGCAGAAATGTCTTTCTCAAGCACTTAACTGCTGCACTTGTTACAAACCCCAGCTTTTCCTCAGAAATTGAGGGAGCACAGCAGCCAAAGGATTCAAGGCTGTAAAAATAGTATTTATGTTTGCATTGGAAGAATATTTATCCTGACAGTGTTACAACTATGATCAGTTTACATTAATTGCATTTGTGAATGAAGGAAAGCAGAAAAGAAGGGAATATCTTTGCCTTGCTATTCTTCTTGAAAAATACAAGATAATAGTTTTCACCTGATTGTTTGGAGTTGGCATCATCGTATATGTTGAAGAATTGGTAGAAGCAGAATAATACACCACTGTTGAATTGACCATTATTGAACTGTTGTGACTGTTGTTTTTACTACTTTTACTAAATATCTGTGGTTTATTTCTGGGGAAATAAACATTCTGTGAGCTGAATGTTTTCATATTCTATCTTCTGATACAAGAAATAATTTTATCCTGATCTACCCGTTTCCTTTCTTAATCTTTTGAAAATTCACAGTGCTTGTGTGTAGTTCAGGTATGGACAGACTAAATTGCTTAGGTAGAGCTGATCTGGGACTTTTTGACAATTTTTTGCCTCTAAAGTAGAGCAATGTTTTATCACAGAATCTTAGAATGATCTGGGTTGGAAGAGACCTTGAAGATCAAGTGTTTTCTCTCTGAAGAATTCTGGAGTGACGTAAGCCCACTAAGTCTAAATATGTAACTGTGCATAAGCAATATAGAAAGGTCATTGTGGGAAACTGTTGTCTCTGTGAACTCACTTGATAACATAGGCTCTTGGATCATATAATGCATTAGAAGTAATTCCTGTAAACAGATTCCTCTGTTTCAGCTTAAGAGGCTTTTCCAGTTCTCCAAATAGAGTATCAAAACTTTAAACAATTAGCATTTGCCCACCATTACCTATGTTCCAGAAGTTACATCCTACTCAAACGATTCTACCTCTTCTGAGCCTAAGCAGCATTTAGTTGCAGTGTGTCTCCTCAGCAGTAAGTGTTAAGTAACATTGGTAGTGACAAAAATTATTTTGTTCTTTGACAGCCTGGGTTGCTTGCTGGAAATGTCTGTCTCTTCCCATCAACTATGATGGGACTCAAGGCCAGGCTGCCGACATAGGACCCCTTAGTTAAATATCTGAGGCTATGTGGAATGAGTCAGGGACTCATAGCACAACATAGCACAAATGCACTACAGGAATAGTTATTTCTAATTTCTACCTGCATGCTATTAAGAAGGCAGAACAGTCTAAGCCTTGAACTCATTTTATTATCAATGCCTCAAACCTTTTTACCTTTCATCTTGTCTTAATGTCAAATGTTGTGTAACTGAGTCACGTCTTTCTGTGAACCATAACAGGGATTCTAATGAAGCCCTTACGGATAAATTTTTAGAATAACCTGTCATTTAAATGACCACATTACCTCACTAATGCAATATCGTTATCTTCTCTGCACAGCACGTGGAGTAAAACATTTCCTTTTCCTCTTCATCCACATAAAATAATAATGAGCCAGATCTTGTACTTGAGATATAGAGCATAGCCATGTTGCATTTTGTAGATCTTCATCAATTTCTACTTTCTGAAGGTCTGTATTGGTCTTTCTCTCTCACAAATGTTAAGGACATTCATTTTTTTTTCAAGATTATTCAGGAATGTAACACATTCAAAACATAAAAGCCATGATTTGATATAAGAAAGTACATGCCAGAGGATGTTCAGTTCTGGATTTCTTTTTTCTCTTATTCTCGTGCATTCGCATTTGGCTTTGCTCTGCTCTTCAGAACACTCTGTAAAATACTTTCTTATCAAATCTTATCACTGTCAAGACATTCAGTCACAAATGCAGAGGACAAGGAAATCCACTTCTCCAGAACGGGGATATATAGTTGTATAGGAAACAAGCCTCACAAAATCACACAGCTGTGTGACAGTTCTAAGAAGCACTGTCAGCTGCCGTAGTACATGGTACTGAGGAGATAGTGACAGTATAAAATGGTCATGCCAGAAGATCTTTTCTTTCCTGTACTACCACTAGTAGATGACAACATTCCCTAGTGGCTGTGTATATTGCAAAACTGGATGCCCAAGTTAAAATAAACTATAACTTCAGCTATAGAAAATCAAGTCTCAAACAGTTATCAGGACCTTTTGTTTCCAGCCAAAAGTAGCTGCCAAGAGTAAATAATGTCATTTCAGATTAGAGGAACAAAATTGTAGTCTGGAAGTGTCTATTCTTCTCCATGAAGATCACCACAGACTAGGGATCCAGTTTGAAATTGAAATGCCTAAATATTAGGCATGTAAGTAGCAGAACTTAGTTAATTAAGTTCCCATCATCAGCAACTATCTAGTTAATACAGTCAATGGATCCTTGGAAGAAATTTACCTTACATATGGATATACAATTCAGTTACACACACACAAGCATCTTGTACTATGTTTCAGATACCCTGAAGTATTCTGGCCTATAGCTCCCGCTCTGGAAAGGCACATGTCTCCTATATGTATTGTGCCATATTAACTGGCTCTATTTATTCATATCAGATAGGTTTGGTTATCTCAAATAACACCAGACAGCTGTGCTTAGGAAATCAACTTAGATTACTAATGCCTGTTCATCTGGATCATTTCTAGGACCCACTGACTGTAAATTTGAGTGTAAGAGAAGCTTACCTACCTAGTACAACTGTAAACAACAGACAGATCTTAAAGAAGATTTAATTGCTACATCTCTCCTATCATTTGACACCCACAAGTATATCTAGGACATTTGCACAAGACTGAGATACATGACGCAGGAAATACACATTACTGTAGAAAAGAAAATTGTTGATCTGTTGAAACTCTGAAACACCTCTTAACATGGACTGTATGGGATATGATACGTACTGGAATAGTCTGCAATCTCAGTTCTTTGTCTGGGGATTGCTAAGCATTTGCCTAACCAGCAAGAAAACGCAGAGCAGTTATACACCGGGTAAGCAGATCTGTTCCTCAGTGTGCCTGCAAAGCACAATGTGCAGCACATGACCTGCCCAAAGGTCTTCTTCCCTCACCCTGAGACGAAATGTGATAAAAACGTCACCGAAAATAAACATGTGCTTTCAGTTCTCCCTCTGCTTATTGTGGTTCAGCATGTGTTCATGCTGCCTTTAAGTCGTGTTGGGTCCTGTAAATTTAGCACCTTATAAATGTGAGTGAAAATACTACAAAAGTTAAGGAGGCAATGAGTAGACACAGATCCTACCACAGCCCAGTCTGGGGCCTGTCACTAGCAAAACTACTTAATCTGAGCTCTGGGTTAGGTGCCCTTGAAGGAGTGGGAGCAAGAACAGCCAGATCCCCAGCTAGTGTGTGCAGAGAGTAAAGAGGGCTGTAAGTTCCTAGCTGTAAGTATATGATCAAAATTAAATCCTGTGCACTACCTTATTTATTCATCTTGTCCAAGATTTCTTTTTGATTAAAAATTTTGTTAAGCAGATATTTTGCTACTGTGAGTAGAAAAAAAAGTGTCTCATAGTGCTAAATCTATTCCAGGTTGGTTTGTAAAGAAGCTTATAGGTTCATGCATAGTGACTCTTTCCAAATGAAAAGCCAACTTCTGTTGCTGTCAGTAACATTGTAACAGAAGGGCTGTGAACAGCTGGCAAGGGATATGCACTACTGTTTAAGGCAGACGTCCCAGCAACATTTCTTTTAAGGAAGATGCAGAAAGGAACCCAAGTGAGAGATTTCCTCTGTACTTTACTGACAGCAAGTCTCCTCTTTGAGTTAATTACTTCTAGCAAGTGTTCAAAATAAAAAGACACATGAATAGTTTAACTAGAACTGTGATGAGAGGGTTTTAACTTGTGTGTGGCATACAGCATTCAAAGGTTACTGATGCCTTCTGAGACATCATTAAAAAGTCAGGACTGAGATTCATTTCCCCTTATGTGGGCTCTAGGCATGCAGAATCTTAATCTCTGTTACCACAGGGTAGAAAGAGCAGCTAATGCAGTAAATTGGCTAACTTGCATCTACATTTTCAAAGCTTAGTGAAATAATTCTTTTAATTGAAGTGCCATGTTCCCTTACCCAGACAAAGGAAGAGAGAGATGTCTCCAGAGTTAACTTAGATGTCTTATCTTGAGCAGATAGGATCTCCCTCTGTACATGCCTCTGTCTTTTGACTGTATAAGGAATTTGCTCACATACTTAGGAGGATTGCTTTACCATCTATTTAGATGGTAAGCACAATTAAATGCTGTCTTCCCATCCTATGATTAAAGAACACTTCTTTCCAGCAGCAATATATGTGGCTTCCACAGGGACAGCTACTTTTTATTCAGTTCTGAGGTAACAGCCACTTAGAGCAAGACTTTAAGTATGTGCAGCACATAAGCTACTTACATAATTTATGCTATTTCACAGTCTGTGGAGTCCTTACCTATAAACACAGAGACTTTTACATGATTTACAAAGCAAACATATGACCTGTTTTAGAGTACCTGGCTCTTGCCTAGAAAAATGTTTATCAAACTTTTTGAATACTGTGGCTGAGAGTCTGCAGAAATGGGGCTTTTGGAGACATGGACCCAAGCATACATACATCACTCCTCTCAGTTATGTGATTCATAGACTAAACACATCTTCTTTTGGTGTTAAAAATGTCCAAATATTATCAGAGTCTATTTTTTTTGATGGGGTTTTGTTATCTTTTTTTGCATGGAGATTTCTGACTGCACCTTTCTAGTCTTTTGACAAATATTCACATACAAAGTGACTTGCTAACACGTGGCTGCTGTGTTTCTCTTTATTTTCAGGTATGTTCTTTTTTTTTTTTAAACAGAGGATAATTCTTAGGTGGTGTGTTTCCGAAGTTGTTCCTGCTTGCAGACTTAGTAATTCTGGTTTTTGCATCCAAAAGACTTCAAATGAGAAATTCGTTATAATGACTAGTCAAATTCAATCTGTGGTTCCAAAAGAAAATTTCTGCTCGCTGAGAGCCACAAAGCTTGACTAAGACTCTTAAACTGTGTTACTGGCTTGACAGAAATTCCCAGCATTTACAGATACTTAAATTCCATATCTGAATAAAAAGCCAACATTCTCAATAGAATGGCACTTTAAACATCAAAATAGCATTACTAAGAGCATGGTAATTTATTTCAGTAGTCTAAAATCATTTTATCTGGGTGTTGTTGAGGTATTAAGTTTTGGTAAGAATAAATTTTACTTTCTATCATGTTTGTTCTGCTTTGTATAGTATTATGTTATGGATTATATTAGGTATGGGAATTGCATTGTTAAAAATATTAAAGTTCAAGTGAAGAAAGAAACTGCAGTCAAACAAAACGTTTTACTTTATTGAAATGTTTAGACATCAATACAAAATGACAGATTTGAAATGATTTGACACGTTTTCACCGAAAATTTTACTGAATCGATGACATTATTGTGAAACATTTCCATTTCACTGGGTTGTATTTTGCATAGAAAACTAACGACTGCATTTTGAAAAGTCCTGTTTTGAGCAGGAGCAAGCAGATGGCTTTTATTTTCAGTAATAAACAACTTTTTCTGTCATGCAACATCATTTTCCTAGAAAACAAGAACTGGTCTAGGAAATGTGAATATCATGTTATTGCATTTAAGATTCAATCAATTGATTAATAACATAATAATATATGTTATTGCTCATATCATTAGTCACTGATCTGTGTTTCATGGGAACATACAGGTTTATGTTATAAACAGTTCATCCATGATGTGTGTTTCCTCTCTTCTCTGCCTGCAAGTAAGAGAGCAAGCTAGTCTGAGTCTGGTATCCCTGAAATATTTCCCCAAAAATTCTTATTAAAAATCCTGTACCCCTGTTAAATCTAAATGTCTGGAACTGTTTTACATTGTTAAAACATGCTCTGTCTTTCACTCTACTGCTTTGCCAGTTCAGGTTCTACAGGTGGATCCCAACAATGCAGAAAACCAGGGCCTGTTCCTTGGAAGTGGGAACTTCCAGAAGACCGACTAGAGGTATTAGAAGAGTTTTAGTAGTTAAACAGAGAAATTTTTGGTAAATATTGATTTTAGTAAATATTGATTCAGCTCTTTAGAAATGTACCAAAAAAGGGAATAAAAATTTAGAAATGGTTCTGATTTAAATCAAACCTTAGAAAATATTAATTCAGGATCAGAATAAAAATGTCCTTCCTGAATGTAACTTTTAGCAAATTTAGTTATTTCTTCTTTATTTACACCTCAACTTGATACAAAACCATGCATGGATGCTGGGTAACATTTATGTTTACTTTAGTTTTTTAAAAATAAAGGCAGAAAAAAAAGCTTACTAAAATGATTCCAGAGTGTCAAATTGAAGTGTGCTAAAGTCAACCTACTTTACATTCAACTAATAGCAAGTATTCCAAATTTTCCAATGACCTTGTCCTTGCACAGGAAGGGAAAGATGATGAGAATAAACTAAGAATGGGAAATAAAAAATAAACCAAAACAAAACCCCTCGGCTTCATTTGAAAAGTAGAAGTGAAAATATTAACAGCTATATACTTAAACTTTCATATTTCCTATTGACATCAGAATACTTAATAACAAAACAAAATGAGGCAGTACTGCCAATAAATACAAACTCATTCTGCTACTATGTTTGAGGTTAAAAAGTTATACCTTACATGTCATGGGCCAGTTAGTATGAAGCAAGATGAGAATTAGAATCATAGAATCATAGAATCAATCAGGTTGGAAGAGACCTCCAAGATCATCCAGTCCAACCTATCACCCAGCCCTAGCCTAGCAACTAAACCATGGCACTAAGTGCCTCATCCAAGCTTTTCTTGAATACCTCCAGGGACGGCGACTCCACCACCTCCCTGAGCAGCCCATTCCAATGTCAAATTGGAATGGCTTCTCTCTGTCAAGAGCTTCCTCCTAACATCCAGCCTATTACACTAATTAAACTTCCTGTGAAACCAGAGGATATTTTTTTTCAGTCTATTAATCCCACTCCTTTATTTCATATATATGGGAAAACTAGCAATCATTTTAGTAAGCACTTTTTCATATATGTATAGATATATGCATAATACCAAAATGAACCAAAACTAAAGCAAAGATAACTGAAGAGTGAAAGACACTGGAGCTTTACTGTGATTTCTCTATTAAAAACTCTCAGTGTATATGAGACAGTGGCAGAGATGACTGCCTACTAATTATTATAGACTGTTACTGTTCTCTGATACTTAATTGTGCTGTTGCACCAGTGATTGGCAATTTACTTGAGCTCAGAATGCCATATTATTATTACAGGTAGAATAGCTTTTGCTTGTGAATCATACAGAGAATTGGAGACTTCCCTTCTACATCTTTAAATGAAGCTGTAGTTGAATGAGATGACATTCTTGCATGGTTCAGGAAAACAGGAAACTACTTCTGATTGCTCATTGTGTGCTTAGAATCTAGCACAATTGTGACAGCCTTCATAAACCCAAACACTCCTTTAGTTCAGATAATATTATACAGTAGATAATTAGACTACAAAATGTTTATGCCCAGTGCACAGTTGGTTCAATGACTTCAAGGAATGTCTTGTCTGATGCTAGTTGTAGTCCAAGCAACAGCAGGTGTCAGACACAGGCACCATAAGCATTGCCAGTGTGTCACTGCTTATAATCAAACAGCAGCATGGTGCAAAATGAACTGGAGATAAAAGGTACCTTGGGTGTCCTGTTCCATGTGTTATGCCAAAAACCATGTGGATAAGCACACAATATACATATACTGTTTCTGCCATGTAACTGGGAATGGATATTATCCATGGTCTTGCTAGACATTATTTTGGAGTATAAACTTGAAACTATACATCTCTTTCAACATCATTGATTACTGATGAAAGAAGATAGATGATTTTATCATCTTGGTAATACATAGATGGTTCCCTCTGACATGACTCCATGCATGAGAATTGATACCACTGAAATACCTTTTGGCAGTACTTGAGCGAGGATCACAGTATTATGGCAAGTGTGAAAGAAAGGGAAATGCAGAAAATGCAGAAAATAAGCAACTTTCAAATCCAATTGGCATTAACTTGTTGGTTATGTGGAGGTCTACAAGAGGGCTATCTGATGACCATGAACAATGCACACAGCTCTGAGAATGAACATGCTTTTGCCATTTCCATAGATGATAATACAGAGATGGTACCAAGACCTTCCAGACCATAACAGTGATCATTGCTTTATCATCACACTTTTAAGAGCCTTTCTCTTTGGAGTAGATCCAGACCTACATTTGATCAAGCAT
Organism: Tricholaema leucomelas; assembly: GCA_013400475.1. NCBI lineage: Eukaryota > Metazoa > Chordata > Aves > Piciformes > Lybiidae > Tricholaema lacrymosa > Tricholaema leucomelas. The sequence continues at coordinate 177,841 of WAAF01001502.1, forward strand.
CATGTCATTTTGGAAGCCCCTGAATGACTTCCAGATTGATAATTATCTTTTCTCCTGTTTGTCAACTTTCCTCTTTTTACACAAGGAACTTCTTTAACATTCACTTGTCTGGTTCTCTACAAGTATCCTCAGTCTACTGTTCCTACCCATTTTTGCACCTTTGAAATTAAACCAAGCTATACAATGCAAAAGTTACTCCAAATCTTTACAAGATTTAGTTCTAACATGTTTCATACCAGCTTGCTTAGTAATGCCAAGATGAATTACTACTAAGAGTTTTTGGTGCTACTTTCCTCTTGAAAGAAAAAAAAAAAAAAGTAACCTTTAACTCCTGAGAAATTAATTGTAAAAGCAAAATAAAAGAACAAGTGTTCCTCTTTTACTTGTCCTCATTCTTAATTGTTTTATTACTTCTAACTGCAACTTCTGAACCATCAGACTTGATTGCCCTGACTTCAGCCCCAGCATAGAATTATAATGTCCTTCGACAATAGCAAGAATAAAGGTTGAGATGTTAAAGATGGGTAGTAAGATGAGAATGGAATACAATGCATTGTATTTGTTTTGCTAGTTTGTTGAGGAGCTTGGGTTTTTTTTGTAATTATTATCTTCTGAGGTAAAAGGCAAGTTAAGAAAAGAAAGACTATAACTACAACTGATAGCATCAAACCCCCATAAATACATGTTTGCTCTTCTCATAACAAAAAAGTATTTAATGGAGTACTGACTAAGTTAAGTTTCTTGACCTTGGTTCTGTACCTACCAGAATTCTGTTGTAATAGTCAGAAACAAAACAATTGATGAAACTACTCTTTACTCCAGCATTCAGTTGGCAATAATTTTAAAAACACATCAGAAGAACCTAAGAAACCTTGATTTTATTTCAGGGAGAGTCAAACAGTAGGGATAGTGGGAAATATTTGTAGAACCTTGATTTTATTTCAGGGAGAGTTAAATGTTAGGGATAGTGGGAAATATTTATAGGAAAGAAAAAATGTATGTTAAACTCCAAAAGATACACTGCTTTGGAATTGTTATACTGAATTAATTTTGCTATTATGAAGAATCAGTGAAGTGTAATCAGCTGTATTACTGCAGTTTATGTACACATCGAAATTGGATGCAACTATGCAAAACATTTTACCCCACAGATGTCTCTTACTGGTTTTATCTCAAATCAAGAAAACTAAAGCTTTGTATTTAAGTTAAAAGAACAAACCAAAACAACAACAGCAAAAAAACCACAAAAACCAAAACCAAACAAAAAAAGCCAAACCCAAAACACCCACACATTACAGGTCTGAATTTCATTTCAATTCATGAATCCTTCAGAAAACAGGAGACCATGCTAGAATGTCTTAAATGTGTGTAGGACAGGATTAGCTTTTCAGGATATAGAAATAGTAGCTGTTAATAAAAGACTGGAATAGTATTCTCTGCAAACAATTTATGAAGGCAGCAAATATGTTACCTAAATTGTTATACTACCAAAAATGAAATTATACAATACCTTTTCTGCAGGAAAAAAAACAGCTTATTAAAAGACTTACTAAGTCAGAGACCAATTGAGATATTTTTCCAGTAGTACTTCAGAGGGTCCCTACCTTCACAGTAGTGCCTTCTGGGCACTACTAAAATGTATTTTTAATGGACAACTGAATCATTACATGTTTGGTTATTTTTCCTGCAAACAGTTTTAACATAATTAATAATTAATGCATTTACTATTATATTTTGCAGAACAGAGATTTAGCAGTAATAGACAGATAAATACAGATAGATAGACACAGTTCCTTATGGCATTCGCCATATTATTAAGAAATAGCTTTTAACTGTTAACAGCACTTGTCTTGCCCATACAGTTCCACAGTTCAATTAATTTTGGATAGAGTTTCAAATGAGATCATAAACCACATTTGGATATGCTTCCTCTGTGGAAGTGTTCAAGACTAGATAGGATAAGGCCTTGAGCAAACTGTTCTAGTGGGAGGTGTCCTTGCAGGGGGTTGGAACTAGATGATCTTTGAGGTCCTTTCCAACCTAAACCACTCTATGACTCTATGACTCTACGATGGTGATCAGAGACCAAATGGAGTTTAGTTAATATCAAGGGAACTGTCTACTTATTTTTTCTGTCTCATGCATGCACATGAGAACTTGAGCATTTTAAAAAGCAATGTAGACATTGAATATCTCAGTGAAACAAACTCATGAACTTTTCATTGTCATGGAAACTGATACCCAGGTATCACCATTTTGGATTCTTTATGACAAAAAACCAAAACCTGAATTCTAAAATTTTGGTAACTCCTGCATTGCTATTCATCTTATGTTTCAGAATGTATTTAGTAATAGCTATTTTTTTAATGAAACCTCTCTACAGAGGTACTTGTAACATTTTAGAGATATTTTAACACATAGTCTCCTTTTTCTGTCAGACTTAAAGACAATTTGCAAAATGTTGTGTATATTTCTTATCTTATTGTCAAAGAGCTCCTCGAAGCACAACCACTGGAGACTATGTCTTTTCAGGTGCACAAGAGAAAACATTACTTTAGATCTGTTCTGTAAGAGGCCATTTTAAATTCTGAAAATACCAAACTGTAAGCTATAACAGCCACAAATTCATTCAGTTAAAAACGTTAAAAAAGAAGAGATCTGTAGAACAAAAATGATAAGCAGCAATTTGTCTCGGTTTAAAGGATGCATTACAGGCTGTTATCTATCCCATTACTACTACTAAATATGCTTAAGTATTCTCCAGCACACTCACCTCTTTTTGACGGTACTTAATTGCCAGTTTCAATCTTGCAAGATCATTCCCACTTTGTTCTTCTATCAAGCTATTATCATCTCTATAATTAAGAATAATTTCCAATTCCCTTGAACTCCGTGTCTGATCCAGGAGATCTTTTGCAAATTGCTTGCACTGCCGTGACAGTTCCTCATACTCTGACTTAAATTCATTTTCGACTTTGCTCAGCTCCTGCAGCTCCCAGCTCAGTTGAAAAGCAGTAAGGAAAGGATCCTCACTGGATAAAGCAATCAATGATGGGCTAGCCAGGGCCTTGTAGATATTGAGTCTGGATCGAGAGTGGCGGAGGCTGTCCACATCTGAACTTGAGACGCATTCGACACAGTTACAACGGACCTCATGTGGCCTGGGCACAGAGACGCCTTTCTGCACAAGCAGCTTTATGATTTCATAGTTATTGGTGTGGGCAGCCAGAATAATAGGTGTGATATCTGGTGTAAATTCTGAAAACTGCTTGTCCAGAAGCACTGGTGGCACCTGTGAAAAGAGGCAAGAAAATTTACAAACCTCTTCATGAATAAGAGCTACAGAAAATTAGGCTCTGACTAGTTTAACAGGTAGTACACTTAGAGGTGAATCCTTACTTTTCAATAGAGCTGAAGGAAAAACTTTAAACATAAGTCAATTAGTTAAGATAGCATCTTTGCAGTTAATAAATTGCTATAAGCCGGTTGTGTAAATAAACAACCCTTAGACAACGATTTATTGGGCTACATGATCAGGCAAACAAGGAAGAATCAGACACATATGCATCTGTCAGCTTGCTTGAAGTGCCACCTATGAGCAAGATAGAAATGCTTTCTCGTCTCTCACAACTTCATGGGACCAGATGGCATCTATCCTAGAGTGCTGAGAGGGCTGGCAGATGAGCTGGCCAAGCCACTCTCCATCATTTATCAACAGTCCTGGTTCACTGGAGAGGTCCTCAAAGACTGGAAGCTGCCCAATGTGATACCCATCCACAAGAAGGGGTGGAAGGAGGAACCAGAAAACTACAGACCTGTCAGCCTGACCTCAGTGCCAGGCAAGATCATGGAACAGGTCATCTTGAGTGCCATCACAAAACACCTACAGGATGGCCAAGGGATCAGGCCCAGCCAGCATGGGTTTAGAAAAGGCAGGTCTTGCCAGACCAACCTGATCTCCTTTTATGATCAGGTTACCCACCAGGTGAGTGTGGGGAAGGCTGTGGATGTAGTCTACCTGGACTTCAGCAAAGCCTTTGACACTGTCTGCCACAACAAGCTCCTGGCTGATATGGATCAAAAACTGGCTGCAAGGCCGAGTCCAGAGAGTGGTGGTGAATGGTGCCACACCCAGTTGGCAGCCAGTCTCTAGTGGTGTTCCCCAGGGATCAGTGCTGTGCTCAGTCCTGTCAAATATCTTTATTGATGATCTGGATGAGGGGATTGAGTCCAGCATCAGTAAGTTTGCGGATGACACCAAGCTAGGAGCAGGTGTTGATCTGTTGGAAGGTAGGAGAAACCTGCAGAGGGACCTGGACAGGCTGGATGGGTCGGCAGAGGCCAAAGGGATGACATTTAACAAGGCAAATTGCACAAGTTCTACGCTTTGGCCACAACAACCCAAGGAGCGCTACAGGCTGGGGACAGAGTGGCTGGAGAGCAGCCAGAAGGAAAGGGACCTGGGAGTCCTGGTGGGTAGTAGGCTGAAGATGAGCCAGCAGTGTGCCCAGGTGGCCAGGAGAGCCAATGGCATCCTGGCCTGAATCAAGAACAGTGTGGCCAGTGAGACAAGGGAAGTTATTCTTCTCCTGTACTCAACACTGGTCAGGCCCCACCTTGAGTACTGTGTCCAGTTCTGGGCTCCTCAATTGAAGAGAGATGTTGAAGTGCTGGAAGGTGTCCAGAGAAGGGCAACAAAACTGGTGAAAGGCCTGGAACACAAACCCTAAGAGGAAAGGCTGAGGGAGCTGGGGTTGTTTAGCCTGGAGAAGAGGAGGCTCAGGGGTGACCTCATTTCTATCTACAACTACCTGAAGGGAGACGGTAGCCAGGTGGGGGTTGGTCTCTTCTCCCAGACAACCAGCAATGGAACAAGGGGACACAGTCTCAAGTTATGCCAGGGGAAGTATAGGTTGGATGTTAGGAGGAAGTTTTTGACAGAGAGAGTGATTTGCCATTGGAATGGGCTGCCCAGGTTGGTGGTGGAGTCACTGTCCCTGGGGGTGTTCAAGAAAAGACTGGATGAGGCACTTAATGTCATGGTCTAGTTGATTGGGTATGGCTGGGTGATAGGTTGGACTGGATGATCTTGGAGGTCTCTTCCAACCTGGTTGATTCTACGATTCTATGATTCTCTCACTGGTTATTCTCAGTTTTATAGGGAAAACAGAATTGTGGGGTTGGCGCAATGCCAAACACAGATACAGGCTGGGTGGCGAGTGGCTGGAGAGCAGCCCTGAAGAAAAGGACCTAGGAGTCTGGATTGATGAAAAGCTCAACGTGAGGCAGCAGTGTGCGTGTGCAGCCTGAAAAACTGTGGCCTGGGCTGCATCAATAGAAGTGTGGCCAGCAGGGAAAGGGAGGTTATTCTCCCCCTTTACTCTGCTCTTGTCAGACCTAACCTGTAGTAATGTGTGCAGTTCTGGAGCCCCCAACACAAGGACATCAAACTGTTAAAACGAATCTAGAGGAGGGCCACAAAGATGATCAGAGGACTGGAGCACCTCCGCTATGAGAACAGGCTACAAGAGTTGGGGCTCTTCAGCCTGGGGAAGAGAAGGCTTCAAGGACACCTTGTAGTAGCCTTCCAGTATCTGAAGGGAGCCTACAGGAAGGCTGGGGAGGGACTATTTACAAGGTCTTGTAATGACAGGATGAGGGGGAATGGGTTTAAAATGGTAGAGGGCAAATTCAGACTAGATGTTAGAAAGAAGTTCTTTTACAGTGAGGGTGGTGAGACACTGGAACGGATTGCCCAGTGAGGTTGTGGATGCTGGAGGTGTTCCAGGCTAGGTTAGATGAGGCTTTGAGTGACCTTTTCTAGTGGGAGGTGTCCCTGCCTATGTCAGGGGGATAGAACTAAATGATTTTTGTGGTCCCTTCCAACCTAAACCATTCTATAATTCTATGATTCTATGATAATTGTGAGTTTTTTGAAGGAAGTGGTAAACAAAACATAGACAAGTTACAGTTATAAAATAAAATAGGCATGTAAACAAGAAATAAAAGATGTTTTCCTGAAGAGAAAGCTGGAAATATACCTGTGTAGAGAAACAAAGATAGATACCTGCTGCAGAGATTAATATCTCAGGGCTCAATTCCACATTTACATGCACAAACATAGTCTAGGAGAAAGTGGGGAAGCTGGTAGATGTTAAACTCATTTCTTTATTTTTCAATAACAGACTCTTAAAGTCTTTACCAGATGAAGACAGCTCATTAGACTAGTATGATGAAGCCATAAAAGTGTAATTGTCCAATTGTCAATGGAGTGCTTCTGGTTCATAGCTCAATTACCAAGTAAAAACAATTCACATCAGCGAGGTTGCTTTGCATGATACTCATTTAGGAGGGAAGAAAAAGGGAAAACATTGGTCTCAAAATATCTGAAGGCTAGGGAAATAGATGGCCACTGGAAGGAGGAAAAAATGTTTGATAGAAGTCTTATGACCTTGTTGCCAGGTTGAAAAAACACAAATAGCTAAGAATAGAAGTTAACAGAAAACAGGTGAAGCATGTGAGAATAGTGCAAGAAGGAGTTTAAAGCTATGTATAGAGCCTTGGGAGTTAAAAAAGCAGAACACAGAATCAGGCAGAAGCTCAGTGGAAAGGTAAACCAGAATGAAATTAAACTGAAAAGAAATTATATTCTGTGGATCTAAATCCATAAATACAACTCATAAATCATGGATTGTATTTTCTTCCTCTTTCTAACAAAGACAATGTGTATTTCAAACATTTTTTAGAGGTTTTGTATGTTAAACAGTGCAATTAGACTGTGTCCATGTGCAAGAGCTGCTATGTGTTTGGGCTGTAAAACAGGGGCCTGGTGCACTCGTTAGTTGAATGCGGAAACTGCTTTGGGAAGTGGCCACTTATTCATGCAAAATGGAGTGGAAAGTCAAGACTGGAGATCCAGCTTTTCGCATTGTAATCACACATCCCCGGGGGAGCAAACTCCACCCAGCCATAGTATGTTGCTGACCTCGAGTATCTGTGCTGGATTGAGAGAAGGTATGTGGAGTCAACAGGCAAAATTTTCTTTTCTCCCCTCCCACATTCAAACACATATGTTTGGCTTGGCATTGGGTAAATCTGGTACAGAGTCTGTTTAGGACTGTGGGGTGTCTGATCTAGCCCACCTATCCCCACAACCTCATGCAGAGGGAGCAGCCGTCCTCACAGTCCTTCCTGCAGACTTTTAGGAGATGTTTACAACCAGCAGTTGTGAGTCAAGCAGCTCCTGAGCAAGTTCTCTACTGCTTGCTTTATTCTAGAGTGCAAATAAAACACTGTAGTGTGTGCAAGCATACAGAAAAATAAGGGGTTTTAATTACTCAGGAGATAAGGAATCCCAGTTGAGAATATATTGAAGGTATATGGGGGAGACACACAGGTACAAAAGCAAGCAGAAAGCCTGTACACTGTATCCAATCTCAGATGTGGTCAGGACACGATATACAATCTGGGCATACATCTTCTCACAGGACTCTCTGTCTGTCTTCACTGTGTTCTGTCATGTCTCTTCCAGGGTCATCTATCACCTTCACGCTGAACACTGCGCAGAGTCCATCCAGGTATGCCTATGAGCCCAGATTACTTCATTATTCTTGACCAGTGTGGACCGGGTCTTAAAATCTGTATCTGTTTTCTCACCTGTCTGTGGTATCAGTCATGAAAATGGGACTAATATCCTACCCCAAACCTTGCTGGTTATTACAGTCTTAGATATATCTTCTTTTTTACTTACATATTATATAGATAAAATGAGTACATGCTCGCTAAATTGCAGCTGTGGCCAATACTTTTGAGACTAGAAAGAGATGAAAATGGTGTTAAAGAAACAATGTATTAGTAGAAGTGAGATTTTGGGCTACCATAGCTCTAAAACACATTTACAGGGAGGGGCATGTTGTGCTTTAGCAGTGCCTCTCACTAATATTAAGATTCTCCCTTGGCCTCAGGGTCATGGTTCTATGGTATAAAGGAGAGAGATGCAAAGGCAGAAAACAAGGATACAAAGCTGTAGCTCCAAACTCAGCAACTGTTCAGAGTATTCTTCTGTCACTTAGCATGCAATTATCTTTGTACTTTATGACAGTATATAAGAGGAAAGAGTTGATATATGTCTGATCCGAAGTAGACAACAGGCCAAATAGTTGCCAGGTTTCCAGAAAATGAGACCTAAGAACTACAGGGTCTTTGAACTCTCAAGTGATAAACAGAGTCTCCAAGTACCGTTCCTGTAATCAGAAGGCAGAATGTGGTGTTGGCTAAACAGTATGTGGAGCCAGCAATGACCTTGAGAGGCTCTGCAAAGGACAACCAGCTGCAGAGGGAGATGAAGAATGATGAAGGCTCCCCTCACTAGGGGGTTGCGACCACTGAAGTAAACAATGTACATGGGCAGTAGAGAAAGTCGTTATGTAACAAATTGTGAAATAAGGGAGGAGCTTGGTTCTCCTTGGTTCAGCCTTTTGGGACGTACTGGACACACATCACAGAATTCTGAACACATATGAACCAAGAGCATAGGCAGGTGAGCTGAAGCGGCACCACTTTACTACTATGATGGTGCAGTTCCTGGTGGGGACACCTGCCTTTCGAGATGGCAGCTGACCAGCTCTGCTATCTACGCATCTCAGGAGCTTTGCTGGCCAGTGGGATAGGGCGAATATAGCCTGCCTTTCGATCAATAGAGCTACTCGGGATTGTTTGTCATATCTTATTCAGCATTGTCGTTTCTCCCAATGGCTGTAGCATGTGAGCCATAGGTACTGTGCTTTCCAGTATACCTTTCTCATTATGGTTTTAGTGTGTAAGCTACAATAAAGTATTGAAACTACTTGGAGGTGGGTACTCAAGTGTAAGAGCATTTCCTGGTCTCACTGGAACATAAATAATTGTTTTGAGCCCTGACAGAACTGAAGGTTATCTTAACACATCGCTACTTGTCTCCTCCAAAAAATTAATGGGCACAGCTTCAAACAACAGGGAATTTCAATGATTGGCTTTGGCATGGGATTCAGTCACTCATAAGCTGCTTGTTTTTCTCATAGCTTCTTACAATCTTTCATCTTAAAGTAATTCAACCATAAGGCTAATGTGCACAATTTGGAATTCACATCATCACAATTTTTCCTAATATAGAAGTATGTATTAAATAATTTCAGGCTTTACTCACAGATGCATTTAAATTTATAAGGCAAACCCTAAGACTGCAACTTAAATTACATCATGAGTTTAACCTCTGACTCTTTACCTCCTGTTTTGTTTTCCTATTCATTCAAACCAAAGATACACAGAATGTCAAAGCAGTGAGGTCAATTTATTCCCTTGTCTGCAGCATAATGAAGTATTTTTGAAGTTCTGAGCGCTCTCATGGCACTCATAATATATGAGCATTTAACTGTTGACCCAGAGTACTTGCTCTGAAGTCACCAGACTTATGATGAATTTTACTTTCAAATTACTGAAAAAGACTTCTTTTTAAAGAAGCCAAAACAAATAATCAACACACATTGATATTAGCCACAAAATCTGAAGCAGCTTTGAGAGAAAATTCACATATGAAAGTTCATGACATTCTGGGTGGATGGAAGGCCACTAGGTCTTATAATCATTGACTGTGATTTCCAAAGACTTAGCAGTGATGTAACTATATTATACACTTTGGAGTTAGTATGTCAGGTGTGAAGCTGCTTAAATCTAGGAAGGTCGAATCAATTTTGTCTCCTTAGATTTTATTGCAAATTTTCTGTTTTAACACTAGTTACAGGTCTAAGCAAACCAGTTTGATGATTATGTATACTTGTATGCCCATCTGCATGGAGATGAACAGGAAAAGAGAAAACAAAATGGAAAAGAAGAAAGCATAGCATGAAGTCAGAACACTTCACTTCTCAATGGCATTAGCTTTTTTTGTTCCATTCCTTTTCCCTGCACTTACTGTAAGTGGGAGTAAGACTCAGATCAAGTGAAACTGATCTTTTCAATATGTGTTTAAGTTTCTTGTATGGTTTATGTGAAGCGAAAACCCTTTGCTCTGACAGAAAGAAAAATCTAGGCTAAATTAATGCCAATGAGGCCTGAGACATTTTCTGTCCCTATGATGTCAAAGCAGAGGAATCGCTTGCTGATGATCCTTAGATAACCAGGAAACAGAAAAAGATAAAACTCAGCAATAACATCAATCTGTGTGGAGTGGTTGACACACTTTGAATACTAATTAAGTATCTGAAATGCTGCCCATCTAAATTCAGCAGATAAGATTTCATTACAAATATTGTCCTTCAATATTTTCACATGTTCATTTCAGTTTTGTGCTGTCAAGGTGTTCAGTGCTTATCTTCTAGAACTTCTCTGGAGTCTAACCACAAGCAACAGAAAATATAAAAATGTGGCAGTCATTACTTGAGGCTAAGTTAATGCTTACTATTTTGGTATACAAAACACTGAGTCTTAAGTGAAGTGTTCTTATACAATGAAAATGTTGATTCTTACATAAAATATATGAAAATCTCAAATTAAAAATCTAAATTATAGACATACGAGACCATAAAACCTCCTTCTTGCGCTAAATTATGGGATGCAATTCACAGCAAAATTAAAGGACAGCTTTGGGCCTCAGCTTTGAGAAGGAAGTATTTTTTTTTCAGATTCCAAATTATCTTATGAATAGAAAAGGTGAGGAGCCTGTGAGGGGAAGAAAACACATATATCTGACTAAAGGCAGTAACGGCTGGACAACTTATTTGGACCTCAGAACATCAGATTTGTTACCACTTCTGTGAGCAGCCCTAGATTGTCTAGACCATTTCTTTCTGTGCCTCTTCCCAGTTGGATACACTTTTTGAGCAGATTTTTTCAGCATTTCAGGATATAATACCAGTTATAAATTCATACAAGTAAGATATAGTAAAAACAAAGCAAAGCAAAATGAAACCAGATATTTTTGTGTGGACTTTTTTGAACAAAAGATTCCAGATTATTTGTTTATTTGTAGAATCATACAATGGTTTAGGTTGGAAGAGACCTCAAGGATCATCGACTTCCAACCATTTATCTTGAAATCTTAATTTATTCCAATATTTGTCTATATAATTTAATAGAACAAATTCTTCAATATTTTGTTTCAGATCAATTTATAGTGATGATAGTATTTTATCAGTATAATTCTAATAATTAAATGTATAAAATATCCCTAGTGTTTTCTTATTGAAATACTGTATTTTGAGTCAACCAAGAAATGTGTCTAACAGAGAAGTGACCCAAACCAGGTAATTATTTTTAGATAGCTAATACTGGGTAAGGTAAACATTCCTTTTGGCATACAGACTATAATTTATTCAGCAGACACAAGTCATACATTGACCTAACGCAGGGCTTGACAACGGTGTTATCTCCTGCTAATACTAACACACAGCTAACCACAGCTCATGCCTCCTAACCTGTACTGCTGGCATACAAGATAAGTATTTTTCAAAAGTACTGGATTCATCATTATGGGCATTTTCCAAGGTTTGTGAGAGGAAGCTATGAGCAGTTAACGCTAAATATGTTACTTTCATGACCTTCAATTTTGTCTGTCTCCTGTTGGTATGATGGGGAGCTGCTGGTTTCCCTCCTTACTAAACTTTCTCAGTGCATCCCAGGTGTCATGAAAATTTCCAAGGATTAGACCTACATGTCCTGATTTGCTGCTAATACTCATTATTGTTAGCAAAGGATAACTTCCTTCCCAAGAGAATAGTGGTTCATGAAATATCACATCCTGTCGCTGGAGCTGTTTAAGGCCAGGCTGGATGCGGCTCTGGCCAGCCTAATCTAGGGTAGGGTGTCCTTGCCCATGGCAGGGGGGTTGGAATTGGATGATCCTTGTGGTCCCTTCCTACCCTGACTGATTCTATGAGTCTATGACTCTATGTCCATTTATTTTGCTGAAAAATTACTTTCAGCTTTGGTGGGACATGACTAGCAAGAAGGATGTTGCTGTAGCTAACACAAAATCCCTGTCAATTTTAAGAATACTGTAGTGCTCGCTTTTTTGTGTAAATGGGATTTTTTTTCAAGTGAAATTTTGAAGTCTGAATTCTTTTCAGTTTATGTTGTTTTCAAGTACCAATTGAGTTTTCAAGAATTGTGAGGGGGTTTTGGTGTTTTTTTTTTTTTTTACCAGTCACTCCTACTCTAAAACATGAGCTTCTGGTTTCTAATGTGTTTTTGTGCTCTTCCTATAACAGCTGAATCAATTTTTGTGTCACAATAGCCACAGCATGGACTGATGACTTCCAACCTCTGTGCAAAACACACTGCACAGAAGACATTCATGTTATATATCAAGAAAAATAATTACAAATCATTTAATAATCCACTGAAACCAACATCACTATGCTAAACAATGAGGATGACTTGCACATGATACAAATAACAGCATACACTTAACACGTCTGCAGAACATTTGAGGAGTTTAAAAGAATACAATAATAAAAGTAATGGACAGGAGGAAAGAACTTGTCAGAACATCTTGTTTGCCACCCTGAACCTGGTGTAACTACACTTAGATATTATAGATCTCCACAGATCATAGAATCATAGAACGTCAGGGGCTCGCACTGACCTCAGAAAATCATCTGGTCCAGCCTCCCTGCCAGAGAAGGATCACTGAGAGCAGGTCACACTGGAATACATCCAGATGGTTCTTAAGTATCTCCAGGGCAGGAAATTTCACAGCCTCCTTAGGCTGCTGGTTCCAGGGCCCTGTCACTCCCACAGGCAAAAAATTCTTCCCCGGGTTCACACAGAATCTCCTATGCGTCAACTTCCACCCATTGCCCCTTGTCCTGTCACTGGGCATCACCGAGAAGAGGCTGGCTCCAGCCTCCTGGCACTCAGCCCTTACATATTTATAAACATGAATGAGGTCACCCCTCAGTTGTCTCCTCTGTAAGCTAAAAAGCCCCAGCTCCCTCAGTCTCTCCTCATAAGGAAGATGTTCAACTTCCTTAATCATTTTTGTGGCTCTGCACTGGACTCTCTCAAGCAGCTCCCTGTCCTTCCTGAGCTGGGGGGCCCGGAACTGGACACAATACTCCAGATGAGGCCTCACCAGGGTAGAGTAGAAGGGAAGGAGAACCTCCCTCAACCTACTAACCACAGCCCTTCTAATACACCCCAGAATGGCATTGGCCCTCCTGGCCACAGGAACACACTGCTGGCTCATGGCCTTCATTCCATCCACCAGGACTCCCAAGTCCTTCTCCCCTTCACTGTTCTCCAGCAGATCAGTCCCCAACCTACACTGATAAATGGGATTGTTCTTTCCCAGGTGCATGACTCTACACTTGCCCCTGTTGAACTTTGTTAACTTTCTCCCTGCCCAACTCTCCAGCCTGCCTAAACCTCTCTGAACGGCAGCACAACTCTCTGGTGCGTCAGCCACTCCATCCAGCTTGGTGTTGTCAGCAAACTTGCTGACAGTGCACTTCATGTCCTCATCCAGGTCATTAATGAATACATTGAATAATACTGGTCCCAGTACTGACTCCTGAGGAACTCCACTAGTTACAGGCCTCCAGATAGACTCTGTCCCATTGACCACAACTCTCTGATTTCTTTCCTTTAACCGGTTCCCAAATATTTGACCAATCTGTTCTCACATCCCAGTAGTGGTGGGTGGATATGTAGCACCACTTCCAGACAATGTTTCTGAATATTTTTTTTTTCACATTTGAGCAGTTCAAGCCTATAATACCTTTACTAATTCTAACAGGACAGATTCATGTACAACCTGCCATCAGTGCTCATGACCTAATACAATATTCACTTTTGCACAATAATATGATATTGTCTAGTCTTTTTTTCTGTTAGAATAAAAAAAATCCCCACTGCAGAACTGCTATCTTCATAGTTTTCAATTCCAGTATATTGGTTGATTATTTCTGCTCCATTTAGAAAGTTATGCTTATTCTACTGAACTGTTTTTTTTTCTTGTTTTTTTTTTTTCTTTCTTCTTTCCATAACCACTTTGAGTTCTAATTATGTCCTGCAACAGCCTTATGATCCCACCAGCTTTGTTTTATCTACATATTTGACATGGGGTTGGGCACAATCATCTCTGGAGGTCCCTTTCACCCCCTAACATTCTGTTATTCCATGAGTGGATAGGTATATTGGGATAGACCTCTGAAGAATTACTCATTTCATCTGTCTGATTCATTCATTTTATTTCACCAAGTTCTGTTGGCAACTGCTCTGAGTGTGGTTTTCTGGGACTATAATTTGAGTGACAGTTTATAAAAGCCTACAAAACTCAAGCACTACGATATTACCTCTTTTCTCCAACACACAGAGCTTGTGATCTAGAGATGAGTGAAAATTATATTATTATGACAAGATTTGTTCTTGGTAGATTGTGGTAGGTTGCTATTAATTTTTATGTTTTCTTCTAGCAAGCAAACATTCTACAAGCAGAGTATCTGATTATTTTCTTCAAGATCCTCCCTAGTGTGAAAAAGTATAGATTTCCTTTATTTGAGAAAGGAAAATATAGAATGAAAAGGAAATGTAAAATGAATCAATAACTGTTTTCAGGTAGAATTACAGGAAAAAAATATTTGATTTGGTAGATATAAGACATGTATTTGTTGTGCATGACTGATGACAAAAGTCTCCAGCACTATATTTCTCCTTCCTGTATCTCTGGGAGCTAATCCAAAATATTGCTTGTATGCAAGAATGGTCATTTTCAATTACTATTTTCCTGTGAGCATTATTAGTGGATGGATATGCCTTTACTTCAATGTCAATAATGTGAGTAACAGTGGGAAATTACTTAAAAGCAGACACTGCTCAAAAGCAGATAGTGAGTAGAAACTCACTGTCCAGAGAGTCTGAATTTGTTTCCACCTCTGAAAGTTAAACCTGCTCTTTCACTACATATCACAGTAACAATTCAGGGTACTGTGAGATGAATGTTCAAAGTAGAACTAGCCAGGTCTTCACAAATTAATGTTTTGGGTTTTTTTTAAGATAATACATTTCTGAAACACAGAATGGTTTAGAAAGGTAATCATTTCAGTTCATGTCTGACATTCCATTTCTTGAGAACCCATCTCTCCGGTCCAGTTAGAGAAATGTGGCAAAGCTCTTTCTTTTCTTGTTTTTTTGTGTTCTCCCTAAATGCTAGGAGGAAATCGGGTTGCTTCTCCAGTGAGGTCTTGAGAGAATGTTAGAAAAAAGTTCTTAGAATCTGAGCTGTTTATCCCTGAGCTTCATGCACCTAGAAACAAGGAAAGGCATCCCCACTGATTAACTAGTGAAGAAAGATGGGTTTTGCAAAGGAGCTTTTGCAGAACAAACAGTAACGGATTGGTGGGCCCTGTAGGTATCAACAAACTGTTTAGGAGATACCAGCATCTCAGAGGAAAGGGTGGAAATTAACTAAACTTCTTAACAGTCGATTGCAACTATTTAGGATTGAAAATTAATTTGAGATATCTTCACAGCTGGAAAGTAAATTTCATCATCAGGGAAAATTAAGACTTACACTTTCAAGGAACAAATTGGGAGGCATCTAAATTTGCAAAACAAAGAAAAATATTTTATATTTTTAAAAAATACCATGGGAAAGAAATACAAAAGAATATGTCAGGGACATAGAAACACCATAAATCTGTAAAGGATGCAGATAAACATCATAGCAAGTTCTTTCATAAGTACATCATTCCTCATATGTTTTTGGTGGTTTCTTATCTAGCAGCAGATACAGTTTTTGAACATACAGGACTTGCTTCTGAAGCAAACAGAAGATATCAAGTCTGATGCAACTGCACTAGGATATGTTTGGAGTGAAAAACCGAAGTTCCTTTGAGAGGCAAAGGATTGACCACTGAATTTTATTACTAATTAATGACATTCTCAGCTGTGTTAAATTCCTTAATGATAGACAGTTTAAGATCCTCCCTGCATGCAGGAAGCAACTGAACTGCTCATGAGATTTTGGAAAGATGGAATGGTTAACAATAAAAGACTGCTAGAAATAAAAGATCTTTTTGGATTTCCATGGCAAAGAACTCAAAGGAGAAATGGCAGAGGTGTGTATTATTATAAACTGTCCTATGCAGTGAAAGAGCAGGAGCAGAATAGTTAATTAGAAGTATTTAAGGGTAGATTTCTAGAAAGAAGACTTTGAAGGTGGTACCAAGGGGAATGGATTGCTTAAAATTCACAGATTCACAGTTTCCATAGAGTTGGAAGGGACCCTCAAAAGCCATCTTGTCCAAACTCCCTGCAGTTTGTAGAGACACCTCCAACTAGATCAGGCTGCCCAGATGCAACATCAAGTCTGATTTTGAATATCTCCTTTGAGTTCTGGTTTCAGGTAACTGTTTCAGATTAGTGTTGTACTACTCTTGATCTTGTTCCAGATTAGCTGTTTCACTTTAGTGTTGTATTCCTCTTGAGCTTACTGGTTGATTGCAGATCTTGATGTGTACGCATCTCTACACACATGATGCATCCTAGTAACAAATGGTTCTCCTAATGTGCTTCAGGATATGAAGTTTAAATTTTTTACTTTGAGCCTATGTAATTTTATTTTTACTCAATTCAGTACAAAGCAATTACAGGAGCTGAATAAAGAGAAGTTTAAATGATTATGAAAAAGCTTTTTTCTTTTTTTTTTTTTCCAGGCAGCTTGTCTGTCTTCACAATTGGCATCATTTGGTAGCAAATGAAATGGCGGCAGATTTTTCTGCATTTTCTGCAAATACTCAGCTGCATCTTGACATTACATACTATGAATTGTAAAGCTTTGAGGGTAGATATTTCAGATTTCATTTATTTATTTATTTTTATTCTGCTAGAAGGCCTCACACACTGTGACAAGCCTGTAAACTTAGATAATATTTTGTTACAAACCCTTATTAATGTAGCTGAAGTGAAAGAAGAAGTAATTTTGCCTTCTGCTGGTCTGAGGTGAAGATGTGGAAGACAGATCCTGGAACTGGCATAAAGGACAATGAAAACAATTCTATCAGCACAATATGTGACATGTATATGTCTCCTGTCCAGAAAACAGTTGGTAAATTGACAGGCTAAATTTGTAGTCTCTTAAGAAAAGTAAAGCTTTGTAATCAAGTCACTGGACTCTGTCAGTCAGTCTGTTGTAACTTTTGAATTTGTTGGGCTGCTCCAGATAGATATTAATACGATGAAATATTAGAGATCCTGACTTTCTTCAAATTTCCTAAAAGATATGGATGACTGAGATCTAAAGAAAATTCTTGGGTGTGAGCTCAACTGTATTGCTAAGTAACAGAAAACTCTTACAGAAATAGGATATAATGAGTACCTCCAGCTCTTAAAATCTTTGAATGACATTCATGACATTAAAACTGGAGGAAATGCAATCTTGACGGACATAGCTGTGTGAAAATCAGATTTCATAAATTCAACTACACACAGAACAATTTGGCAAGAGATACCCTATGACAACAGCAAAATTGACAGTAGAGTGTTGAGGGTCATACCTAAGCAAGCTTCTCAACAGTGGCATATTTATTTTTTTTACATTTTCATAGGGTTTTCCCGTGGCTGGATACAGAATCACAGAATTAACCAGGTTGGAAAAGACCTCTAGGATCATCAAGTCCTATCACCTAACCCTTTTAATTAACTAACCCATGGCAGTAAGTGCCTCATCCAGTCTCCTCTTAAACACTTCCAGAGATGGTGACTCCACCACTTCCCTGGGCAGCCCATCCCAATGCCAATCACTCTTTCTGTGAAGAATATAATCTTTGCTCCTTTCCCACCCCACCCCACATTTACCCCTTTCTTACCCCAAACCCACAGCACCTGGGTGCTGTTACTGTCTCCTCCCATCCCAGGTGTGACCACTTTGCCTTGCCTGCTCACTCCCCTTTATAATCGGTCTCAGTGTAGTGGAGGCTCACATAGGCCCAAATAGGCTTACATAGGCCTTGTCTGGACATGTTTTCCTACCCAAACTTGTTTTTCTTGCCCAAACCAGAGGCAAACACATTAAATGAACATTAGGGGCACAACAGGCCTGGTGCCCCAAAGTCTGGCCTGTCTGAGAAACAGGTTGCATAAGCCCACGCGCTTAGTGTATGGTTCACTCATGCTCTCCCCATATTTGGGGGTACCAGACCTGTGGACCCTTCCTAATTTGGTGTGTTTTGGCCTGCTGCCAGAAGCCTATTGGACAGTACTGTGGCCAACAGACCATCAATCGTGGCTCATATCTGATAAACAGGGCAATCCAGGTAAACAAGAGGCTCTTGCCAACCTCTCCATTCACCTCGCTGTCTGCCTTCTGCCTGGGGCCACTACCTTTGTTTGCTCGAAGTGACCCCTTTGTTCCGCAACACCCTGCACCAATCCAGTGGATGATCGAACGAGGGGTTCCTGGCCGGCCACTGCTCCAGCCCGCCGCATAAGCCCGACTGTGTCCATGGAATTCGCTCAGACAGTGCACTCCAATTTGAATTGAACTGTTAGCTCCATGAGAATCAACTATGTGGCTTTCGCTATATATATGTTTTGGGACCATAGATACTGAACCTTCCAATTAGTGAGCATTCAGACTCTCTTGATTCAAGAAACTTTATTAGCTTTACCAGCGGCACTTTATGTTGCCAGACTCTGACCAAAACACTTCTAAAACCTCTACCAAGTTGCTTAATCCGGCTGTAAATAGGCATTCTGTACAGGAATTTCACTAACCGTGTACAAAGAATTTGTGTGGGTTAACTGTACATAAGTTTGGGGGAAGTTCTCTTTGTATATATTAATAAATTATTTAATAACCTTCACATTGGCCTCAGATCTCACCCAAACTCAAATTCAAACCCCTCCACAACACTCAGAAAAGGCAGTAGCCCCAAGCTTGCCCGACTGGGTAGAGGATCCTCCTCTCATGACCACTGGTGAGTCTCCCACCCTGGTGAGTGCACACTGGGTGAGTGGTGGAGGGGATCAAAGGCTAGGGGGGCCTGGTGCCACCACCCCCCCNTGCTTTTCAAAGTATAAAAAGGGCAGGACTAAATCTGTGATGCATTTTGAGAAGCATCGAATGAGCATGGAGGAAATGTCTGAGCATCCCTGACAAGGGAAGTGGAACAAAACTCAAATCTACTTGGAAGGCCATTAATTATGAAGATTATTATATATGATTACATGTTTGACCCTCAAAGACAAATGTTGACTTTGAAAAAAGTCTTTCAAATTCTACTCTTCCATGCATACAACTTAATAGGTGTCTAAGTTAAATTCCTCAGGTAAGTGCACTTTAGCACAGTGGCTCAGTGTGGTAGTTTGAGAGGATCCGAGGTTCCCTGAAAAAAACTACAGAGACCAAGACCCATCCCAGGGAATGGACTTGGTTGTCCCAGGATGTTTTAATAATGTTATCCTACTTCACTTTCTGGTATCACAGCTTATAAGCCAGTGCCTGGCTGATGTGATTCCCTTTCCTCCCATCATTGCTTTTCTCCAGGCAGAGCCCATGTCCTTCCTTATCTCATGGTTTGTGTGGGGGAGATGGCTTCCAGCTGGAAGGGAATTTTGAGCTGCATCATGCGGCCCGATGAGGCCTTGTAGGCCTCAGATGGGGAGGGCAGTTTTGGCTGACTCTCAGGTCTGCTGGGTGTGGAAGGGGTGATGGATTTCTGGATAGTTTTAGTCCAACAGATTTATCTTAGCTTGTGGATGTATCCATTCTACCTGATTGCCTTTTGCATATCTGTCCTAGTAAATACAACTATCTCTTTAAACTTCCATCAGTGTGCGGTTATCTTCATTCTTACTCTCCAAAAGGAGTAAGAGTCATTTCTGTCCTTCAGTCCTGGGTAGCTTGTGGTCTCAAACTGGGATACTCACAAACACAGAAGGCTCTAGGATGGCTTTTTGAAAATATTTTTCAGTGGTCTTGATTTGCCTGCAAGGATGTATCCAGCAGGAACTGCTGTGCATTTGGCTCTGGTGGTCCTATTCATAGAATCTTTCCTGGGTTTCTGCATTAGACAGATTCAGAGAGAAGATAGGTTGTAGGTGAACCTATAGTATTTGGTTTATCTCCAGATGTAGACACCTGACTACAGGTTCTATATCTTCATTAGAATTTTAAGTTCCAGTGCAAATCTAGGGCTCACCTCAGTTTCTCCCATTTAGGTGTCTAGTGCTATTTGAGATACTTCCAGGTGTCCTGTGTGACCTCCAATCACCACTCCACATAGGCACGGGTCTTGCAATAGACCTCAGAGATAAACAAGGATGCCCCCATGCCCCTCATTTCACTTTTCCACTGCATGTGAGGCTTTCTGCTGGACCCCTGTTGATGTAGAGTCCAGAAAACTGTTTTGTTTTGTTCTGTTTTGTTTTTTTTATCTTTCAATAGGCACTTTAATTTGGTCAGCAGATTATCTAGCTCTTCACTGATCTCACTGAGAGCTCAGATATCTGGCTTATATGGATGTACTAAAGGAGTGATTCAGGTACCTAGACATAGGCAGCTGACAACATTTAAGATACTCTAGACAACGAGAGATATACACACATATGACACAAGACCTGCTGGAGGGTCTTCCCTCTTTGCAGCACAGATGGAGGAAAGGCAGGCTGCCTTGTGTTGTGGTAGGCCTGAATAGGCCAAAATAGGCTTAAACATTTAC
Source organism: Tricholaema leucomelas (assembly GCA_013400475.1). Taxonomy (NCBI): domain Eukaryota; kingdom Metazoa; phylum Chordata; class Aves; order Piciformes; family Lybiidae; genus Tricholaema lacrymosa; species Tricholaema leucomelas. The sequence goes on from WAAF01001502.1 coordinate 198,537, forward strand.
TGACTTGGCCAGACATATTTTTCTGCTCTCCCTCTCTCTGTTTTGGGGAGAAGAAACTGCAGGAAAGAGCACAAAGAACCTGGAGCCATTGAGTCTAAGCACTCTGGCTTGCCCAGACTTGTTTTTCTACTGTTTAAATCCTGTGGTAAACAGGGTACACACTTGGCTTGTGCCTGCCTTGTGCAAGGCCTATGTTCTGCCCTAAAAAGAGAAAACAAGCTTATGGTTTCACCCAATATGGTCAAGCTTGCATAATTGCCATTCTGACTGGCTATTTTGTGTCCAAAGGTTCATTGGTACATCCCTTGGCTGTACTGATAAAAAGAGAGGAGCACATAACACAACGTGCTCTGCCATTGTATTCATGCCTGCTGCTGCCTGCTGCTATTGTTCTCTGCTTCTGGCAGTGTTAGGCCTCACTGCCTTCTGCAGCATTTTACTTTGCTAAGCTATGGTCTGGCTTTGCCACAAAGTAACAAAGCCTGATACTCGGCATTTGTTTGCCTGGAAACTACACTTTTTCAAGTTTACCAGGAATAGGCTTTAAATGCCTCCATGTGACAGGCCTGCATAGCCAGCATGGCATTGTGCTAACACTGCTGTGCTAGTTTGAAGCAAATTGGAATAATTTAATGAGAGAAATTAGATTATAGGCTGTGAAAAGGAAACAATGGTGATGTCTACTTCACTCATAGGCTCGCTGAGATGTATAAAAACAAGAACACAAAACATAGATAAACAGTGTGTGGGGGTTTCTGTCTGAGCCTGTGCTTTCTCCATTTTTTTTCTGTGTAACTAATCCTTCCGCTTTCTAACCCCCCTTGCTGATCCTTCAACCTCACCTTGCACATAAGGCAAACTCTGGGATAAGGCAGAAGGGTGGCTGGGAGCCCCTCCTGGGGACTCTGATTTCTAGGAAGGGTGTTGTGTTTCTGTAATACCTTCAACTTGTATATTTCTGTATATAGCTGTATATATTTGTGATATATTGTAAATATCTGCTTGTATATTGTTCTAAGCTGTAAATATAAAGCTCTTAACTTCCAGCTGGCTGAGTCTAGTCTGGGTGATCTCATAAGAGGGGGCGGGGCAGGTAATACCCAAACCATCACAACTGCACATTGCAAGACATCCTGCCTACACCTGAAAGCCTCCTGCCAAGACAGGAAGTCTTGGAGGTACACAGATTGTCCAGAGAAATCAGGACCAGGCCAGAAATCATCTGCCTTCTTTCCCCAGTATCCTGTGGAGCCTGGGAAGAATGAGAAGTGTCAGTGGCTCACAAGACATTGACAGAATCCTCAAGTGTTTGGGTACTGTTTGAAGCTGTAATTAATCTCGGGGGATCGGGAGAGTAACATTTTGCGAGTGAATATTTAAAGTCTCTTGTAATTCACCTAGCCTTCTGTCATCAGCAGAAAGGAGCTCCCTGAGTCCACCTAGTGGACAAGTACTACAATTAACCACAATTAACCTTCTCTTCCAGTTCAATTAATGTTTATATTTTTGCTAGCTATTTCTAGATCCTATTGTTATCATCTGCATAATGTTTCCATGACCATTGTGGAAGAACCTGATTATCATTAAAAAAACTGGTTGGGATAGTGAGAGTTCTGAATATTGAAAATTAATAAACAATATTAATTTCTGCAAATCATTTATTGCATCAATTAATTACCCCTCCATTACACCTTGATGCAGTAAACATCTCTGCATAGACACGTGGCTGTACAGCTACACTGCACCCAGGTTCAGGCATCTGAACCCCTAACACATGTATCTGTATACATCACAGAACCACATATCTAAGTACAGCATAGATCTTCTCAATCTGTTTTATCAAGGGCAAAATAATTTACTGTCCCCTGAGAAGCTCTAGGCAGAAAGATTCTGGTTTATTTATATTGTTTCTTTAACATTTATAAATTTGTAAATTTTGTAACTTAAATTGCATAGCCAAATCTAAAGATAATTGGCTATAGGGATTTCTAGACCTTAGAAGACAAGACTGCCTCAATCAAAAATGGTTTTATTTGTTGAACCTCTTGGTCTTAATAGATTTACACTACTGACCTCAAAGCTGATTCTTATCCTGTTCTCAAGTGCTGAAAAGATGTTAAAATTTTTAGTTGCAACTATCTTAGCACTTCTTGACTTCTCAGGAAGTAAATGCTGGTAGGTTCGGCAAAAAGCATCTTGGGCATGGAGGCTTGTGAAGACGACAGCACAGAACCACTATTGTAGAATGCAGATATTGTGGACATTTTCTTTTTTTAATTTGTATGCTGTCTCTATTCTGATAGCAAACTTGGATGAGGGCTGAAAAATGGATCTCAAATAATATAAAAAGTGTAAAAACAAAACCCAATCAAAACCAGACAGACACAAGAAAAAAATACCCCTCCTCCTAAACAAAAAACCACAAAACTCAAAAAAAACCAACCAAACAAACAACATCACGGAAAAAAAAAAACCAAACAAAAACAAACAACCAAAAACCCCACCATCACTAACAGCATTGAAAATGTACCTTCTGGAGGAGAAATTCAGCTTTTCCACAAACCTAATTTTTGCACTAACTTTCTTAAGGTTTGGGATTCTTTTAAATTTTTCTGAAGATTTTAACTTATTTTAGCTTTTCAAATTATTATTGCTAATCTGCACTCATCTTCTTATAGGAAAAAAGGTCTTAATTTTCAGCACAATGTGAAAACAAATGTGTAAAAGCAGTAACAAAAAAGCACTTAATCTTTCTGAATCTCTAACACTTAAATTTAGGCTGAAGTTTGGTTCCTCAGTTGTCTTTGAACTAAGTCTTTATTTATCATCATCATTTTCTGAACTTTAGCAAACTGCAAAAATGGAGGAATAGACTGAATGCTGGTGAAAGTCACATCAATAACACTGCCTGCCAGAAATCTATCTGCCTGCCAGAAATCTATCTGTGAGGATTATGCTGGACATACATATATTAAAAAATTGGTTTTTTTCCCCTCTAAATGAAAAAATGGCTCAGCATTTTGTACAAGCCAAGAAATGATCACATTTCTCCATACTTTATTGTACTTCTTTTGCCACTGCTTCACCTTTGGAATGTTCTGATTTAGCGTTTGTTACAAGGTGATGGATACATATTGTAGGAATCACTGCATGCCTCTATATTGAAATCTAGCAGATCTACTTGATGTCAGCAGCATATCAGCTTCTGGAGTATTTTTTCAGTAATTTTCATAGGTTCAGTAATTGTCACAAGTTTTTCTGCAGAGCCACCCACCCTACCTCTGATACACATAAACACAGACAGTTTGTATTTATTGCCAAGGCATAATTGACACATGGAGTTGTTTTGTTTTGTTTTTTAAAACTTGAAACCAGCATCCTTCAATACTTTAATAAATCCGTATCTCCACCTCATATGCAATTATTCACCTTCACCTTTACAGGACACCTCTTCTTAAAAACTGCGTGTTGTTTTCATGAGTCCAGGTGACTGGACACTTGGATAGGCTAGCTAAAACCAATACACTGCTATATCTATTTCTTCAGTAAACTGGAACATCCCCTGCACAGCCACTCCCCTTCATCTCTAGCAATACATTAAAATCTGTCAGAAAATTCTAATTAATCATACATCACTGGGAGAAAAAAAAATACTCAACTACCTACCCAAGCAGCTAGGAGTAGGAAGAACCACTTCTTGTCCTCACATTCCAGTTCAACACTAGGTACTTCAGGCTCTACGAAATAGCTTTGCATTGCCTCCTCCATACTTATCACTAGTTAGACTGCCATTAATCAGTACATTCAAATAAAGGCATTTAGTTCATTAATATCTGTGGGAGACATTTTCAAAACAAAAATTATGTTTTAATCTCATCAGAGGAAGAGCATTATACAAGTGATTGTGACTGATATTTATGAAGTTACTGGAGAAAGAAGTTTAGCCCAGTAAAGGCATCACACAGTGCTCATAAAGTAGTTCTCTTCCTTTCTGCCTCTGTTTCACAAATGTAAACTGCAGTTCAATAACTATGTTAAAAATTAAAAATAGCATTTTAAAACAACAGGTTCTACAGCTTTATAGTTAAGATCCATCACAAGTGCACTGGGCCTACCACCTGAATGTATTTCCTTGCCATATTCATGATGACCCACACTATTACTAGGAGAAAGTACAACCCTGACGTAGCAGCTTTTCCATCTACACTGCTGGATTGTGGAGCAATGCAGGGCTAGGAAAATTATATCATCCTGTGAGTCTTGGAAGGAAAATAATGGACCAAAGCTAAATGCTCTGCATGTACTAAGAGAAGTCTGACTGAGCCTGAAGTCAGAATATGAGTACAGCTACAGAGAAGAGCACTGGCTTCATCTCAGGACCCTAGGACTCCTCAAAGGGCAGTTTCAAGAAGACCGAAGATACTAAGAGATGTGATGAAACTAATATGGAGATAGGAGCTCGTTCAGAAGAGCAGAATCTGTGCTGCCAGCATTTCAGGAATAGAAAATGACTTTTCAGGCTCTGTGTTGACTGCATGCTGCAGTCATGCTGTTTTCTGACTTTTCACCTTTAGATTTTTTTGTTTTTGAATGCTGCCAGACTGAAGGCACTTTGCCTGCAAAGCTGTCTAGCCTTGTTGTCTCCATCTCTTCCCAGACAGCTTAGGTGGGCGTCTGAATATCCATGTAGCAGCCTGACTCACTGGACTAAAAACTATACTGTACAACATTCTTAATGTACCCTCATGTGGGACCACTCTCTCCTGTTTGTTCTCTCACATCCTTTCATTCTCTCCAAAACTACATGGGAACATTGCTAAAAAAAACAATTGAGACACATTTTGGCATAAGATCAATCATTGTTTATTCTACTGAGAACTTCTTGAAGGAGCTTCAAGACAATTTGTATTGTCAACACCTCATCTTCTATCTTCCCAATTGCAAATAATTATCAATCACCTAAATGCATCAAGATTTATAAAATATAACTTTAACCTGTGACTACCTCTCAAAATGTCCCAAGAGAGCAAGCTTTCTTAATGATCCACCTGGATAACTCTTCCTGTGCAAGAATTCAGAGTGGCTGCTAATATACTGAGTAGCACATAAATGTTAGAGCAAGATCTGAGGTGCTGTTCTGCCTATCATCCAGATCCAGGGCTGGCCAGACCTCCCTGCATCTTTCTGGTAGCTCTTTTAACACTTAGATAGTGGGATGGTGGATGGATGCCTCCCTAGGTGAAGAGTTCCCTGGGGTCTGGGAACTCCAAAATGTCCTGGATCCTCTTGTGCACACGTGGCTAAAATGTCCTAGAAAGCATTGTGCATGTGACATACAACAGCATTAGGATATGTTCAAATAGGTCAGATTCATGAATTTACATCTAGCTTGCAAGATATCAGAGGCACTACCTTTCTTACATGTGACTTCTCTCACCCATCTCCTCCAGACATATTTTCCTTGTAACATAAAAGGATATAATCACAACTTTCTGTTCTTATCCTGAAAACAAAAGTTTAATCTCTCATTTCAGTCCATTCCCTCAGCGATAAAGGCTAGAACATACCATACCTATTACCCAGCTACTCTGGCATATCCCAGTTGTAAAGCCTACTATGTCCAGGGAGACTACTAAAAATGCCCTTAAATGTTGATGAAGGAAGGCTGCTCACTGTCTGGAGAGAAAATGGTAAATCAAATTTTGCTCTTCCTGAGGCAGCCTCAGAAACCTGATAGCGAAATCAGAAGCTTGAATCCCTAGCTTTGAGTGCAACCCAAATAGCTAACCATGTTTGTAGAAAGAATAGGGACTATTGGGAAAAGTGTACTTTTTTTTTTAAAGTGAGTATATGTTATTTTGGAGTATGTGAATATTTCCAACTCCACTGTAAGCAGGTGACATTGACAATCCCTACTCTGATCATCTCTGTCTTAACTGACATCTACCCCTTGAAAAGGCAGTAAAAAGTGAAGGTTAGGTGATGATAATTCAAGTATCTGTATCTGTTGTGTGCTAGTTTAAGGTTCATTGGAATAGTTTAATAAGAGAAATTAGATCATTTGTTAGCTACAAAGTATAAAAAGCCAAAGTATAAACAATTCTTTGTTCTTTGCTTCTGAGTGCTGGATCTCTTTGCTTCTCTCTCTAATCTCTTCCACAAACCCTGGCTAACAGATAACACATAAGCCTTGCTGGAAAGAGAGAGAGGGTGGCATTGGGCCCCTTCTGGACTTTCTTTGTCTGGGAGGAAAATTTGGATTTTTGCATTACTTTCTAAAATGTATATAAGTACATGAACATATAGTGTGTATATACGCTTGTAAATTTAGCTTTGCTGTAAATATAGCTTTATCATACTTCCAAGTTATCTGAACTGGTCTGGTAAATTTCAGTTGCGGGGGGGACTAATTTCTCAACCCACTACACATAGTCATATACACTGTCTCTAGTACCCATATACAATGCTGTCTTCACCAAGAAATATGCTGAATCTTTCAGTCCCTCTGAAGTGTCTGTCTGTACATTTTAAGATATTTGGGTTTTGTCTGTTCTAGTAAGCAGATTTTTTTTCCTCCCTCCAGTACTTAGACAACATGTTGAACTTATCCTTTTTTTTTTGTTTTGTTTGGCCTTTGAGGTACTTCTGGAAAATCCATGAAAATCAACAACAAAAATACTGTCTGTGCCACAGAATTGCATTCTTAGAAGCCAACACATTGAGGAAATTGAGGCTTGGCCTCTTGATTTCCCAGCAGAAACAGAGGTTGCAAGAGTGAGATGGCAAAATTCAACATGTATATAGTATAGTAAGTAGGAGACGGGAGTTTGTATAAAACAGTTTATAATGTGACTTCATTAGTTTTCCCAAGGAGAGGAGAAAGGCTGTGAAAGTTGCAGGTTCCCACTTCCAGTATGATGCTAGCAATTTCTTCTCTTCTTTCCACATAGTGTAAGAGCATAGTGCACTGAAGGAGAGAGGAGTCAAGCTGATCTTAAAGACCTTCTGTCTCCCCTTTGGGAAAGGAAATACACATTTGACAGCATTCTTGCAGAAGTGGAGTCAATCAGAGCAATTCTTAGGCAAGTTTCCTAAGGCAAGGCATCAGAAAGTATGCACTGACTGTTGTGCATTGACTGTTCACCAGTGTTGACCAAACAGATAAGAAAAAAAAAATAGTATCATGTACCTTGGTGAGACACAGTGGAAATGGAGGTGATGTACAAGGGAACTGACGCACTACAGGCAGAAAGATCTTCCTGTTAACAGAGAAACCTGTATAGACAGTGGACAAGAGAGAGGGATAGAAGCCTCACTGAGAACACTGGCACCTCTGGGGAAGTCAGTGTAAAGATGACACTTGATCTGCATACCAAAGCACCCACAAGTCTGAATCATCTGCTCTACAGGAGATTTATCAGCCAAACTTGATATTGGCTCCAAAATCACTGGAAGAAAGCTGCAAGGGCTGGAGTGTGCCAGCTTCCACCTTCTTAACCTGACCCTCCCTACATGCCCATCAGTGTTTTCACACTGATCAGTTTCCACACCACAAAAAGAATGAACCAGGGACATAAGACTGTAATCACTTCCCTCTCCTGTCCTAAAGTTTCCCCTCCTCTAGCAATTCCCTTATGTTTGTAAATGCCAGTCCAGTGTTAGCACAGTAATTTTCTCTGACATCTGCAGAAAGCTGTCCCTAGGGTATTCACCTACAAAAATATCCACAGTATTACAAAATCGACTTGTATAGTGAACAGGGAGAAATAAAAGCATCACCACATGCTTCTGCTAGCCATGCAATGCCTGTAAACTTTGCAGTCAGGTTCCCATGCCCTAAATCTGGACTGTCAGCTAATACAGTGATACACAGATTCAAGTTTAACAACTAAGACTCCAGCTTCACTTAGGAGCTCTGTAGCATTCTTAGAAGACCTATGCTTCAGTCTTCTCTTTATATACACACAGTTCTGATCAGTCAATCACCCTGCTAGAGACTGATTCCCAAGTTCATCAAGGACCAGAGCATGTTATGATTCAAATAAAGCTATTCCATTCCTTTTCTAATTTTTTATGCTACTTAACCACTATCCCATTTGGGGATGCTGAATGCAATTTAGCAAGACAAAAATGTTTTCTGCAGATATTAAATCTTAAAGAACAGGTTTCTCACCCCCCCCACCCCTTAATCTGGTACTCAATTATCCATCAGGGTAAGCAACAAGTGACTTGGCAGATAATTCAGAACATAAGGCTTTGAAGAACTGACATTTTAAAAGAACTTGGACAAGTTTCTTCAACTCTTTCACCTTAATTTGTGTTATTCTCTTTTAGATGTACTTTAGCAGCTGGTGCAGCTAAAAAAAAAGTGTAGGAAATATAACATAATTGACAAAGAACTTTTTCCTGAGTTATGTTAATGTATACCACAAAAGCTTCACTGACAAATTGAGCAACAGGAGTCAAAGCTGTTAAACACACATGCTTTATTTCTAGTTACCAGGTGGCACCAGATATAGCCATGGACTGATGAACCTACACCCGCCGTAAGACCTATAGCCTTTGAAATGCAAAGTACATCAAGCAAAACGTCTGAGTGGTCAGTAAACCAGAGACTTTAGATATAAAGTTAACATGATATGACTGCTGTTTGGAGAGTTTCTCTGAAAAGGATTAAGTATTAAACATTCAGTTGCATCTCTTAATTTCTAGGATATTGACTGAAAACATAAAAAATGCAAAAATGCATTATTTTAACAAAATGCATTAATTCTTGCTCAAAATTAACATATTTACATTTTCTTATTTTCTTTTTAAACAAAACAAAAAGCAAATAAAATGTTTCAAGAAATAAATTTCCACTGTCCTGAAGAACTCTAGCTTTCTGTTGATAGGTGAGAACATTTTTTTCCTGACACTGTCTTGAATTTTATAGGAAATCTCATGCTTAAAATTTCTTTCATTTTGCAAATAAAGTTACACTATTGCATAAGGGTGAAGCTGAAATTAACTATGCATCATACACAGCTCACCTCTCATGGATATAAAGAAATAGTAAGAGCTAATTCATTTACTTGTAAATCATGAGTCTTCTGCCTCCCCTGTGAATAACTTATCAGGGTGGGGGGGAAGGCAAAAGGGTGAAATCTTGACCTCACTGAATCAATGGCAAAATTCCCACTAACTTCAATAAGCCAATGTTTTGCCACACATGACCATCATTATACAAAGAAGGAAAACCAAACAGGCAAAAATATCACGCTATTAAAAGTAGAGTCTGAAAATATATCATCATCTAAACAATATGTCAAAAGTTTACAAACAAAAGTAATCAAAAAAAGGTCAAGCTGTTGAAATAAAGTTTCAAAAGAAACTTTCTTCTCTGGGTGGGGGGAGAATATATTTCTGTCTAAATACTGAAAATAAAAAATTGAATATACACTTATAAGCATAAAGCAGGTATTTTGGATTGTATTAGATGTGCATAGTTGTATTTACTGGTGGCATTATTGCCAAAGTTCTGTCCATATAGATATATATTTCCTTCAGCATGACCTGCTCCTAAAAATGAACCAACATGATCATCTACACATACAACAACCATAGAATCTTACCAGTTGTTGGGATCCTCAGTACAAACAGGAAGAAGCACATGTTAATAATCTGTTTAAAGACCATTGTTGCAAGGACTGACTTAAAAGAAGTAGTTGCATTTGCAGTGAATAAGCCTAGCCTTCTACAGTCACAAAAGAAGGTATCTCTGTTCAAATGATCCATGATTCTTTATGCTTTACACTGATGATAGGACCCTCACCAAGTGAAACTAGGGAAACCAAGGAAGAGAGGGAGAATCACAGAAACATTCTGACTGCAAGTACCACATCCAAATGACTTATTGTGCTAGTTTGAGCCTAGCTAGAATGTTTTGGTGAGAAGAATTAGATCGTAGGCTGAGAAATGAAAACAATGGTGAGGTCTACTTCCCTCACAGTCTTGCTGAGATGTGTAGAAAGGAAAAGCAAAACATTAGATAAAGTCACTTCTGCTCTGCACTTCGCTTGGGGCACTTCGTTCTGGACTGTGCTCTCAGCTCTTTGCCTGCTGGGGAGCTCGGTCTGCTGGCTGAACTCCATCTTGCTTTCTAACCTCACCCTCCATTTGCTTGCTGATTCACCTTGCTTCTTAATCCCCTTGGCCAAACCTCCATTCTTCCTTGGGACTGGAGTAAGGTTGAGAGGGGTAGGGGAAAGGTGAGGGGGTGGTTGAGAGCCCCTCCTGGGGACTCAGGTTTCTGGGAGGGGAGTTGTGTCTGTATTACCTTTTTACCTTGTATATTTCTGTATATATCTGTATATACTGTAAATATCTGCTTGTAAATTGTGCCAGCTGTAAATATAAGCTTCATTCAAATTTCCAGGGCGGGCTGAGTCTAGTCTGGGTGATTTCTAAAGTGTGGGGGGTAGGGGGAACACCCAAACCATCACACTTATAAACATACCCAGAGTTGGTGACTCAACCACCTCCCTGGACAGTTCATTTCAATGACTGACCACTCCTGCTGGAAAAAAATGTTTCCTAATGACCATTCTAAATTGGACATTAGCTGCCCAGTCGCAGCTTGAGGCCATTCCCTCTTGTTCTATCACTATTTACCTGTGAGAAGACACCAGCACCAGAGTTGTTTGGCTATTACAACCCCCAGCTCCATTTCTGCCAGACAGCTTTCCAGCCACACTTTCCCAAGCCTGTAGCATTGCTTGGGGTTGTTGTGTCCCAAGTGCAGGATCTGGCATTTGGCCTTAGTGAAGCTCACACCATTAACATTGGCCCATCAAACCAATCCATCTAAGTCCCTCTAGAGAGTCTCCCTACCTTCCTGCAGATCAACACTGCCACCCAACTTGGTGCCATCTGCAAACCTACTGATGACACACTATGTCTTCATCAAGGTCATCACTAAAGTTATTAAACAGAAGTGGTCCCAACACTGAGCTCTGGAGGACACCACTTGTGACCAGTCGTCAGCTGGATTGACCACTACCCTTTGGGCCCTTTCATCCAGAATAAAGATCCACCAAAGCTGTTCTTGTCCAAGCCATGAGCAGTCAGTCTGGCCCTGAGAATTCTGTGCAGAACAGTGTTTTTGGAAGTCTAGGTAAACAATATCCCTGCCTTTCCCTCAGCCAGACGCAGCACTCTTCACACTAGCCAGCAGTGGAATGTGACACAGAAGTAACACACTCATGTTCCAGTCCGGAGACCTAACCTCTAGATTGGAGCAAAGTGGTTTGTGGCTAATTTAATGCTGTAGTATGCACCCACAGAATAAGCCTACCTCTCATCTGCTTTCTTGTGAAGCTCAACTAAAACAAGTTTTACTATTTTTACTCAAGCATTTCCATTACAGTAGCTGGGGCAGGTATCAAAATGTAGCCCTCAAAGTTAAGTCTAAAAAACTAACTGAAATGTAGGCACTTGGCGTAAGGTGCATTTGCAGACTCTCTCTCTAGCTAGTCCAAAAAATGGTTTATGGCATCTTAAGACAAGTAATTGAGAAGTATAGAATGAATTGTTTTTCAGACATCTCCATTTTTCTTCATTAATAAGGGGATTCCAGGTAGCCAGATCAGAGATGAGACACAGAAACAGGCTCAAGAATGAAGACGCAGGCAGTTTAACTGTCTTGGCACAGGGCTGTGCACTGATCCTTCTGGGTTCTGATACATTGTACTGAGAAATTCCCACATGCTGTATTCTCATCTGCACTCAGTTCAGAAATGATAAAACAAGACAAACCTAAAGTGAATCTAGTTTTCTTTACTTTCTCTGCCATAAATCTGTTGACATTATAAAGGAGCTCTGCTCTTACTGTCTAGATGAGAAGGCAGGCACATGCATTTGTACAAAGACTTACTATATTTCTTTCTTTCAATAACAAAAAGATAATAGAATTTATGCTATTTTATCAGCAAAAATTATACTCTTTACCTATTATCTGCAATTCTATCCATAGCAAGTACATTATACTGTAATTAAAGTATATTGTATGCATTCTCTGTGAAAAGGCTGCAATCATTTCAACATATTGAAATTCATTGAAATACACTAATATAGTACCTGTGATACAGAGAAATTGAAAGAGATTAAAATATAATACAATATTATATATATTTTAAAGATATTCCTTCCTTGAAGACTCCTCAGAATAGCAGAGTTTATGGACTATGTTATCCTGGCTCTACCAGTTTCTTTCAAGCGAGAAGGATATGCAAAAGGCTGGCTACTTCCTAGAGATGTCTCGAGATGGTTCAAGGAGAAGCAGAGTAGGTATCACATTTATCATGGATAAGACTGTATGTAACACTTCTTTCCTCTGAAAGAAGGCAAGAAGGAAGAGAGGAATTTACATCTTTTTTGCTATACTTGGTAACATGGACAACTACTAGAGACAGGTCTGATTATGTCGTGTTTCCCAGTGTTGCTTTGTTGAGTGTGTAGATAGTGACTTTCACACAGAAGGCTTGAAGCTCTCGTGGTCTACATCTTACTACTGCACAACCTTCCAGGAAAGGGATTTTGTGTGTGATCAGTTAAATGTGAGCCCAATTCTGGTTCTTTATTCTCATATTTAAGTGAAAATCCTTATTGTTCAGGCTAGAAGGATGCAGAATGATTTCAGCCTTTCTTACTGGAAGTTAGATCTCACATGACTTAACTACATTAAACTGATAAACCTTGTAGACCTGTGCAGATTTGATTGAACGATAAAGATGACTTTGAAAGTCTTGAGAAGTGGGCATCATGTGAACCTCATGAAGTTTAACAAGGTCAAACAAAAGGCACACTGGGGCAATGCCCAATATCAATATAGTCTGGGGGAAGAAGAAACTGGGTGCAGCCCTGCAGAAAAAAAATTGAGGATGGTGGTGAATGAAAAACTGGACATGAACATGCATGCTTGCAGCCCAAAAAGCCAACTGAATCCTGAGCTGCACGCCAAGAATTATGACCAGCAGACTGATGGAAGCGATTCCCCTTCTCTACTCTGCTTTTGTGAGACTGCACTTGGAATACTGCAGCCAGCTCTGGGGTCCACAGAAAAACAGAGACATGGCCTTACTGAAGCAGGCACAGAGGAGTGCCACAAAAATCTGAGGGCTGGAATCCTTCCCTTATGTAAAAAAATAAGAGTGTTGAGGTTGTTCAGCACAGAGAAGATGATTGTCTCTCAGTGTATAGAAGGAGGTTATGACAAAGACAGATACTTCTTTTACCAAGGCCTGTAGTGACAGGAGAGGACGCAACAGTTTTTAAATGGAAGAAAGTATGTTTAGATTGGACAGAAGGAAGACTTTACAATGAGGATGATGAGACAGTGGTGCAGGCTGGCAAGAGAAACTGTGGATGCCCCCTTCCTGAAAGTGCTTATGGTTAGGTTGGATGGGGTTCTGTGTAACCTGGTTTAGTGAAAGATGTCCCTGACCATTGTAGGATGAATTGCACTACGTGTTCTTTAAAGTTCCCTTCTAACCCAAAATGACTCTATGATGTCTAAACTGAAATAAATACAACACATATGTCACCAAAGTATTTGATTTTCTGATTTCAGATATTCCTTTGCAAGGATGATGGTTAGGGGTTTTTCTTTGATTGGTTTGTTTTTTCTCTTTTTCTTTCTCCCTTTGCACAATTCCTCTCTTTTCATTGAAACAGTCTAGAAATGTAGTTAAAAGTCTTGCACATACCTGTTTCTCCCCACTTGGCTTCTTGTGGTTTAACAGCAGCTCCACAGCACCAACTACTTCCTTTCGTATAGCATGCAGTAGAGCATCTCCCACATACACATTAAAACTTAAGAGCAGCTCAATGAGCTCGAGGTTCTCATTTTCAATTGCAATAAGGAGTGCAGTTCTTCCCAGGGGATCAATACAATTAATATTGATCTTGAAATAAATTTCTGCTTCCTCCAAAGCTTTCTTTACACTGGCATAATCTCCTTTCTCCACAGCGTTCAGATAGGCTTTCTCTGAATGAGACAGTTCAGATTCTGCCCGTACAATACGAAGAGGGATACGATCTCTGTAGGGAGCGTTGACACTTCTTTTGTAGTAGAACTGGGCCATATTTCATGCCATTCTAATACTTTATATCTGCAATGTGGAAATAAAGATTAAATCAATAACATATTTTGGGAGAACAATGCACCTTATTACTATTTGCAGCATATAAATACTTTAAAAGTCAAAAGTGATGCTGAAAGTGCAAATGGTCTCTATCAATAAAACTTCTAGTATGGCTGGCAAAACATGGAAACCCAAACATATATAACCAACTTGCTGCAACTTACTAAGTCAGAGCATATCTGCTAGCATATTATTCCTTTGTATGTTTTCCTTAAAACTAGCAAATGTGAGATAGAATAGAATAGATATGATGCAATGTAGTTTGTAACAAACGTGTAGCTCTGCTTAATTTCTTTGTGAAGTTCCACTGCCTATGTTTTCCACAGATTAATCATATACTCATACACAGTTACTGCTGCTCAAGGCACTTAGATATTTTAAGCTCATTTGTGGTAACAGTTACATCACTTAGAGATAGGCTCAGTGTCCCATCTAAGGTACTTAGGCCTCTTAGACATACCAGTTATCTCAGCTGCACTTCAGCATGTTTTGAGACTTTCGCAAGACCTGTACCTCCATACAAATGTCTCTCATATTCTACATCTGCCCAGATGCCATTTGATGCTTGTGAGTGGACAATTAAAGGCAGCTTCTCTTCTCTCTCTCTTTTTTTTTTTTTTTTTTTTTTTAGTTTGGGGAGAAAGAACATGTTAGAATTGGAATGGTTATTAGCATTTACATCTTGTAAGTGCTGCTGAAATGCCCTAACTTCTCTGTGGCAGGCATAGATTTCACAGTTCAGTGGTGAGCTTTCCTATCAGGATTTTGATTCAATTTCATATGCTGTCAGAAAAACATCCATATAAAATGTTTTTTCCAACCAGCACTTACTAATGTAGCAATTAGGATTCAGAGCCTGAAAGGAAAAACAAAATCCACATGAGATAAATTCCTCAGAACTGGTAGATAATCATCATGGATTTGATCCTGAACTAAGCTAGAATTAATACTGAAACACTGCAACTATAGAACAACTCTAAAGTCTTACACATAATAAAGAATTTAATGCCTCTGCCTTTTATCAGGATAATGTTCTCTTGGCTCTGTTTTCTACTTAACAAACAAGCAAACAAAAACAAATGAAAAGAGAGAAGAGAAAACTTTTCACTTCAAAGAACAAGGTACACAAAAACACTTCCTCCATACTTCAATCGGAGGTTGAACAGCTTATTGGGGGGAAAAAAAAGTACACTCTCGTTGATAATGCACTGTATTTTACCAGTTTGCTTTTCATTCTTGCTTTTCAAAATTTCAAGTTCAATTCAAAAAGGAAAACGTGTCATGCATGTTCAGCTCCAAATTAACAGACTTCAACGTAGATGTTCACAATCAGGTATATGCGAGAAAGGTGGGTTCCTATATTGCCATTACAGCCATGGAGATAAAATGCACTATTCCAGGTGCTGAAATGTGTCCTTCCTGACTCCAGCTCACAATGACTTGTCTCTCACTTGAGGTCTACCTCATATATGTCAGACAGATGTCAGGCTAACTCACAATGACACAGAGATATTATTGTATTTTTTTCATACCTACAAAAACTTACTCAGACCTCTGCAGAAAAATGATTGGCTGTGACTGGGAGTTGTTGCTAAAAACTCCTCTCTCTTGAAAGTGGAGGAACAAGTGGACGGATCAATGCCTTCTCATTTACTGAGAGTTAAATCACAATGAATTTGTACCAATGGAATTGGACATTGCACAGGTGCTTATGGTAGAAGCAGCGTAGATGGGATCTATTATGTTTTCATTAGGATAACTTTGTGGTTTTTTTCTTCATTTGTTTTTGTAAGACTGAGAAAGGCCTATTACTGATTCACTGTAAGCCCTAAGGAAAACATTTGCTGGAATCTCTTATGTTTACCTTTTCATGATTCTTGAATGGGGAAAATCAAATATAAGCTTAGCTTGTCTCTTTCATAAGAGACACATTAAACACACACTGGAATGCTTCCAAATTGCTGTCCTGTCCTAGTCTTTCTCTCTGAACTGTACTGCTTCCTGAAAATAATCAGCCACAAATAAATTTTTGTCATAACTAGAAATGTTTACATGCCATTAGAAAGCAGAGAACGATTGCTGTTACAGTACACTTCCTGAAGGTGATACATACACCAAAGATGGTTCATACTGTTGTGTGACAAACGGTACAGTGCTGTCACTTGCAAACATATCCATATGATAGATGTACATGGGCACACCACGAGAGCTAAAAGAGCTAGGAGTCACCAGCAGAGGTAAGGAAGTTTCCATTTTCTTTGAGTTCCTCTGAAGGAACAAGAGTCTACAGAAACAAGAGGTCAAGTCCACCAGACCAGAGCAAAGGGAATGAAAGGAAATCATTTCTGATGCTAAATTCAGCAAAAATGGAATTGTGGTTTCCAGAGAGTCCATACACCTAGCAGATGAAAAAAATACTTCAGAGAAGAGATAAAGATGAAATAACTTGCTGTCCTGGCAGGGCATGAATCCTGATAGACTAGTTTGGCCACTGCTTCTTCTCCTCCTCTTGTAAGGTCCAGCAGTTGAATTGAGGAGCAGACAAAACAAATGATAGGGGGTTGGCACCAGCAAAGGCTGCCCAAAGCAGGTAGCAACCCAGCACCACTGTGTCAGGTGTATTGTGCAACCCTGCACTGGCCTTACTTCCATTTTGGGAATGTATGTGTAGCCACACGAGGCACGACACTTTGAATTCATTGCCCAAAACTTCTGATGTTTGTGCCTATTAGCCAGTTTGAGTCTCAAAAAAAGTTCATTTAATAGAGGAATGATTTGAAAAGCCCACCTTTCTCCGGTCATTCTTCAGTCTTTCTTGGGCTGGTAGGTTAGGGTGAATCCCTCAGTGAATCCCTGTGAGGCTTCCCCTATTAGCGGCTCCTTAACTGTGTTCCTGCCTGCAGCAAGCTATTCACAGCAGCCAGGTGCTGCAGCAGTGGCAGTTTACAGCGACTCAGTTTTCCTCTCCTTCCCTCTACCTTAGAATATTTAGTATTTTTCCCTCAGGATTATAATTGCAGCTTTTGGAAGTATCTTTATACCTGAAACATACCTGAGAAATCAGCACGTCGTGAATATTTGGGCTAACTTGGGCTACTTACTGAGCATGCGGGACCATAGCTAGTAATGCCTGCTGTGTAGTTTGAATTTTACTGTTTCCTGCCTTCCTGTTTTCCAAGTTCTGACTGTTTAAACTGTTTCATTCTCTGTTTATAAATACCTTTTGTGTAAATACTTGCTGTGGGCTGAGAATCCAAACTAATTGCATGTGATCTGGTGACTTTAAAACATATTAATAAAGCATAAGTAATATTCATACCAGAAAAGTAATATTCATAATTCTGTATTAATCATAACACTTGCCCTGAAAGCAGGAATATAATTGCCCAAGAGAAAGCCCATAAACACCATGTGACAAATTGTACCTGAGTCATGCACTCATGGGGCACAAACTCATATCCTCTTTACTGAACTTGGTGAGGGTAAACCTTGGTGAGGTGAGTCCACAGAGGGGACTGTGAAAGTTAGACAGTATTTTTTCTTCAGTATTGTTCTGTTCTCGCCTGTTATCCCTGTAATCCTAACTGAGTTTATTTAAGAAGCGCCACAACTAATGTAATTTGGAGGAACCCTCTCTGGCTTGAGGAAGAGCATATAATGGATTTGATAAGAAAAAGTAAATTCTTCTGGTCACTTTGGAAAATACTATAATATCTGCTTTTCACACCATCTGTGGGCTGGTTTGCATTTTTTAAAGGAAAACCAATCACTATTACTATTATTTGAAAGACATTTGATGATTTTTCTGATCTGATAGCTCTGAAAATTGCTACTGTTTATAAAGCAAGATTGGTACTCTGATGTACTCTGATGTGTTAATTCATGCTCTATAAATCCAGACCAGGGAGTCAGTTACAGTACTTTCAATCTTAAGACAAATCTTAACAATATTGATGTTTAAAAGGTAGAAACTCAGTCTTTAAGACACTTTATATGAAGAGATTATATAAGATGCTATGTCTCTGGAATATCTGAATAACAAAGCCCAAATATGCAGCAAGTATTTTGAAATCATAGTGACTAAACTGCAATGAGTTAAACCCAGCTGTGAAATCTTTTAGGAATAAGATTTATGCTAGGAAAAAACAAACAAACAAAACAGACAAAAAAACCCCAACCAACCAAAAAAAAAAAAAATGCAACCAACTCTCTGTGTGCAAAAGGAAGAAGTATCCACTTCAAAATAATCTTTACTAGAGAAGTATGTCATAGCTGAAAATATATCCATTTTAAAAGCGCATGTTTCTCCAAAAATAGTTAAAAAACAATCAAATGCTTAGCCTAACTTTCCCACAACTAGAAAAAAACAAACCAGCTTCAAATATGGTCACATCATTGGGTGAAAGCAGCCCTGCAGAGGATGACTTGGGAATGCTGGTGTATGAAAAACAGGACATGAGCTAGCAATGTGTGCTCATAGCTTCCAAGTCCAATCACATCCTGTGCTGCACTGAAAGAATTGACTCTGCCCCTCTTTACTCGTGACACCCCACTTGAAGTACTGCAGTCTGCCCTGGAGTCCACGGGACAAGAAAAACATGGACTTCTTGGAGTGGGTCCAGAGGAGGGACACAAAAATGATCAAAAGGCTCACTTCTCCTATGAAGAAAGACTGAGAGAGGTGGCGTTATTCAGCTTGGGTAAGAAAAGGCTCTGTGTAGATCCTAAGATTCTGTGAATTGGGTTGTTCAATCTGAAGAAGAGGCTGAGAGGAGCCCTGAAAGGAGATTGCAGTAAGATGAGGGTTCTCTTCTCTCTTGTAACAAAGTGATAAGAAGAAATGGCCTAAGTTGCAGCAAGGGATGTTTGGATTGAATATTAGAAGAAACTTATTCACTGAAAGGGTTGTCAAACACTGGAATAGGCTCCCCAGGAAGGCAGTTGAATCACCATACCTGTAGGTGTTTAAAAGACGTAGATGCATGGTGCTAAGGGACGTGGTTTATCACCAGATTTGGAAGAGTTAGATAATGGTTGGACTTTAGGATCTTAAAGGTCTTTTCCAACCAAAACGATCCTGCCCCCTGCAGATGTCAGGGAAATTTCATTCAGCACCTGAGCAGGAGAAACACATAAAAGAAGAAATCCATACTGCTTTGAGAGAATATTGATTCTTATGTGACAAGATTTCTTTTGGACAAGGCTGTTTCACTTGTGCATGTGGTAGACCACCATTTCAAATTATGTGGGCCTGCATTTTTCATACCGAATGGCAACATTACACTTTCTTTGCAAATCTTTAACATTTTCATTCTGTTTATCATATTTTTGTAATTGAATTTATTTCTGAAGAAAAGCTCTTTACTGTTTTAGAGTCTTTATTGATGCTAAAACAAATGACTGGAGATTTATGTAAATACATATTTTAACCACAGGTGCACAGTTTTACCATCAAAGCTAAAGCTGAAAAAGATTCCTCAATGTTTATTCAACCTCTGCTTTTGCCTTATTTGCTTTCCCTACACACATGACCACATCCACGCTGTTTTTCCAAGGGACTCTGACTTGCGTTTCCCTTGCATGCTGTCCCCCACCCCAAAACACTACAATAGCCAGGTGCAACAGAGGGAGAGGAGTATTGAAGTGACCCATAAGCAGACATCAAGGGCCTCTATGACAAGACACTTTTATTGCTGGTTACAGCAAATGTGCTTACATATTGTAACTCCTTGAAGTGACAGGAAAAGATACTCAGTCACAACACATCTTCAGCAGATGTTCATCTAGATGATCCATAGTATCCATATGTGCCATTTCTGAAATCCTCACTGATACTACCCTTCCAAAGATACTTTATTTTCAACAGTGATCACTAAGTTAGACTTACTATAGTACTACTATCCATAGATTTACAGATTGCACTGGGTTGGAAGGCACCCGTAAAGGTCATCTTGAATAACTGCCCTGCAGTCAGCAGGGACACCTCCAACTAGATCAGGATGCTCAGGGCCACATCAAGTCTGATCTTAAATGTTTCGAGGAACAGGGCCTCAACCACATCCCTGGGTAATCTGTTTCAGTGTTTCACCACTCTCATTGCATAGAACTTCATTATGTCCAACCTATATCTACCCTGCTCCAGTTTCAGACTATTGCCCCTCATCCTATTGCTACAAGCCCTTCTAAACAGTCCTTCCCCAGCCTTCCTGCAGGTCTCCTTCAGATACTGAAATGTAGCCACAAGGTTCCCCCAGAGCCTTCTCTCCAGACTGAAGAGCCTGTTCCAGTTTGGGCCATGAGCATACTCAGTTCTGGAGGACAGAATCGACCCTTACCCCTTTTCCAGAATAAGAATGAGGATACTGTACACTGATTGAAAGTTTTAAAGAGAAAGTCTATTTACAAGAACATATATACAAAAGGCAATCAGGTAGAATAAGTATAAAATCCACTACACCCAAACTGGCCTTCTAGAATACTCCATCCCTTCCACCCTCAGTTGGCCTAAGGGTAGGCTGAAACTGCACACACACACAGTTAGGCCTACAAGGCTTCAGTGGCTCAACTCTCTGCATGCCAGCTCCCCCATGAACCATGAGATAAGAGTGCACACTGCTTGGAGAACTGGAAGCAAGAGAAGCGAGGAAGAGAAGGGGAAGAGATGCAGTCAAGCACTATCTTTTAAGCTGTGATACTGAAAAGGGAATAGAATAATACTATTACAATACCCTGGAATAAGCAGGTCCATGCCCCTGGGATGGGCTTCTGTCCCTATGGTTTTGTTTAAGAGGAACCTGGGATACCTCAAGCTACTGCAGAGCCCCAACTTTTTCAACCTGTCTTCAGAGGCGAAGCGCTCCATCCCTTTGATCACCTTTGTGGCCCTCCTCCTCCACTGCAGCAGGTCTATATTTCTCTTGTGTTGGGTACCCCACAGCTGGACATTCCAGGTGAAGTTTCACCAAAGCAGAGTAGAGGGGCAAAATTACTGCTCTTGACCTTCTGGCCACTATTCTTTTGATGCAGCCCCGAATGCAATTTTCTTTCTGGGCTGCAAATGCACATTACTGGCTCATGTCCCGCTTCTCATCCACCAGTACCCCAAGTCCTTTTCTGCAGGCTTGCTCTCAATTTCATTATTCCCCAGCCTGTATCGATATAGAGGATTGACTTGACATAGGTGCAGGACCTTGCACTTTGCCTTATTTGACCTGATGAGATTTTCCTCTGCCCACCTCTCCAGGCTGTCCAGGTTCCTTTGGATGGCATCCCATCCTTCAATCCTATCAGTCACACCACTTAGCTTGGTATGATCTACAGACCTGCTGAAGGTGCACTCAAGTTCATTGTCTATATCGTTGATGAAGATACTGAACAATACTAGTCCCAGTACAGATCCCTGAGGAATACCACTTGTCACCTGTCTCCACCTGGACTTTGAGCCATTGACCACTATCCTTTGCATGTGACCATCCAAACAATTTTTCATCCACTGGACAGTTCACCCATCAAAGCCATATCTTTTCAACTTAGAGAGAAGGACGTTGTAGGCAACTGTGTCAAAGGTTTTACATAAGTCCAGATAGATGACATCTGTTGATCTGTGCTTGTCCACTGAAGTTACACAATTGTAGAAAGCCACTAGGTTAGTCAGGCAGGACTTGTCAGACCATGCTGACTATCTCAAATCATTTCTCTGTGCTACATGTGCTCCAATATAGCTTCCAGAAGGATCCATTCAGCATCTTCCCAGACACAGAGCTCCATTGACTCAAAAGGAAGAAGACTGACAGTGAATATTGAGGCAAAAAAGTTACTGAGTACCTCAGCCTTCTCCTCGTCTGCTGACACCAGCTCTGTCATCTTTACACTATAAGGTTTCTTCTATAATGTCATCAAAAGTACAAATCTGATGTTGCTCATAAGTTTTTCAGACTATTTGCATGGAGGACGGGGGGTGGGGGGGTGGAGAAAAGCAAAACTTTATAAGAAATAACTGCAGAAGCATCCTGCAGGCAACCAGAACATTTATGACAAGTGAGTAACATGCTGATTTCTGTGATCTTCTAGAACACACTTTTTACTGCCAAGGAAAGTTTCTGACATTTGTTATATTCATAAAAGTATGAAATTTTCTTTCTAAAATAGATCTGTGACAAATCAGCTTTAATCTGTCATAGAATCCTACTTGATACACAGCAAAAATGATGTTCAAAGGGGATTTTTGAAAGCAAGATTCTAGCTCTGATAAATTCGAGTCTCAAAGAAGCATGTAGTTCCTTCACTTTCAGTCACCAGGATAGACTGTTTAATTTGAAACAAAAGAAAAGCAGATAAACTTTTGATTTCTGAAAGCCAGCATCAGTCCAGATACTGGCATACAACCAAATGTCTAGACAAGTACAGTAAATATGTCTCTACTACTGAAGTCAACTGTATAAGCTAACTGCATAGGCTGTGCCTATACTGATAAACATTCTTGGTCCCAACTGAATGAGAATTGTCTACTGGGAATAATTTGGGTTCTACGCTAACTCCTAAACTTCACTTGGAAATTTTTGAAGGAAGATATTAATTGGCTTGAGCCAACACTGTTCCAGAGACTGTTCTAACAACTTCAGATGCAGCTGATGGAGTTCCATTGCGCATCTCTGCCTTCCAGCGCTGTTTGTTTTACAATCATTATAGATGACAATACACCATATGGAGTCTCACCTGAAAGTCACTTCTCATTGTTAGAATTACCATGAGCTTCAGACTTGAAAGCTAACAGGAGCAGAAGTGCCAATTTAGCGTTTAGCACGGAGTCATACGTGCAGGAGATAAACTGAACAGCACAATGTAGCAAATGCTGTCTATGAGGGTGTTGAATAATTTGGAATAGACCTAAACCTTGTTTGCACTCTGATTTGAAGCACCCTATAATCCAAATTGACATAAAGAAAAGAACATGACACTGGACACAGCTGCCAGCAGATAAAGAGAGGCAGGCTGTAATGTTTGATTATATGTGTTCTGGCTTCACAATCATCAAGGCAGGACACAGCTAAAGAGAGCAACATTCAGAGGCCAAGACACAGTGGATATGTGGCAGATTAAATTCTACCAGCATCTTACATCAACATCTTAAGTCCCAGGAGAGTGCAAATGCTGACACTGATGTGATAAACCTTCAATGTGGTGACACAGATTACTTGCTTAGATGGGTTTTTGTCAATTTTAAGACAGCATGCAATTTTATAACAGTTTGGGGGAGGTAAAGCACAGTGCTTTGGATGTAGTATTAGAATGTTCTGCAAGCTCACTTACACTACACCAAAACGGAGCAAACTTTTCATTTTCTAAGGCTGACATCACATCAGGTATTAGCTGAGAATCACAGGTTCCTCTTGTAAAAATGACCTTTAAGGTCAGCACTGGTGTCATCCTGATGTTTAATAAGTATCAGAAGATCAGTTTTAGGAGATTATGGTAAAAACATTGGTAAGACATATTAAAGATTATTTAGAGATCATATAAGGGTAGGATGATTTGGACCCTGGTACACAGTACTGCAAATCTATGTAATTGTTAAAATCAGAGGTATTCAAGAACTTGCTTATTCAAATACAGATAAAACTGAGCCTAATACTACTATCTTGTAAATGAAAATTCACATAGCTCCCCACATGAAAAAAAGACCAAAAAGAGCACCACAAGCTCACAGATGTATCATTAGATGGCAACAGCACTCTAGTGTGTATCAAATTAATCTTCCCAGTTTTACTTAAACTAGAAAAAGGCACACTTTGTAAAAAATAACATGTATGGTTACCTCTTGCTGATGTGTGCCAGTATGCAAATATCCTTGGGAAATGGAAGGAATGACCCTGGAACCTTACTTTTATGTTCTTGCACAGTGGAGAATACTGACGCATTTAAGCCTGCTACCAGAGCAAAGGAGCGAAAGACTGCTTTCCTCTGACAGATGTGAACTTATTAGTTTAAATGGTGGAGCACAAATACACAGCAGGCAGCCAGTCTGGAGTGGGAAAGACAGAGAAGGCAATAACACAGATAATGATCTCAATAAGTGACTGCACCATCCAGTTGAGTTGACCTCCCTGTCTTCTTGGCTGATGTTATTCTCCTGGGTAAATTCAAGGAGCTCTCCAAAATAATTTTTAAGACTTCAGTGTCATCTGGGCATGCAGAAGGCCTTCTTTCAGGGTTTCCAACAGAAGTGCTGACATTGTGATCTGTGGATGTGATCCCTCGGTGTTCATACACTCACAAGAGACATGAAGAGATGGCTGTCCTCTGCTGCCAAAGTGGGTGGGCAGTCTCTCCAAATGAGGAAAGCATGGGATAACAAACAAGTAAACAGTTTCTGCTGAGAAATCAGACTATGGTTGGGCAGAAAGGGTCTGGCCATGCAAGTTCTCCTGAAGAGGAAAGGAGAGGGAAGGCAGAGTAGCTTGGAAAATACCAACAGGAACAACATTCGTAGGAGTTATGCTGCACATGGCAGTGACTTTTCTATGCTTCAGGATATGTCCACATGCAGATTTACATGTCATCCCATGCTTCACATGATGAAACTCCAGGCAGTGTGCAGTTTGGCCAGAAAAGGGAGGCTTTGGGCAGGCTGCCCAAATGCAGTTAGTAAAGATTCGCTAATAAAAACACTCCAATGTGGGTCCATTTTCAGACACAAACTAAGTCACTCTACGGATACGTTAAAACAGTTTATAGTGTTTAAGGTCAGTGGAGACCCAGCTGTGAAGAAATCTGTGTGCAAACATATAGGCATATGTAAACATTTCAGTACTGGCTGCTGCCCTCAAAGTGGTACAAGTATTTTGTGGAGAGCCTTGAAAGAGGCTGAACTAAAATAAAACAAAAGCTGGCAATAAATAAAGACTAGTTGGGGGCAACTGTTCAGTCTTTGGAATTTATTGGCTTGTTTTCACCCTGATCCTTAGTGTTTCTGCCCTCACACTGCTTATTCAGAAACATATGAGTCAGTGCATTTTAAAATATTTTACTAAAAGTGTTCATATTAAAATAAAAGTCAACTACCAATAATAACACTTTTAGTCAAGTATAATGGTCAATCAAATCAAAATCAATCTGATATCAAAGCAAACCAGTTACTTGATAGTATGCAATGTTAAATAATCCAGTTAGTTAGATAACACAAAATGCAGTTGTATAAATCTAGCAAAGATGGTTGGCCATTGTTTACAAACCCCAACAAAATATTTTTATTAAAGTCAATCAGACACATAATTTAGTCAGTTAAGTAGCTTAACATTGAAAGCTAGATACTATTTGGACTAAAGCATGAAACAATAATGATTTTTTGTTTCTCAGGAAATTCTATTCTTATGTGATGACTAACCCCTTCCTGCCCTTGTAGCAATAAAGATTTCAAAGAACAGAAAGCCAGAAGTATGACAACTCAAATTTACCAGAAGTCATAAAATGACAGCTTCCTGTCACTCAGGACCTTTAAAAGTATGGTACAGAACATGCCCTGATGAATAGCTTGATGAGATATTATACAAGGCTGCTTAAATCCAGGAGAACATTTCTTTCCAGAAATTTGCTTGCATGGCCAAATTGTCATTTATGCATATGCCTAAATCAAAAGTCAGGATTATGTCTTAGGCTAAATGAGAATGGGAATGAATAATATAAGTAGTAACAATGGAGAATTCTCTTTGTTAAGACATGGTGAAACTAGAAAGCTGTCATGCAGGTTCCCTGTCTTACAAAGGCCTGTCTGTTACAGTGCTCTATAGATTGCTGACCTAGCAGTAATAATGTGATCTTGGTAAGCTAAAATACCTTTGAGCACCCTTCAGGAAGTTTGTCTTCTCACTGGGGTGGGAAAAAGTCATAAGAATGTGCATTACCACATTACAACACAAAAACTTTAGAAGTAGATCACCTGAAAAACTTCACAAATCCAACTTCTTGACACTCACTTCTAAAGTATTATGTAAAGTCTTTTCTCCTAAATAATGACTCCTTGCCCCAACATATAATAATTCCAGCATGTTATTTGCAGGAAAAATATATTTGACAGAGATGGAAATAGAAAATACTTGATACAGAAAACTTTAACTATGGAAAATGCATCTCGTTGTGATTTCCAACTGGCAGAGAATTAATATTGCACTCTTTCAAGTCAGGTTTTCATTCACTTTAAAAAGTAATTATTCAGATTTACCTCCTGATCTATGGAGTAAACAACTTTATTTGTAAGCATCTATGTTATGTTCCCTGCACCTAGAGCTAGACAGGGCAAGTTCATCTAAACACAAACTAACCTAACCTAGAGCTGCACACAGTTCTCAATTTGGGAATACCTGCTTGGCAACACAGTCAAATAAAAGCTGAACAGGGAGTGCTATTAAAATTTCACCAAAATATAACTTGGTTACTAGGAACTCTTCAAAACATTATTTTAGCTATCAAGAAGCTCAGATGCTATGAGAGATTCACATAATTAAGGATTACTACAGATACCTCATCTGAACTCTATCATAAGTCAGATCAAGAGAAAATCAGCGTTACTTCCTGGTCCTGTGAAGCCAGAACTGGTCGAGGCTTTCTGGGCCACCAAACCCAGCAGCTTTATCATGGGCAGCTATCTCAGACAGCATTTCCTTGGAACAGTTCAGAATCCCTTTTAGAAGTACTTTAAATCCCCTACCCCCGCTTCTGTAAGTGGTGGTGGACAGAATCTCATTTCTCTGACAAGATAAAATTCCTCAGTTTGAATTAGATTCAGCTGTTGAGGACTGCTGACAGAATTATCGTCCCTTCAGAACATTTGGAGAAATAGCTGTCCTTCTTTTACAATCCATTTTGCCAGGTTGTACAAACCTATGTCAGGTACAGCTCTCACCTGTTGTCACACATTGACACCACCAGAAATGTCCCAGGGTGCTTACCTGTTACCCAGTTGCTGCCTTGAATGGGTGTTGGACCCTTCCAGCTCTTGTGTTACAAGCCAAACTCCTGGTACCCTCACACATTCAATTATTAATAGGTACCTACAAGTGGGCAGATGAACTGAATCTTCTGTCTCATTCCATGTTTGTCCTGTGTGTTTGCCACCTGACTTCTTCTGAGTGACCTGAAGTTACTCCAGACACACTTCCCTGCCTTCCCATACAATGATTTCAATGCTTCTCTATCTCATGCTTAGATATTTTGCTTTACAGAGTTCTAGATCAACAATTGCCTTGTTCAAAGCCGTATTATAATTACTTTCAGCTTCCTCCCCAAGGCTTGAGTTTTAGTGATTTTTCTCTTTACTTACATGTATTACACATGTCTCTGCCCTGGTTAGTACTCCGTAATCTTTGACTCTCTGGCCTCTTGTAGTTATGAATGTCAAATGTTCCCTGTGAACAGTATGAACTTTATTCTTGAAAACTTTGTTCTAAATATACTTACCACTGTTTTATTTGATGAGACAGGTGGAACATAAATATGAGCCTTACTTTGTTATTTCTTTCTTTTATTTCATTTCATTTTATTTATCAAATTTGCCAGTGAAGCAAAACAGAGGCCATCATCAAGTGGCTAAAAGGAGCAGCTTATGGTGTTTACTGGGCTTTTTTTCAAGTAAATGAAATGACATACATCTAACAGTAGTGAATGTAAGAGGTAAATACTGTAGCTATTAACTGCATTCAGTGATGCTGTGCCTAGATTCAACCTATCTAAATTTTAGACAGGTTCCTAAGGTTTCTATATTAAAGTGTGAAGAGAATCAATAGAAGTCTTGCTGCAAGCAACTCAGCTAAATCTCCACTTCTTTCTTTGGATTGGTATAAATGGGTATGAATCTTAGCCTAAATGTCTGCATTTGAAGACATTTCCAAACCAAAGACGTTGAGCGCTCAGGTTCATTTTGTAGAATATAAAATTGCAAGTAAGAAATTTTGTCAAAATCAAAGGAAGAAAAATGTACAAGGGAAGATACACCCCTACTTTGACTAGAAACACTTCCTGACATGTAAGATATGCAGGTTCCTGTGAGTGCTGTAAATCAGATATGGCAATAACCTAACTGTAGGCTATGGGCGATTCTTGTTTTGAAAAGATTTCTCTTGTACAAAACCTGTTTCTTACTCTATTTCCCTTCTATATATGAATACATATAGCAGCAGGTGATGGACTTCATCGTGATTTGTAGCACATAGCCACTCTGACACACTGTTCTACCAAACCATTGGTGACCACTAGAAATCTCATGAAATGTCACAAAAAATTAAAGTTTACCCATGTTCAAAGGATGTATATGTAGAACCACTACGCTTGGTAAGGGAAGTAGTCCCTTTTGCCTTTAAATTAATTTTCTAAGAGGTGAAACTGACCACAAGCTCCATAAAGAAGTTGACTTTCAAATACATATGTGCAAGTTACTACAATTAATCATCACTGTGCAGGTACATCCAGTATTCTCCATAGTCCCCTGCCTACTAACATTACACAGACACATCCTTTCAAATCCAGTTGATAGTGATGGGATTTGCACTTGCAATTCTTTTTTTCTTCTAAATCTGATATGATGCATTTGTGCAAAACAGTATCTTCGACTCAACTTCTGAGTCACTCTGGGATTCAGCTTAAATGAAAGATTAAAGACTACCTGCATTTTCATTTTTCCTTTAAGAAGAGATTCAACTTTAGAGAACAGGAGGAAATTAAAACAATGCTATGTTGACACTGAACTTGTGAAAAGAAAAAAAAAAAAAAANTCCCTCAGCCTCTCCTCATAGGGCCATGTTCCAGGCCTCTCACCAGTTTCATCACCCTTCTCTGGACACATTCCAGTATCTCAACATCTCTCTTGAATTGAGGAGCCCAGAACTGGACACAGTACTCAAGGTGATACTACTAACATGAATGAGAACAATTTGGTGCACCTATAAAAAAAACAGCACTTGAGTTTGTAAAGACAATACATGTTTAGATATTATGTAACAGATGTAACTTCTCACTTACTAGACTGAGATGTTAATATGACATCAGAGCAATATTTTGGATAATCAGTGCATTATTCCAAAACATGATGTTTCTTCACTCAAGCACCTTTTAACATGATTTTTAAAAATAACATCAAGTTCCATTAAGTTGGTGTAACCTCTCAGAAAACTCCATTTTATAAAATCAGAATGTGTCTCAAAGTATTTACACACAGGTTTTGGAACACAGGAGACAAACACCAAACAGGCTGGTTTCAGGTTCCAGAAAAATACAAGACAGAAAACAAAGACCCAGGCCAAGATCAATTTTAGTTGCCAGGGAAACTTGCTAAAGGTAACAAGAGACACAAAATGTGAGAGAAAACTGTCTATGAAGTAGATGAGAGTGGCCATATCAGGATCTGATGACAGAAAAGCGAGCACCACAGGCAGATATATAGGGAGAACAGCAGGGCACGAATGAAACTGCAAAGAAAATGCTAAAATACAAATGATGACAGTTACAAATTCCATGTGCAGAAGTGCAATAACTAAATAAGGAACAGATTACTCTGGCGGGACAGCAGCATCTTCCCTGAAAGCAGAGCTGCTGCACTGTGTTATAGCAACACGCCCTCCAGTCATTGCTTCCCTACAACTGAACTGGTGACCCTGGCAGAGATTGCCATTGGTTCCTGATGGGCTGTGCTACCCCACATGACATATACCATCATCAGGCCTGACAAAGCCAGCTATACTGAAGACTGCACACCACTGAATTGGGTTAGTGCTCTGATGTTCCAGCCAACACTAGCAGTTTCTATTCATGGAAATCTAAAATTACGTAATGACATTTTTTCCATCAAGAGCTACAGCTCCAGATATGCAATAGCCCTTAGCAAATAATGAGGAGCTGTTAACATAACATCATCCATCATAAAAATAGTTGATACTGTTCTACCAGAGCTCTGAGGAGAAAGGCAGAGGAATAAAGTCAGCCCATTTAAAATAGAGGCTTGTGAATGGAAAGAAGATTCCCTCTGAGAAAGATGAAGAATCAAAATATTCAGTGATCTTTTCACAGCAGCCCTAATTTAGGGCTATCAGATGCCTAAGATAGCATGTTACTGATGCACATATCCCTCCATCCTCTACAGTCACTTCCTGGAATAAAGGAGGAAATTAAATTTCTACTGTTAAGTGCTCTGCTTGAGTGCTTACTCAAATCCAGTTGAGTAAGGAAATGATGGAGGAAGCTTTAGTGTCATGGGCAGTAACCATTTTCATGGTAAAAGTTAACAACTTTGTTTATCAGAGGTCAAACCATTTCTAACCTAATCACACTCTGTTGCTTAGACTCTGAGGCAGGTGGGACTAATTCAAGGGTAGTGTAATTTAGACATCATCTTTGCAGATTGCACTCATTGCACAACAGCATGTCAAGCAGAACTTAATCAAGCTAATTGTCTGAAAACATAAGGTCAACCTCAAGGTATAAAAAACAGCTGGTAATACAATCCGCTTCTCCAAACAATTACTCTGTTTGACTGAACGAGGTTATCTTGATCCTGCAAATTGTGGTGACTAGTAAGGGTAAAAAATGCTCACCATTTTTAGCAGTGGCTTAGCAACTCACAGGATTGGATCAGAAAAGAAATTGTAGCAAAACAACGAGGACAACAACTAATGGGCAGTGGATCAAGGAACAGAATGTGTCCACTTCAATATGCTAAATTACACAGAACTGAGAATCGCATCTAATGTCAGGAGACCCCAGAAGTATATTCATATTTATTTATGAAAAGCAACCAACTGTTTGGATGAGAGCTGTGTCAAAGTGCTGCATTTGAAATTCACTTACTGGCAAGTTCTTGGCATTTTGCTTCAGGCAATCTCATGTCCTTAGACTACTTGGTTTTGGAGGATAAAACTGTGGGTGGGATTCAGGAGAGGGTTAAGACACCTACATTAAATGTCTAAATGTAGACATTGACATTTGAGGTAAGTCCCTAAACTCCCTCTGTTGTCAGTGGATAGCCAGGATGGGATTAGATTTTCTAAAGAGAGAGTCTAATGACATTAAGATGTCCTGCACTCCTGAGATATCTCCTAGGACTAGCTGAAGAGACTATACCCTTCTATGTCCAAAGGTAGAAGACAAACAGGATGCTATCTCACACATCGCTAGACACTTACCTTTAGGCAACTTCATCATAGTTTTAGTTTGTAGAATTAGCAGCACTTGCAGAGTGATTCAGCTCACCTTAGGTGTCTACACACCAGTCAGCTGCAACACTTCTAGGCTACATTGTCACCTAGTATACTTTCGGACACCTGCATGTAGGTCCTGTGCGGGTGGAGACAAATCCCACATGCTGAGCAGAATTCAGCTGCCTGAATATTCATGTGTAGAGGTAACAGATAATGCATTAGGGTATCAGAGATATCCACAAGGAACAAATAGTTGTGATACAAACCCAGTGGAAGACCCATATCCTCCTCAAGTGACAGGCAAGGCATGCTCTGCCCTTCACACATCTAGAGTGACCAAGAACTGGTGATGCTGGTAAGTTATCCTATGGAGCAGTGCAAGCTCCAGCTCACTGACTCCTTATGGCTGACCACAAATACCTCTAGTTAATGGTTGCTGGACACAAATGTCAGAGGGGAAAGAAGAGTCAAATCACCTGAATGTCATGCCAGGCAGCAAACCGTCTGCATCTATAGCAGGTATCCTCTCTCAGGTAACTTGTTAGGAAGAGTCAAGGAGCACTCTGAATTTAAATGTCTGCTAGGGAAGGAAGAATGCACACTATGTGCAGCAAGGGAGTTGCAACACCAGGGGTGCTACTGTCAGAATACTCTCTGGGTGCATAGTCTATAAAAAGCCACTTATTGGGTCAAAGCAATGACAAGGAGCAAGTCTTGTCTTGATAAGAGTCAAAAAAGTCAGCAAAGACTGAGACTTCAAAGATGTCAATAACATACTGGGTGGAACTCTTTGCATGATCTAGAGTTTGACATGCAGTGCTTGTAACTAATAGTAAAGTCAAGAATGTCTTCCATTAAATTCATATCTAATGAGGAAATGAAGAGGTAATACATTAGCAGTCATCATTTGGCATGTATGAGGCTGTTGCAGGCACTGTTCCACTTTTGGGGCAGTTAAGGTTTTGCTTTGACACAAAGAGCTAGCAAGCAACTGGGTGTCATCACCCCACACAGTTTGGTACCCTGTTACTCCACACTTGAGCAGACATCAGAGCCCTTCTGGGCTGCCATCTGGTTATTTCTGATCTATGATATTTAGCTGACTATTTGCCCCTCTAGAGATATACACTGCTAGGACTAAATCAGTCATGCCAAGATTTCCCAATCATTTTCATAGATACATGATTAGATGACCTTTTAAGATCCCTTCTAACTCAAACCAGTCTGTTATTCTGTGTTGATCGTATCACACTAGAAAGGCAAAAAAGTACAAAATATAAATAATGAACACATATGCAACATATTTCAACACCAGCCCAACACACTTCACAGCCCAACACACTTCACTATTCAAAATGCTTACCCAATATTTAGTTGATATCTTACTTTGCTAACTCTAATTACTTCTAATTATACTAACACTGACCTACTTAAGTAAATTTTACCAACAGCCTGTTTATTGACAACCATTCACCCAAGTTGTTTTCACCCATGACATCCATTAACTAGAAAGTTTTGTGGTATGCTGACTAGAGGACACTGGGCAAAGCACTGTGAATGAAGCTTGTTGCTGCCACATTTTCAGAGGTGGCTTCTGTTTCATGTGCCACCTCTGAAACAAGAGTCTTTATCCTTACCTTTACCTTCAACCAACTTTTCCTTTCATTTACATCTCATCTCAAAAAAAAAACCCAAAACCCAAAAAAAACAACCCCCAAGGCAGACTAAAACAAAAATAGAAAGTGTAAAGGAAACCAAGCCAGCCTTCTTGAGAAAACTGTTAACAGCCGATCTGCCAAACTTCAGTTTGTGTCAGGTGAGAAGGTGTAAGTGAAGAATCGAATTGGCTGGTGACCAGAGCTACTTCTACTCTAGAAGTTCATTTTGATTTCATGAGACCAGCTGAGCAACTGCTAAAATAGCTAAACACTGCAACATTGCTTTTAACTGTGCAAAGCAAGCCTGATCAAGAGCAATCATCAAAGAGGAAGCAGGAGCAGGTGTACCTGTGCCTGCCATGACCAGAGCCCTGCTGTTCAGGATAAATTCAGAAAACCACCTGCTACTGCAGATCTGCATGTGACAGAACCAAGGCATAAGGCACCAGTTGCTTGAGACTTGCTTTGTGCTCATTTTAAGTATCTGCAAGACTTCCGTAGATCACAACAGTGCGCTGGAGCTTCAGCATTGTTTTTTCTTGCTGTGATGCCTAGAGGAACAGATACACTGAGACTGCATCTGCCTGAGCAAATAACATAGAACAATAGGAGCAGACCCCTAAGAATGGCACAAAAATTGCTGAGAGCCCTATATTTCAGGAGATTTACCTCAGATGAGCTCTATCCGGATCCTGAGAACTTGGTGTTAGCAACTGTGGTGTGCTAGGCACATCCTTGGAGTGCATACTGACTTTGGATGTTGTGGGGAAATCTAGTCCACATGCTCCAGGCTGTGCTACAGTGCCAAGCAAAGCACAATACAAGGAGAAAAATCGGGAGATTCAATTAGGCAGTAGTCTGCTGATATGATACCAGGCTAACGTAGATGCAGGTACAATAAACTGAATTTCTTGTTTTCAGATTTGAAACTCTATCACTGACATAGATTGCTCTGATCATTAAATACCTAAGAAAGATCCCTCCTGGCTCATTGGTACTTGAGAGTATTGCAGTTATTTACATGGGTTCTGCTGGCTGGTACATGGAGTTCATTTTCAAGAAGCACTCGGCTTGATCAAAGGACAGCATGATCTTTAGTGCATGAATAGGTTCTTCCTCTATGGCACTGCAACACTTAAATCATTCAGCATGGAGTCTCAAAGTGACAGCATTTCAAAAATAACACAGATGGAATGGTGCACAGGAAAGGTGTTACCACCCTACCAGCTTAAGAGGCGAGTTCACTAGGTGGACATTATCCTCCCAGAAGCAGTCTAACTATGCAGAAAGGTTTGGGGCTTTTTTGCAAGAACCGATGTGGCAGTGCAGACAGCCCTCCCACACATACAGTCATCCAGGTCACAGGCTGCAGAGAGTGCCAAAGCCTTTAGCTCGTAAATGATGGCAGTAACAAGTACACCTGCGTGAGGTGTGACAAAGTGGATGATCTGCTTGGCTTGGTGGCAGAGCCACCAGAGGAAGCAGATAGGCTAAGGACCATGAGGAAATCTAAGAAAGAGATTGACTGGTGAAACCATGTTCTCTCTCCCTGGGACAGAAGCAAGAACATATGAGAAAAAAAAAAAAACCCACAACCAAAAAGTCTCACCAGATCAAGGAGATCTTGTATCGTTCCACCATCAAGCAGAAAGTGGTAACTCTAACAAAAGGAGTGAAC
Source organism: Tricholaema leucomelas (assembly GCA_013400475.1). Taxonomy (NCBI): domain Eukaryota; kingdom Metazoa; phylum Chordata; class Aves; order Piciformes; family Lybiidae; genus Tricholaema lacrymosa; species Tricholaema leucomelas. Next base: position 233,236 of record WAAF01001502.1, read on the forward strand.
AGAGGCAAGACTGTGCTCAGGGTGGCAGGTGAATGCCCTCTTTGCCTTACCAGGTGCCTCCATACGACAGATAGGAAGCTCTGGATTTAGAAGGTCAGTCAATGAATAACATGGATGATGGTCTATCTACACCAGAGATACTGCAAATGTCAGCACAAACTGCTTCCCATATCACAACTGCCTCCACAAGGAAGAAAAGAAGGGTTACAGTTGTAGGTGAATCCTTTCCGAGGAGAACAAAGGGTCCAACACACTGTGAAGACCTTCTTAGGAAAGTCTGCTGCCTCCCTGGGACTTGGGTTAAGGACATCATCAGGAAATATTCTAGCCTGATATGGCCCTTGGAGTGTTACCCATTGTTGCTCTTCTCTGTGGATGGCAACATGTAGCCCAAGGGAGATCAAAGACACTTCAGAGCCTTGGGACAGTTGGTAAGGGAATCTGGAGCACACACAATTTTTTCGTCTATCTTTTCAGTTGGATCGAGATACTGAAAGAAACAGGCAAACACTGTTGACTATTACATGGCTCCATAGCTGGTGTCACCACTAGAATTTGGGCTTCTTCGATAAAAGGAATGGCCTACATGGCACCAGGCTTGATGGTGTCAGAGAGTTTTAACTTTCTCAAAAAGGGAAGCAAATCTTTGTTTGTAAGTATTGGAGGTCATAGGTAGACCTTTAAATTTGACTTGAAGGGGGAGGGAGATAACATCAGGTTTACCTGTTGCAAGCTGTGAGATGACAGGGACAGGGTGCTGTCGCTGGATGGCAGTGGGGGATTCTGCCACCTACGCCGATTTGTGGCAGAGGGGAGAAATTAATTGGTGCGAGATAATATGTATAAAAATATATATTTATTAACTTCAATATTCTGAACTCTCGCCACCCACAACCACTGTATTTAATATTAAAAGGATCTACACAGTCATGGAGTACATTGTGTGAAATATATCAACAGTAACTTATTAATAACTATATTATAATAACTAGCATACATTCAAACTATAAACAGAGAGAGGATTTCCCCATGGCAAATACCACTTGGGGTCTATATACTATTTGCACAGCAGAGTGGGCTGAAACTCTTTCTGCCCTATGGCAGGAGGCAATAGGAATTACAGAGGCATTAAAGCATTTACTCACAATTCTGACTAATTATCAATAATCACCCTCCGGGGCTATGTCACAGCCTATTACTAGTGTCCAAACTTCAGGGGAGTCTTTGCCCATGGACTTTGAGGCTGGAATCCTCCGGGCTTCAGGCAGAAAGGAGAATCTTCCTGGTTTCTGGGGAAATGAGTCTCTGACCTTGTTCTCCTGGCAAAGGATGCAATCTCTGCCTTTGTCTCCTGGCTTCTTCTGGATGCTCTGTCCGGAGACTGTTGGCAGGACCTCAGGTGCAGAGGAGTACGGTGTCGTGCAGTCTGAGCACGGTATCACGCATTCTGAGCACGGTATCACGTTAGCTAGCAGGCCGATGGTGTGCAGACAAGTGGAGTCTGCTTCCTGGTTAACTCAGTGGCAGTGTAGCTTACCAGGCAATAATAAGGCAGCGGGAGTGCAAAGTGTGCACGGCTGGCTGGGAGACTATGGGAGAACCTGTCTCAGTAATAACAGCATAAGCAAGTAGGCATAAGCAAGAGGCTGGTGAGTCTAAAGCCTAATAATCAGTGAGTGTGCCTGAATGTGAGCAATAGCGAGAGTGAGAGCTGCAGGGGAGTCAGAGCATGCTGGTGAAGCACCTTGTTTACCTGTGTAGCTCTATTTATCAACTGTGGGTTGAGATTAATGGCCCTTTGGCCACCAAAATGACCAATCAGGTTATGGCAGTCAGCCAAACAATACCATAATAGGCAAAATCACAAGCCTGGACTTTTCCAAATATGGAAAGAGCATGGGCTAGCATTAGGCAGACATGAGCTGGGTGCATGGGGGCTGACACAACCTGTTTACAAACACCTTATACAACCTGAGCCTGGGCAGACCAGACTTTATGGCATCAGGCCTATTTTGCCCCTATTATCTGTTTAATGTGTTTACCTCTGGTTTAGGCAGAAAAACATGTCCAGGCAGGGCAAGGCATAAATAAGCCTATTTTCGGGTCTTCAGGCCCTCCACAACAAGTGCTAGCAAGAGTCCTCAGCCTGTTGCTCTGAGATGTGCTGGGTACACTGCAGAACCTTATTCAAGTTACAGGAGGCTCTGTAACTTGTGTTGGAGAGTACCAACCACACTGATATCTTCTGGAAAAGTAGCATGGGGAGATGCATGCAATCCAGGAGTCCCCTGCAATGCATTAAGAATATTTTTTTAAGCCAGGTAATAGACGGCCCTACCAGAGGAGATGCAGTACTGGACAACTGCAAGTGAAGTAATCAGTGACATAAAGAACGTATCCTGGGCCGCAGGGATCGTGCAGTGATCATGCAACGGTGACATTCAGAGTCATAAGGGATATGGGACAGGAGATTATCGGTTCATGAAAGGCAAGTCCTGTTTGATCAACCTGATCTCATTTTATAACAAGGTGACCAACCTAGTGAGTGAGAGAAAGGCTGCGGATGTTGTCTACCTAGAATCATAGAATCATAGAATGGTTTAGATTGGAAGGGACCTCAAGGATCATTCAGCTCCAACCCCCTGCCATAGGCAGGGACACCTCCCACTAGAGGACTAGGGGCTGGACATAAAGCCTTTGACACTCTCTCCCACAGTGATACTAAACTGAGTGGGCATGTTGATCTGAAAAGAGATTGGGACAGGCTGGATTGGTGAGCTGAGGATAACTATAAGAGGTTTAACAAGGCCAAGTGCTGGGTCTTGCACTTGAGTCACAACAATCCCATTCATCACTACAGGCTCAGAGGACAGTGGCTAGAAAGCTGCCTGGCAGAAAAAGATCTGGGGGTGCTGGTTGACAGACAGATAAATATGAGCCAGCAGCGTGCCCAGGCAGCCAAGAAGGCAAGCAACATCTTTACCTGTATCAAAACCAGTGTGTTCAGCAGGACCAGGGAAGTGATTGTGCCCCTGTAGTTGTCACTAACGTGACCACAGTTTGGGTGCTGTGTTCTGTTTTAAGCACCACAGTATTAGTGAGACATTGAGGTGCTAGAGAGATACCAGCAAAGGGCAATGAAGCTGGTCAGGGGTCTGAAGAACAAGTCTTACGAGGAGTGGCTGAAGGAGATGGGATTTTTTTAGTCTGGAGAAGAGAAGGCTGGTGAGAGGCTTTATTTCTCTCTATGACTTACTGAAAGGAGGTTGTAATGAGGTGTGTGTTGGTCTCCTCTCTCACATAATGAGCAGTAGGACAAGGGGAAATGGATTCAAGATGCACTACAGGAGGTTTAGATTGGATATTAGAAAAAAATTATTTACTGCAAGAGCGATCAGGCGCTGGAACAAGCTGCTTGGGGAAGTGGTGGAGTAACCACTCCTGGGGGTGTTAAAAAAGTGTGTAGACATGTCACTTCAAGACATGGTTTAATGGCCATGGTAGTGTTGGGTTGACAGTTGGACTTGATGATCTTAGATATTTTTTCCAACCTTAATAATTCTATTATTTTATGATTATGAAAGCAAATTTCCACTGTTCAGGGAATTACTCTATAGAAACCTCTGGGAAACTATCCTCATTGAGAAGGGAGCAGAATAGAGCTGGCAAATCTTTAAAGAAGTATTCCTTAAAGTACAAAAGCTCTCAGACCTCAGGTGTAAAAAGTAAGGCACAGAAGGCAAGAAACTAGTATCCTATAAACTCTTCACCTATAACTTGCTGTGATGGTTTGGGTGTTACCCACTCCCCGCTCTTTGTAAAATCACCCAGACTAGACTCAGCAGCTCTGGAAATTGAAGGAAGCTTCTATTTACAGCTTAGCACAATACACAATCAGATATTTACAATGTATACAGAAATATACAAGTTAAAAGATAATACAAAAACACAACTCCCCTCTCAGAAACCTAAGTCCCCAGGAGGGGCTCTCAATTACCCTTCCACCTTTCCCCTACCCCTCAACCTTACCCAAGATCTTGCCTTATGTTTGAGGTAGTATGGAGGGTCGGCCAAGGGAGTTAGGAAGCAGGTGGATTAATCACAGAGATGGCAGGTTAGGTCAGAGAAAGAGATGCAGCCCAAAGCCCACACAGAGAGTGAGTGTCTTATCTATATTTACATTCTTACTTGTATACGTCTCAGCAAGCCTATGAGTGAAGTAGACATCACCACTGTTTCCTTTTCACAGCCTATAATCTAGTTCTTCTCACCAAAACATTCTAGCTAGCTGGCACACTGGCCATAGCAAAATGTTTTGTCAGACTGTAATCTTGATTCTGAACACGCATTGAAAAGACTTTGGATTTGTGCATTCTATACATTCTACAGTACAGATCAAGTAAGCAGAATATAATCATCACACAAGGAAAAAGTCATTCCATTTTGGATGGAACTACAGATTTTTAAAGTATAGTTTTTAAACTTTGCTCACATTAGTACTGACCTCCAGAACCAGTCAAAAGTGATTTGTCTCTAGCTGTCTCTAGTTTTGGTTTTAGTTTTTGGTTTGTTTTGTTCTTTTTTTGTTTGTTTGTTTATTTTGTTTGTTTGTTTTGATTCTTTATGATTGAAAACAAACCTCTGCAGCTGTTTGGTTTTGGGGGTTGGGTTTTTTGATTTTTGTGTTTGGTTTGGGGTTTTTTGTTGTTATTGGCTGGTTTTGTTTGGTTTTGTTTCATTCTTTAATTCTGTAATACAGCTATATATAATGGATTGATATGGGCAAAACACTACAAAAGATTCATTGGCTTTTCTAACTATTCTTCAGAAATTGGGTTGGACTTGATGATCTACGAGGTCTCTTCCAACCTTGGTGATACTGTGAAATTCTGCATATCACCTCTGGTATTGAAATATTGCCTCAGATGGTAAGACAGGCCAAAACAACCTTATGCTTAAGAATATCTCCATAAAGGTCTCCTAGGAACAATAATTGAGGGGTTTCCAGTTGCTTATGTTCATTTGCAGGTCAGAATCAACTCTGTCATCTAGAAAGCCATATGAGTTGATGAGTTAATTACCAGGTGGCCTTCTTAGAAACAAATCTGCTTAGCTATTACCACTAGATTGAGTCTGAATAAAGATGCTTTGTATGTTCTTTTTCTTAAGATAACATTCTCTACACACCACCTACAAATGCCTAAATGGAGCTACATTGTCTTGTGATACTATTTCTGATTATCTCTAAAATAAATCTAAAAAAAAGCTCCTCACATGAGAGAGCTGTGTTCTTTTTAAATGTTCAATTCAGTAGACATGACGGTATTCTAAATTACAGGGATCATATGGATCAAACAGATCTTCAGCATGGATTGTTTCCTCTGAAATATATTCACGTGACTTGAATCTTCTATTTGCATAGTTTGTAAATGCATTTGGAGGATGGAGACAGAGATGTCAAGCAGTCTGGCAGGTTGCCAGGTAAAGGAGACGTGAGATGACTCCTGCTGCTAAAACAATCTTTAAAGTGGATCCAGTCATGACTTTTTAAATAGCTGAACATTTACTGAATAATGAAATTCCAAGGACTATTCCATCAAACTTGCAATGCAACATTAAAAAGAAAAGCCTGTCACTTTGTATCAAGGTATTGCACTATAATTAATTAACACTCCTGTAAGATCATCACTCCTCATCTGTAATACATTGGTTGCCAAACGCAAAATTCTAAGCTTTTGTCAGACGGTGGTGAGTATTTCTAACTCCTTTATCCCAAGCTTGTAAATCAAGAAAAAGTGACTAAAATGAGACGTTCTGAATGACACCTTCCATAGTGAACTAGCTGACAAATAAAAAATACTTCATTACATACATAATTTGTCTTATTGGAATACCTAGAAGCAAAAACCTGGAATGCAAAGCTATCATGGTAGTTATTACAAAAGTTACTTTGGAATGTAATAAATGATGTGTGAAAAGGGAAACAGAGCTATAAATGCCCATTGTCAACATAAATGGAAAGGACTGCAATTTTCCCATACTTTTCCTGATCCCTGGCCATTAATCCACACTGCAAGTGTATGCAGGGCTGTGAAGTTTAAGAGTAAAACAAACTATTTCAACCTAAGCGAGAGGATTCAGACAAAGAAAGATGCCTGTGTAATGACTATCAAGCAGTTTTGAAGTGAGTTGCGTAAAAAGCATACTGGAATGACTAATGCCTATCTCCAGTAGCTCCTCAAACAGACACAGAATGGGGCAATTGTGAAAGCTTCTACATGTCCTTATACTATACCTTCATTTTCACCCCAACAAACGAGCCAGTTTCATTTTTGCCCAAGATAGTGAGATCATCATTTCTAATTGGCATATAAACTGTTGTGGAGGAATTCCTCCCACCTAAGTTTGGTTGTCTAAATTTAGTTGTTTACAGTAGGCTTAGTTAAATTTAGTTGGTTAACTAAGGAGTCCTCCTTCACAGCTACTTCAGTGAAACAGGCTGCTACAGAGCAGATTCCTTATGCATACGTTCAATGCCTCCTTTAAGATCATATTAACTCTTCCTGGAGATCTCGGAGACTGGAAGGGAGACTGACATTGATTTGCTTAGATTTAGACATGCCTAAATGAAGTAGTAAGACGCTTAGTATGTCATCCAGAAAATTGATTTAGTTCACAAACGCTTCCCTTACGGGACACAGAAGAGTTACAAAAGGCAACAAGAGAAGGCTTAATGAAATGTTAAAATGTATTTTGGACAGCTCTGTAGTATGCATTGAATAGATTCAGAGCTGTCCTGATAGTGGACTTAATATTAACCTTTACAGCAACTTCAACAATTATATTTGTAAAAAAAAGGTGTGACAAACCTAACTCTAACACTTGATAAATTCATGTTTCCAAGTAGTTACTCTGAAGCTGTAGAAGTTTAATCTGTTTTAGCAGACTGTACTATAGTATCTTTAAGAAAACTACTTGAATTTTCGTCTACTATAAAATAATGTTTTATTAACTTCTTTGACCCAAACCCCTGTAGATGTTTACATACTTGCTATAGAAAAGGAATGATATCCCTTTGGAAGACTAGTTTTTCCCTTCCTTGTCAAGTAAATACAATATCCCTGGTACAACATGTAACTAAAAATTATGAAGTCACCACATGACAATGCAAGGCACATTGGAGAACTCAGATCTAAAATGGTATAATTCTTGGATTTTAAATCTTTCATTCATGCCACTGTGTGAAGATCAGATGTTGATGTTTGAGTTGGTTAAGGACCACAGAATGTTTTGCTTCTCAGCTGAGAATATTCTTCCCAAGCATCTGCAGGGCTCATTCCCGGGCCTAAATCAAGACTCAAAACATTCCATGACCCTTCACCTTGTAAAATGAAATGTCAACATCTGGCCCAGATACCACCCTTCCAGAAAGAGGGCACACGAGCTGAAACGTCATCAGAAATAGTCATATTAGTTAGGAAGAGCTACCTTCAAGTCACGACACTGGCTAAATACTGGATCGAATCTGCCACAAGTTTATTAATAGGAGGTTTTGCTGGTATGCTTTTAAATTCCAGATGTCCCCTTCTGCATATTTTGCATTTATTTTTGTAAAATAATTTGTTCATGAGACTAACCAGAAGGAAGGATACTGCAGACTTTCTGCTGTAACGGAGCGCACACAGTACAACTTTTAAAATCTGGTAGTGGGAAGCTTTTAATTTACTAGCTTCAGTTTCACATCTTTTCATAGAGTTGCTCCAGGTCATGCACCTTCCTGGAGACAGAACAAACAAGCTGTCACTAGAAATGAATACTTCATTATCATTCTAACATCTTTTCCTATTTTTAATAATGATAGTCATCATTAAGTTTTGTACTTCAGATGGTTGCTTGTATTCAGAACTGTTTTTCTATTTTTGGATCTGGTCCTTCAGCACTAAACATTTTATTCCCACAAAATAACCTTAAAGAGATGTTAAGGCAACACAGGAAAAAAAATTAAAAATTTAGAAATAACTACCCTTGCAGAATGTACAAAAAGTGTAGCTGCCATTTAACAGAACCTCAACATCTCTAGTATCTCACAGTTTCTTCCTTGTAATTCCAAAAACCGATGATGGCCAACCAAGTGACGTGTACACTCTGACAGTAAACTGTGAGGATGTCTACTTATTACTTAATCTGTTACATGTTTCCTGCTTGGTTTTAAGCACAGAAAACTCTTCCACAGCCACTTTGTCATGAGAAGCATCTATCTCTACTATATAAGGAGGCAACAACAACTTTGATGTCATGATGTAATTTTAGTGAACAGCTAGTTTAAATTGCAATATATTCAGTAATGGATTGGGATCAGGCATTGTTCAGAATGGGTCCAAACTGAGACAAAGGAACCATCTTCATGCTCATGTGGAAAGCTGTCACTGATTCAGATATGCAAGCAGTCAGGGATTGATTCAGGAGAACTGCAAGAAAGGGGAGCAAGTGATCTTGTAGAATGACTTGGGAACTCCAGATGCCAGCACCCAGAAAAAACAGCTAAAGAAAGCTGTCAGAAAAAGGATGAAATGCACAGTAGAGTGGAGAAAGGATAGAAAAATAAAACCATTGCTATTGGGAAAGAAGAAGACTGGTTTAGGAGAAGACCGGAGCCATCACCAACTTCCTTTAGGAAGATAGAAATATACTACATGAAGACTGGGATGTGGGATAAATCTCACATTTCACAGGACTCTTCATCTGAAATAATTCCAGTACCTCACAAAATGACATAATGACATCATCTATGCCAATGAAAGCACTTTTCTGTTGCCACAGCATTTTTGTGAGTGTAGTTGTGTTTTCTGCCCTTTCTTACCCATCTAAATGACACCAATATGGAAGGAAAATATTTTAAAAGACATCTCTCCAAAGTTAGGCAAGCAGTGTGTGGAATGACTGGAGGCTTATACTTAATTAAAGATTTTCTTTCCTCTTCTTATCTCTATTAGAAATTGTATTTAAGAAACTGATAAGAGATTGTAATAATTTTCTTTTTTAACAGATCAGTGTCATTTACTCAACGAGAGGATATAGTACATCCTCTCCAAATCAACATTATTAATTGCAGTCTTGAAAGTACGAGTTTAAATGAAAAACACTGACTGTGCTACTGTCATCACTAAATGCAGTAGAAGACAAGGTTGAAATTATTACTAAATGGATTACTGAATGATTACTGGATTTATTTGTAAGTAGTGAAAATATATCAACACAGAACACCAACAGCAATATACTGCATACAGTTTCAATAGCTGGCCATTGGTACAATTCTTACTTTAAAAGAAATAAACTTTTGACTTAAATTAATGATCACAAACTTTTATCTTAAAAGGTGGGAGCCAAGTGGTGTTTCTTCTTTGTAGCAGTATAATTTAAATAAGGTGTGGAAGATGTTGACTCAATAATTGCCCTAAAAGAGAAGCACGGCTGAGTTGAAAATTAGCCCTTTTTCTTTCCAGATGGATTTTTTTGGCTCAGGTCACACATGGGAAAATGTCTCCATTTTCTTAAGTCCTGTCAGAATTGTCCAAAGCAAATAATATGCATAGCTGAAAATGTTTTAGTAAATAGCAGAAACATCTTTATTTCTAAAAAAAATTTTAAAAAAAGGTAGGAGTCCAACTATTTGTTGGGGTTATGGTTTTTTGGGGGGTTTTATTTTTTTTTCTATTTAAACCCACATATTAGCAAGTGTAAAACAGATTACATTGCTCACAAATTTTCTCAAATCAATCAACTTTTAGCATGACCTTTTAAGATATGTTTATTCTGTTAGTTTCCATTCAGATTTGAGTGCTGATAATCATGTAAGCTACTGCATCATTTTGCACTGTCATTAGCATGAAAGTATTTCCAGTTGCAGAAATAGCTTATAATAAAACATTTTTGAGAAATTGTTTTCTACTTATATCAAGTTCTGTCCAGTTTATATAATTTGCATATTAAATAATATACCTAAATTCGGAAAACAATCAAAGATTTTCACACTGAACTAAGTGTATGAATTATATGTAGCAAGTACTACTAGTTTAGATTACAGGTTTTTTTTTAAGTGTTGTTACAGTAGTTCTTACATACTTCATCTACTTCAACAGGAGAGAAACAGAGGTGGAGAAAGTTACTGGGGAAAAAGCAATAACCTGAAAGCTAGAGGGTGTGGAAGCAGCTAATTAAAGTTGGAGTAATAATCTCTGCTTTGCTGATTTCCTTTGTACAGAAGTAGAAGAACCTAGCAATTATCATCTACAAGAAATTATACTCCCCGTAGCCTTTTAGAATTAAAACAGTGTGCTGTGTTAATAAATGAAAACAGAACCTATGCCTGTCCTTTGGATATGGTAGTGGCTGTGTGAATAAAAGCAATGCTGATGGCACTAGAGTGGGTTTAGTGCTTCATGAATACCGGGAAGCATTTATTAACACTGTGTTTGGGGTTAGAAGACACCTTTAAAAATCATCTAGTCTAACCATCCTTTACTGAACAGGGCCATCTTTACCTAACCACATTGTTTGGAGCCCAGCCCGATCTTGACTGCTTCTAGGAGTGGGGCATCTACCAGAGCACCACAGAATCAACCAGGTTGAAAAAGACCTTTGAAATCATGGAGTCCAACCTATCACCTAACACCTAATTAACTAATCCATGGCACTAAGTGCCTCATCCAGTCTCTTTTTAAACACCTCCCGGGATGGTGACTCTACCACCTCCCCAGGCAGCCCATTCCAATGGCTAATCACTCTTTCTGTGAAGAACTTTTTCCTAATGTCCAGCCTAAAGCTGCCCTGTTGCAGCTTGAGACTGCGTCCGCTTGTCCTGTCACTGGTTGCCTGGGAGAAGAGACCAAACCCCGCCTCTCTGGGTAAACTGTTTCTGTTTCATCACTCTCACTGTGAAAAAAATGTCTTTCTTACATCTACTTTAAATCTACCTTCTTTTAGTTTAAAACCATCGCCCCTTATCCTCTTGCAACAGGCCCTGCTAAAGAGATTGTCCCCCTCTTTCTTGTATGTCCCCTTTAAGTATTTAAAGACTGCCACTAGGTCTCCCCTTACATTTCACAGGCTGAACAACCCCTACTTCAGAGCAGAGGGAAAGCATAACAATTAAATGTATTACATAATGTCAGCTCTCTTCCCCAGCACCGAAGCAACCCAAGGAAATGTTCAGAAAAATAAAGCTAATGAGAACAGACTGCCCATGTATTTACCTTCCCCTCTCTGTTCTCTCAGTACAGAAAACCTTCAATTCTAGAGGCACAGAGCCACGGACATGGCATTTCTTTGGAGCCTTACACAAATTTAAAGCAATGTGCACTCGGTTTGTCCCTGGGTGCTCTGTTTTATCTTTTCTATTGCTTATAACAAAGCAAATTTTCAGGAAAATTGAGTAACATGTAAAGATCACCCCCCAGCTGCCCAGCCAGCCAGCCAGCCAAAAATGCACGATACTTGTAATAATGTGTTAGTCTGAGTGCGTTATTTGGGCCTCTGGTTCTCTGAAGAATTTCAAACCTAACAAGTTTTATGTCAGTAATCCACAGCTCAGATTAGATTACAACTTTGTCTCCCTAACAACTAATGAACGTGCTAATCAATACTTACAATTTAGAGTATTAAAAAATGTGCTGACAAAAATTAGGATGAATTTTCCATGCTGAAATTATGACAGAGTCTTTTAGCTTTGCGTCACTACTTAATGACAGAAAGTGGATTTCAAAGTTTCCAAACTGGGGTTTCTTCCAAATAAGACTATTTAGATATTCCTTAAGAAGATGAAATGCTGGGTAATTAAAATGTGGAGAAAGAATATGCTGACGAATCAAAGTAAAAATAAAAAGAAGAGCTATGTACATTAATAATATGTTTCAATAACTTTAAAATTAAATAATAAATCAAATAACTAATTTCTTTAGAAATATAGTTCCAAAATCTCTCCCTGCAGATTTTATCTAAAATATTATTCTGATATCAACTAGTCTTCTCTATTTGAGAGTGTAACTTTCTTCTGATGTCTTATTTTCACTGTCTCTAAGTTTTATTGCCTTTGATTTACACTGAATGGGAACTCCTGTATCAGGAATAGTGTGGCCAGTAGGACAAGGGAGGTTATTCTTCCCCTGTACTCAACACTGGTCAGACCACACCTTGAATACTGTGTCCAGTTCTGGGCTCCTCAATTCAAGAGAGATGTTAACATACTGGAATGTGTCCAGAGAAGGGCGACAAAGCCTGGAACACAAATGCTAGGAGAGGCTGAGGGAGCTGGGGTTGTTTAGTCTGCAGAAGAGGAGGTTCAGGGGTGACCTCATTGCTGTCCACAACTACCTGAAGGGAGGCTGTAGCCAGGTAAGGGTCGGTCTCTTCTCCCAGGCAAGCAGCAATAGAACAAGGCGACACAGTCTGAAGTTGTGCTGGGAGAAGTATAGGCTGGATGTTAGAAAGAAGTTCTTGACAGAGAGAGTAATTTGCCATTGGAATGGGCTGCCCAGGGAGGTGATGGAGTCGCCGTCCCTGGAGGTGTTCAAGAGAAGAGTGGATGAGGCACTTAGTGCCATGGTGTAGTCGATTGCATAGGGCTGGGTGATAGGTTGGACTGGATGATCTTGGAGGTCTCTTCCAACCTGGCTGATTCTATGCTTCATGAGTATCATCAGCAGAATAGATATTCATTACTTTCTACTTCAGAAATCAAATGCAAGGATGTATATTTTTTTCATGCTTCATTTGTTAAGCACATATTAGCAAATCTGTAGACACAGAACAAAATCTAATATGCACTATCTGAAGAAATATTATTACTGGAGATCATAGAATCATAGAATCAACCAGGTTGGAAGAGACCTCCAAGATCATCCAGTCCAACCTATCACCCAGCCTTAGCCAATCAACTAGACCATGGCACTAGGTGCCTCATCCAGTCTTTTCCTGAACACCTCCAGGAACAACAACTCCACCTGGGCAGCCCATTCCAATGGCAACTCACTCTCTCTGTCAAGAACTTCCTCCTAACATCCAGCCTATACCTCCCTCAGCACAACTTGAGGCTGTGTCCCCTTGTTCTGTTGCTGGTTGCCTGGGAGAAGAGACTGACCCCCACCTAGCTACAGCCTCCCTTCAGGTAGTTGTAGTCAGCAATGAGGTCACCCCTGAGCCTCCTCTTCTCCAGGCTAAACAACCCCAGCTCCCTCAGCCTCTCCTCATAGAGTTTGTGTTCCAGGCCCCTCATCAGCTTCATCACCCTTCTCTGGATNTGTATGTCTGCTGTCAAAAGTGATGACACTTTTATTATGATTACACATTTCCAGTATCTGAAGGGAGCCTACAGGAAGGCTGGAGAGTGGCTATTTACAAGGTCTAGTAATGTCTAGTAATGTCAGGACAAGGGGTAATGGGTTTAAGCGGGAAGAGGGGAGATTTAGACTGGATGTTAGGAGGAAGTTCTTTACAGTGAGGGTGGTAAGACACTGGCACAGGTTGCCCAGGGAGGTTGTGGATGCTTCCTCCCTGGAGGTGTTTAAAGCCAGGCTGGATGAGGCCTTGAGCAGCCTGCTCTAGTGGGAGGTGTCCCTGCCTATGGCAGGGGGTTGGAGCTGGATGATCCTTGAGGTCCCTTCCAACCTAAACCTTTCTATGATTCTATGATTCTATGATTTAAAGATGAAAATCAATCACAATTGTGTAACAGAATACTGAAATGATAATCTCTTTATTGCTAAACAGATTTTTGAATCAACAGGTAAGGTTACGAATATGGCATATTTAACACTTTATATGATTTTATTAAGACCACTTATAAGTCAGAAAGCTATCAAATTGTGTTAAAAGAAATTTATGTCCTTTCCTATAACAGGAATGCAACCTGAATATCATAGATCTGTACCATTATAAATTAAAATTAACTAATACAATATTCTGATTTGTGTGCATGTGTTTGTGTGTTTACATGCAGAGAGCTTGCCAGATCTTGCAAGAACTCTGATGCCTCACACCTATTATCTTCATATTTGTTTGATGAAGATGGAGGAACATGAGATTGAGATTTGAGGCTCTTTATATAAAATATGCAAATAGCAGCTATAAAAGATTCAGGCAGACTGCATAAAGTGCCCCTAGGCAAGGTTCGCTGCACTTTAATGGAAGTAGAAATTTGAAAAAAAGACCCATGCGTCCCATGTTTAACTGCCTGAAATAAACAACGAGCCAAGCTGCAACGAAAATTCATCTCCTCAGTAAGTTTTTCTCCTGTAAATGCTCTCATAAAGAAGACAGAACTGGCAAGAAGCTAACATACAGCAAAAGGCACCATAGCAGTGTCACCACAGAATCTCCATACAGTATGGCATTTTGGCAGAAGCCTTAGATAGATATTTACTGATCTTTACTGCACCTTAAACTATCCTGGTCTGCCACAGTCCCAGGCTGCCTGTGAAGATCTGCCAACAGTCTTGCATTGCTGAAGTGCTGAGGCCTGAACAATAAGGCTATGGGAAAAGTAGTTGAGGGATCGGAGTCACAGGCAATCTTTTCATCAATAGCCTTAGTTGCAGGTTGGAATGCTGAGAGGAATAGGAAACCATACCTGATAAACAAGTGGCTCAGAGGCTGGTGCCACCAACAACATTTTGGGTTCTTTGACCTTGGGGAACTTCATATGGCCCTGGGTCTGCTAGTGACAGATGGGGTACAACTGATTCAGGGAGAAAGATGACCTGGCTGGGTTTCTTGAAAGGGCTTTAAAATAGGCTGGAAAGGGGAGGAGGTTAAACATAACAGTACTAGAGACAAACTGAAGGAGGCTGAGGGTAGTAGGCCAGAGACAGGGGTAAAACAAGCAGCCCAGCTGAAGCGTATGTACATCAATGCATGCAGTATGGGTAACAAACAAGAGGAGCTGGAAGACTTGGTACAAGAGGAAAACTACGATCTCGTCACCATCACAGAAACGTGGTGGGATGACTCACACAACTGGAGCGCTGTACTCAATGGCTACAGACTCTTCAGGAGAGACAGGCAAGGGAGAAGAGGTGGAGGATCACAGGATGACAGGATGTTAGGGGTTGGAAGGAACCCAAACAGATCACCGAGTCCATTCCCCCTGCCAAAGCAGGACAATACTATCTAACACAGATCACAGAGGAATACATCCAGACAGGCCTTGAAACTCTCCATAGTAGAAGACCCCACAATCTCTCTGGCCCTATACATTAGGGATGCTCTGGATGTCACGGAAGTAGAGACTAAGGATGATCAGGTTGAGTCCCTGTGGGTGAGAATTTAGGGGAAGGCCAACAAGGCTGACATCCTGGTTGGAGTCTGTTACAGATCACCCAACCAGGAAGAACAGGTTAATTTATTATTCTTTAAGCAGCTGCAGGCTGCCTCAAGATCACCTGCCCTTGTTCTTGTGGGCAACTTTAACCTGTCAGACATCTGCTGAGTCTTTAACACTGCAGAGAAAAAGCAGTCTAGAAGGTTCCTAAAGTGTATGGAGGACAACTTCTTAACTCAGCTGTTACATGAGCCCACCAGGGGTGCAGCCCTGCTTGACCTGCTGTTCACAAATAGAGAAGGACTTGTGGGAGATGTGGTGGCCAGAGGCTGCCTGGGGTCCAGAGACCATGAAATTATAGAGTTTTCAATATATGGTGAAACCAGGAGGGGCATCCACAAAACCTCCACACTGGACTTCTGAAGGGCAGACTTTGGCTTATTTAAGGAACTAACTCAGAAAGTTCTTTGGGAAACATCCCTTAAAAACAAAGGGGTCCAGGAAGGTTGGACCTACTTCAAGAAAGAACTCCTGAAGGTGCAGGAACAGGCTGTGCCATTGTGCTGGAAGATGAGCTGATGAGGGAGGCAGCGAGACTGGATGGGCTTCTGAAGGAATTAAAGAAAAAAAAAGAGGGTGTATCACCTTTGGAAAAAAAAAGGAAGGTATCCCAGGAAGAGTCCAAGGCTGTTGCTAGGTCTTGTAGGAAAAAAAATAGAGAGGCAAAAGCCCATTTAGAACTCAGGCTGGCCACAGCTGTTAAGGAGAATTAAAAAAAGTTTCCATATTAATGGCAGAAGAAGGGGCAAGGACAACCTCCACTCCTTATTAGATGGAGAGGAAAAGGCAGAGGTGCTTAACACCTTCTTTGCCTCAATCTTCAATAGTGGAACAAGTTGTCTCCAGGACAACTGGCCTCCCGAACTGGGAGATGGAGTCAGGGACCAGTATAGTCCCCCTGTAATCCAGGAGGAAGAAGTAAGGGACCTGCTGAGACACTTGGATCCTCACAAGTCCATGGGACCTGCTGGGTTCCATCCTAAGGTGCTGAGAGAGCTGGCAGATGAGCTGGCCAAGCCACTCTCCATCATTTATCAAAAGTCCTGGCTCACTGGAGAGATCTCCAAAGACTGGAAGCTGGCCAATGCGATGCCCATCCACAAGAAGGGCCAGACAAAGGAACCAGGAAACTACAGAACCTTCAGCCTGACCTCAATGCAAGGCAAGGTCGTGGAACAGGTAATCTTGAGTGCCATCACAAAGCACTTACAGGATGGCCAAGGGATCAGGCCCAGCCAGCATGGGTTTAGGAGCGGCAGATCCTGCCTCACCAACCTGATCTCCTTTTATGATCAGGTTACCTGCCTGGTGAATGTGGGGAAGGCTGTGGATGTAGTCTACCTGGACTTTAGCAAAGCCTTTGACACTGTCTGCCACAACAAGCTCCTGGACAAGCTGGCAGCTCATGGCTTGGACAGATTCACTCTGATATGGGTCAAGAAATGGCTGGAAGGCTGGGCCCAGAGAGTGGTGGTGAATGGTGTCACATCCAGTTGGCAGCCAGTCACTAGTGGTGTTCCCCAAGGATCAGTGCTGGGCCCAGTCCTGTTCAATATTTTTACTGATGATCTGGACAAGGGGATTGAGTCCAGCATCAGTAAGTTTGCAGACGACACCAAGCTAGGAGCAGGTGTTGATCTGTTGGAAGGTAGGAGAGCCCTGCAGAGGGACCTGGACAGGCTGGATGGGTGGGCAGAGGCCAATGGGATGAAATTTAACAAGGCCAAGTGCAGGGTTCTGCACTTTGGCCACAACAACCCCAAGCAACGCTACAGGCTGGGGACAGAGTGGCTGGAGAGCAGCCAGGAGGAAAGGGACCTGGGGGTACTGGTGGATAGTAGGCTGAAGATGAGCCAGCAGTGTGCCCAGGTGGCCAAGAGAGCCAATGGCATCCTGGCCTGTATCAGGAACAGTGTGGCCAGTAGGACGAGGGAGGTTATTCTTCCCCTGTACTCAACACTGGTCAGGCCACACCTTGAGTACTGTGTCCAGTTCTGGGCTCCTCAATTCAAGAGAGATGTTGAGGTGCTGGAACGTGTCCAGAGAAGGGCAACAAAGCTGGTGAGGGGCCTGGAACACAAACCCTATGAGGAGAGGCTGAGGGTGCTGGGGTTGTTTAGCCTGGAGAAGAGGAGGCTCAGGGGGGACCTCATTGCTGTCTACAACTACCTGAAGGGAGGCTGTAGCCAGGTGGGGGTTGGTCTCTTCTCCCAGGCAACCAGCAACAGAAGAAGGGGACACAGCCTCAAGTTGTGCTGGGGGAGGTATAGGCTGGATGCTAGGAAGAAGTTCTTGACAGAGAGAGTGATTTGCCATTGGAATGGGCTGCCCAGGGAGGTGATAGAGTCACTGTCCCTGGAGGTGTTCAAGAGAACAGTGGATGAGGCACTTAGTGCCATGGTCTAGTTGATTGGATAGGGCTGGGTGATAGGTTGGACTGAATGATCTTGAACGTATCTTCCAACTTGACTGATTCTATGATTTTACAATCCTATGATAAACGAATGCTGAGCTGTAGGTGAACATCACATCCCGGCCAAACAGTATGTATTCTTAGTATCCCCTTACTAGCAGGATATGTATCTGTTCTTGGTATATAACCAATAGGAAAATATGCACACTCATTGGTGAAAGATGTAGCTTACACAAAATGCCATCATGATTAGGGATGAAATGTCAGGGGAACGTACTTAACTTTTAGTAGTGTATCATCTGCCATATAAGCAGATGTCTACCTTATTTGGAAAATCATCAAAGCCCTGTAGGCAGCCAGCTGTTTGGCCCTGCTTGGTAGGCTATCAAGACCATATCTGAAAGAACCATCAGGCCATGCAGGTTTGGGTCTGTTGGGAGGGATGTGGCCAAACCAAATAGGTTGGCGCACTCCTTTAGTTCCTCCCTGGGCACTGGCCAGTCTAGAGGAAGAATCTAACAGAAGAACTGTACTAGTTTGGGGCTAGCTGGAATATTTTGGTGAGAAGAATTAAATTATAGGCTGTGAAAAGGAAACAGTGGTGATGTCTACTCACTCATAGGCTTGCTGAGATGTATAAAAACAAGAACACAAACATAGA
Source organism: Tricholaema leucomelas (assembly GCA_013400475.1). Taxonomy (NCBI): domain Eukaryota; kingdom Metazoa; phylum Chordata; class Aves; order Piciformes; family Lybiidae; genus Tricholaema lacrymosa; species Tricholaema leucomelas. The sequence continues at coordinate 251,683 of WAAF01001502.1, forward strand.
TTACTCAGAGTGGCTCCCTGTTGCAGCTGGTGCCTGTACTTTTCTCTCTACCCTGCTTTCTGTGTGGTTTTGGTTTGCTTGGTTAAAATTCACCTTGCTTGTACTTCGGTTTCCATTGCCTGAAGGACACATGAGGCTGCATGATACTGTGAATTGCAAATCAGCTAAATTAAATCAGGAATAATAAACAGTCTCTCAATAAATTCAGAAGTCTTTTGACAGGGAAAATGTCAGCAAAAGACAGACATTGTCTCTCCCATTTTTGTGAAGAATGTTTCAGTTTAACATTATTTAACTGTAAAAGTTAATTAGGAATGGCACATTTATTATACTACATATTGAGGAATAATTACAGAGAAAAGCAAAACAAGAAATATTGGCTAAAAGTTGCTACATTCCCCTTAATTTACTCTAATATTGCAGCTCAAATAAACGTAAGATTTTGTAATATTTTCAAACTCCTGATACACTTATTGGAACACTTCAATAAATTATGTTAGAAGAAGCACAAGATAGATGTTTGAAAGGGAAAGCCTGTAGCTTTCATTTTATTTTAATTTCTATTCTTTTAATTATTGTTAAAGGAAATTACTTTTCTATTTGTGATGGCACTGACATTCAAATATAGCTCACTGAAGTAACATGACAGTGATGACTTCAAAGTACAGTCACTGCAAGATGAATATTCAAAGAGGTTCTGTAGTTTGTGCTGTTACTATTCGAGAAAACACGATAAATAATGAAGGAATTATAATATTTTTTTGTCTACAAGGTACATTTGTGGGCTTCACAGACCCTGTGAGAAACTGCTCTTTGAAACCAGATGGAAATGCAAACAATTAAAATGTGCTTATTTTCAGCAGTATGATTGAGTGCTTGATAACACTTCTCCGTTACAGCAGTGCTGACAGGACATCCATTGCCCCACCCCAAGAGGCATGATGCTGATGGTCTTACTGCAGATGACTGTATTCTGGTGTCCATAAGACAGCAAACGTCTGTTGAAAATATCCCCTGAATGAGAAATTATTTCTCGTTTAGAAATAAGTGTGAGGATGAATTAATACTGTATTGACTTGCACAGTAGCACAAGGGCAGCTGATGGCCCAGGGGAGACAAAGTCTTGTCTCTAGCGTCTTAGTCCAAATGTGAAAGAGAAGAGTATCTTTTATTTGACGGAAAGTGCTTGCTGCCATTCTGATGAAGAATCAGCTGTGAATTGGCTATATGAAGAAGACAGCAAGGAGAGCTGTCAGTCATGGAGCTGCCCCTGGGCACCCATGCTTCTTGTTACACCACCCTACTCATCCTGAATCTAAGTGAATTTCTGCAGGGAGTTACAGTCCTTATGGTTTACTTCACTTAGAAAGACTACAAGATACTAAGGAGGGTATTTCATTGTATTTGGTTAATTTTAAGATCTACAGACACCTTTGGGCATGCAATGCTGAGGAAAACCATTTAGCCAAAGTAACAGCAACAGCAAAGGAAAATAGCTATTACCTGAAAAGGTCTGTTTCTCCAACTGCAAATTAGTCCAGAAGACTGAATTACATTTTATTATGAGACCAGCCACACTAGATGAGATTTGCCAAGCACATCATCATCTCAAAAGAGACAACAACTCAATTGCTATCACTAAATAAGGCATGCAGTCCAGACAGAGATAAAACAGCTTCACACAGGAGAACATAAAAGCATAAAAGGATTACTCTCCAAGTTCCATTCTGCAAGTTCGTGGGAGAATTTAAAATTGCATATTTAAGACCTACACTTAGAATAAAATTCCACTCCGCTGGTATTTTAGATGGAACATGGTTTTATGAATCTTCATTATATTTGCAGTGATCTGTCAGCATGAACCTGGGAACTACCCCAGTGAGGGAGCCCCAAGCTGGCTCAGAGGGAATACAGACAAACTGTTATTGGCAGGAGGAAACCATACTCATTACTGCACTGCAGAGAGAAGCATATGTGCTCAGGAGATAATGTCAGTGTGGGACATCAGGTATGGACTGACGTATGGTTTGTTGGGTTTTATTTCCTGATAAAGGAACATTGATGGTAAAAGCTTTTTCTCATCATACTCAGTGAGGCTGCCATCTCCTAATGTTCCCATGACCACAATGCCATGGTGATTTAGAAAACACTTGCAGCACTGCCCAGAGACAAACTCTGCAAATGATCTTTAGTGAAGGAGCTGGGTTTCAGGTAGATGATCATGAAGTAGAGAACTAGTGAAAGACTGAACAAGTCTTGAAAAGCTCTCCACCCACGGACTTTACTAAAACTCCTCCAAAATAGCTGTTGTTATGAAAACAGCATTTGATCTTAACCTAAGTGTAACTATGTCCATAAAAGCCAAATGGTGCCCTAGGAGGTTGTCCTAGCACAGGATAAACCAACAGAAGGAAATTTCATTCCAGCAGGGACAAGTTCCTTCCCCCAAAAGAGAGGGGAAAAAAGCACATCCCTTTCCAGCACAGTAAAAATAATGTTTGCTTGAGTGTTTTTGTATTTCCTGCATGATCTAAACTAGGTCTGTAAATGTAGAACAAGGTTTTGAATGTGAGCATGGCAGAAACAGCCTGAACCTTATCTGTCTGTATCCTTGAGGTACAGATGTTACACATCTTTCAATTGCTTTTTCTGATATTTGCACACAAGCTGGAGATCTGTGGCCTGATTGAGTTATCTTGGCACAATCTTGTGGGGTAGAGTATTAGCATGAGACCTTGAAGAGAAGAGCAAAGGGACAGTGGGGCCAAAGCACCACAAGGGATGCTCTGCACAAAATGAACACTCATATTCAGCTCTCTTGTACCGTCTCTTGTCATTTGCTTACACAGGGATGGTACAGGTAGGGCTAATATCTTTTCTCTAAAATGGCACCTGTGATGAATTTAAATTTAGAAGTGGGACATAAATATTAAATGTATTTTCATAAAAGCAGTCCTACAAACACCTAGCAGAAGGCTATCTTTGATTCAGAAAGCATTCTGACACTTACTTAATTCTCAGTGGAGTTTAATGGGCTTTAAAGTTACTCTGGAGACTTTGCTTTACACAGCCATTACAAGTGATGTTGTGAATGCACAGGGCATATAAAAGATTGAATGTACTTGGCTCATGAAAATGTTCTCATCTTTCTTTGAGTTGTACCACTTCACATGAAGCAAACCTCTAAGGAGACCATTATTTCGGGTCATTGTGTTGCCTACATTTACTCACTAGCTTTCTGGTGTACTGCTTTATTTTCATATGACTCCCTGTCCACTATATCCTGAAAGGCAAAAAATCCAAGACAGCAAGGAAACTACATAAAAATCTGGATTAGACTGAGTAATGCATGCTAGAATTTATAGATAACATTTAGTATAGGATTTCAAGAAATGTACCACAGTTTCAGATCCTTAAATGTCAGGCAACATAAATTATTCAGAGGAGAATTTCTTCCTGCACATGCAGAGATTTCTTTCTTTATTATTTTTTAATAGAGTCACTGTATAAAACCAACTTTCATTATAAAAAAAAAAAATCTAATTTCATTTGAAATACAAGCAGTGTGGTCAAGAACTAAATGTGTACTCAGTGGATCTAACTTTGGCCCAACTTTTTTTTTTCTTTTAAAAAAAATTTTCCACTTAGAGATCACATTACCACATTTCTTTTTTCTTCCTCCCTAGGACATGAGAAGTAGAGGAGCCTCTGAGTTCACTGTGTACATAAGTCAAATCCTAAGCACCTGTTTTAGGAATGACAGCTATGTTTTATTTCTAGAAGAATGGTACGTACCTCTTTGCCTTCATTCAAAGAGATGGAAAGGCATAGATAATGCAGAACCGAACAACAGAACTCACACATGCAGCTCCACACTGCAAAACTAAATATACACTCATATATAGTCACGGTTCTTTGAGAAGTCTGATCATGCTTATATAATGTGCTTAGGAGAGACTCTTGGGAAGGGGAACAAAAGATTTCAGAATAGCTGTACTTCAGCTACCTGGTGAGCAAAGCATTGTGCTGGAATTCAAGATACTGTTGGGTTAGATTGGGTGAGTCATGTTGCCCAGTGACTCACAGAATTAGGATTGTGAAACTGATTTTACCTGGAACAAGTACTGCATACAAAAGAGCTATTATTCTCATTCCTGCTGGGTGAAAAATGTCCAGTACTGAACTTAATGAAGAAACTGAAGATTTACCCTACTTAAAACTCAGAAAGAAGTCAACATGCATGAGTTGGAATGGATCTGGGATGAAACCATTGGACCTATTTGTACATGCATCCAAAATGCACACAGGCATGCTAGACTGTCTCAGAAATACTGTTTTTACTCATTTTCCAACAAAATATGTTAACAGCTCTAGAAATCTTACCTACAAAAGTTAATGTACTTAAAATTTAATTTTAAACTTAAATAGGGAAAACCTCCAGTATGAGAGACACAATATCCATGTGTGGATATAGCAGAAAGTTCCTAAGTCTCCATTTGCTGATCTCAGCCTGTTTTAAAAAAGATTTATGTACAGAGTAGCAATTGCTTTTTAAATTAAAACTTACTCTCATGCACTTTCTTCACTTTTACTCTGGTTTCTGTTTATTCATTTCAATTTAGCTGTAAAGCCAGCAGAAAGCTTTTTAATTGTAAGCATAGTAAAGAAAAAGGTTGTGGAATCACTATATTTTAAGAATGTTTTAGGTAAAATCTGTCATTAGCAACACAGATGTGGTAGAAGACATGCTTTTTGTAAACATAGCTCTTGTGGCCACTTGTCACTGTCTTTGTTCCTTGAGCAAATAAGCTTGGCTCATATAGTCAGGAATGCCTGTGAAGAACTAGTTTTAAACCCTGACATGTGAAATATCCATGGATATGAAATATCCAAGGTTATAATCTGAAGAAATATTAGTGAGGAAAAACAAAACAAAACAAAAAAACAACACCAAATCACCAGAGTAAACCAATTTCCTCTTATCAAAGGTAATCAAAAGAGCACTAGCAGTCCAGTCTTGACGAGTATTAGATCACACCAGAATTATCCATCAAATATCAATGTCTGTGCGATGGTTAGAAAAGATGGAAATGAAATATATCCTAGAATCACAAAATGTTAAGGATTGGAAGGGACCTCCAGATTTCATCAGGTCCAACCTCCCTGCCAAAGTGGGGTGACCTAGGGCAGGCCACACAGGAACACATTCAGGCTGGCTTTGAAATTTTGCAGAGAAGGAGACTTCACAACCTCTCTGGGAAGCCTGTTACAGTGTTCTGTCACCCTTACAGTAAAGAAGTTTCTCCTCATGCTGAGGTGGAACTTCCTTCATTCTAGGTTACAGCCATTATTCCTTGTCATAGTAGCAGGTGCCACTAAGAAGAGCCTGTCCTCTTCCTCTTGACGCCCACCCCGCAGAAATTTATAGACATTAATAAAGTCCTCTCTCAGCTTTCTCTTCCCCAGACTAAATAGTCCCAGTTCTTTCTTCATAGGAGAGATGTTCAAGTCCCTTCATCGTATTCATATCTCTTTGTTGGACTCTCTCCAGCAGATCCTTGTCTTTCTTCAATTAGGAAGCCCAAAACTGGATACAGTATTCTGGGTGAGGTCTCACTGGGGCAGAGTAGAGGGGGAGGAGAACCTCCCTGGACTTGCTGGATGCGCTTTTCCTAATGCACCCCAGGATAACGTTGATCTTCTTGGCCACAAGGGCACATTGCTGTCTCATAGATAATTTACTGTCCACTAGAATTCCAAGGTCTTTCTTTTGGAGCTGTTTTCCAGCAGGATGACCTCTGATCTCTACTGGTGCCTAGTGTTATTTCTTCCCAGGTGCAGGGCTCTACATTTGTCCTTATTGAACTTTGTGAGGTTCACCTTCACCCAGCTCTCCAGCCTATCCAGAACTCATTGGATAGCAGCACAACCTTCAGGTGTGTCAGCCACTCCTCCCAGTTTTGTATCATCGGCAAAATTCCTAAGGGTACACTCTATCCTCTCATGAACAAAACTGGACCAAATACTGATCTCTGAAGAATGCCACTAGCCACAGGCTCCAGCTTTACTCCGTGCCACTGATCACAACCCTCTGAACTCTGTTTTTGGACCATAGGTAATTCTTCTTTTAAAGAGCACTTTGCAAGTATTCACCCTCCACTATCAACTAATCATCACAGCATGCATACAACACTCATGTCCCATAGACTCTTACTGGTTTCATTGGCTTGTCTAAGACAGAAGAAACCTTGTGACCAATACCACAGGAGGAATTTTGGACACTATTTGGCACTCACAATACTATTATCAGATATGTGAGTACACAGGTAGATCTGTACTACTGCAGATATTTATACATTTTTGCTCTGTTACAGGCAATGCTTTCTCCTCGTCTTTCACATGTGGCAGATGAAGTTCTCCACTGTTTTCACAGCAAAGATCAGAGTGATACGAAGTTCCCAGAGTTTCAATCTTCTGCTCAGTTATGAATGTTCATGCTCAATGAGTCCACCCATCATGACTGAGAGAAAATAAAAAAGAGCACCCACTATGTAAGATTTTATTCTTAACAGACTAAGGGAAGGCTGTGGATGTAGTCTACCTGGACTTCAGCAAAGCCTTTGACACTGTCTGCCACAACAAGCTCCTGGACAAGCTGGCAGCTCATGGCTTGGACAGATTCACTCTGTGCTGGGTCAGGAACTGGCTGGATGTCTGAGCCCAGAGAGTTGTGGTGAATGGTGCCATATCCAGTTGGCAGCCAGTCTCTAATGCTGTTTCCCGGAGATCAGTGCTGGGCCTGGTCCTGTTCAACACCTTTACTGATGATCTGGACAAGGCGATTGAGTCCAGCATCAGTAAGTTTGCAGATGACACCAAGCTAGGAGCAGGTGTTGATCTGTTGGAAGGTAGGAGAGCCGTGCAGAGGGACCTGGACAGGCTGGATGGGTGGGCAGAGGCCAATGGGATGAGATTTAACAAGGCCAAGTGCAGGGTTCTGCACTTTGGCTGTAATACCCCGAGCAGCGCTACANCTATGAGGAGAGGCTGAGGGTGCTGGGGTTGTTTAGCCTGGAGAAGAGGAGGCTCAGGGGTGACCTCATTGCTGTCTACAACTACCTGAAGGGAGGTTGTAGCCAGGTGGGGGTTGGTCTCTTCTCCCAGACAACCAGCAACAGGAGAAGGGGACACAGTCTCAAGTTGTGCCGGGGGAGGTATAGGCTGGATGTTAGGAGGAAGTTCTTGACAGAGAGAGTGATTGGCATTGGAATGGGCTGCCCAGGGAGGTGATAGAGTCACTGTCCCTGGAGGTGTTCAGGAAAAGACTGGATGAGGCACTTAGTGCCATGGTCTAGTTGACTGGATAGGGCTGGGTGATAGGTTGGACTGGATGATCTTGGAGGTTTCTTCTAACCTGGTTGATTCTATTCTATTCTATTCCATTCTAATGTATATATGTATGAATTGTGTGTGGTATTTCCACCTGCCTCAATACTTTGGTAAAATTAAAGAGAAGAAGCTCTGTGAATTCACAGGCTTCTTTCATTTTTGCTTCGCTCAGCACATAGAGATTTCAAAAATTACAGAATGGCTGCTCTCATCTAATGAAATATTTGAAGCAACGTCCAAGGATTCAAATATTCATACCTAAACAGAGTTACTGAAAGGCAATCCTCTCTATGAAAGAAAAATGCTGGGGTTTTGTAAAAATTGTTAATAAATAACCTCTTCTCCCAAATTATTTGGATTCTTTCTATTCAGGGACCACCACTTTCCTTAGGCAGTTCACTTAGGAAACATTTCACTGGTGCTTACAGGTGTGTTGTGGTACTTCGTATGACTTGCATGAACAATAGAGATATGATGATTTAAAAATAAAGCTGTATACATTTTGAAACTTTTTCTCATTGCATAGAATTTATTGTTTATGAATGTCTCAGGCTGAAAGATCCAGAAATTTTTGTATCTAAAAAGCAGTATTTTGAACTTAGTTTCTTTATCTCTAAACAACACTCAGTATAGTACCACTTCCAAATTTGAGTTTGCTTATAATATGACAATTATTTAGTAATTTTAAGCATTCTTCCTCAAGCAAGACTGAAAAAGTTTTTCCTGGATAAGAATGGTAGAAGTAGCACCATCCACATACTAAAGTGTATATAACACAGTGCACTGATATAAGTTTAGTATAGTCTCTGGTTTGGAACTAACTGTTGACAATCTTCTTTATATATACGGTCTTTTTATTCCCAACTTTTTCCTTCTGCATGTTAAAAGTGCTGTGAAAAATACAAACTGTGACTTCTTCATTAGGTATTTCTTCTTGTTACGGTTAGCTAAGTGAAATGTGCAATCCATACTCATCTGCAATTTTTATGCCTCTTTATAAAGTATGATCATTTGTTCTGAGACAGGAGTTATTATCTACACCTTGTAAATGCATAGCCTGATGATTAGAATGAGGTCTCATCTCCTGGAACACAAGCAATCCATTTCAGGAAGGATGACTTACTACCACGTTCTGCTACTGCTATGACTCTTACTGTTTTGCCCTGCCTTCTTCCTCCTTTTTATCTTCTAGTCATAGTGTTAACATTTATGATGAGTATAAACAGACCATACTTGGCAGCTGAAAGATCCAGAAGCCTCACTTGGGAATATATTTCCAATGTCTGCCTTTGCTGTTTGATTCCTCATTAGCTATGCTTCTAGCAGTGTTGATGGAGCAGAGGTCTGTCTGGGATGAAGCAGAGAGGTCTGTCTGGGCTGCCTGATAGGACTTCTCTCTTCCCCTGTTTCTCTATGACTCATTCTCAATTCTCAGAAGAACACATTTATCTTAATCCTCATATACAAGATAATCATTTCTGATGATAATTACCTCCAAAATATGCAAATACTTTTCATCCATATCAGGCTTAAAATGAAAATAGGTTTAGTTTTTGGTTTACACTAATGAATTAGAATTTCGTGGGTCTGTTTCTTTATTCATCTTTGTAAAATTAAATAATATGTAACGAATCATAGATCAATCCCCATCTTCCAATGCGCTATTGTTAATCACAGAATAACAGAATTAATCAGGTTGGAAAAGACCCTTGAGTCCAACCTATCACCTAACACCTTCTAATCAACTAAACCACGGCACTAATTGCCTCATCCAGTCTCCTTTTAAACACCTCCAGGGATGGTGACTCCACCACTTCCCCAGGCAGCCCATTCCAATGCCCAATCACTCTTTCTGTGAAGAACTTCTTCCTAACATCCATCCTGAACCCGCCCTGTCACAGTTTGAGACTATGTCCTGTTGTTCTGTCACTGCTAACAATAACTATGCCATTAGGAAATGTTATTCTTCAGGGAACCCAGCATCTGTTTTGGTCCACTGAGAACAAGTACAATGACATGAGTAAAAAAAGGGTTTATGAAGTGAGACCTTTTAATCATAGAGAGATTAAGATGTCATATGAGTGCTGTTTTTGAATTAGTATCATGAGTTTAGTGGGTCAAGTATTAGACTAGTCTGGGGCTCAGCAGAGCCCTAGCTGGAGCATGTAGATGTGATCACAGTAGGAATGATGAATTCTAATGAAAGATCACAGATATTTTCTGGGGTTCAGCAGAGCCCTAGCTGGAGCATGTAGATGTGATCACAGTAGGAATGATGAATTCTAATGAAAGATCACAGGTATTTTAAACAATGAAGTAGCAACATTCTTTTTAAGCAACTTACATTCAGCAGAGGAGAAAGGAAAGATTTGGCATCTAATAGACTCCTCCAGGTAAACCAGGATTTTTTAAATACCAGTCTTGGATGCATCAGTGGCAAAGAGACAGTTTAAATTGTCTGGTTTAATCAGTGAATAGATTAAGCAACAAGTAAGCTCATCGAGACTTTGAATGATGCCCTTGTTATCTTCAGTTCAGGAGGTAAATAGCTCTCACTATAATGTAGCAAATAACTTCTATACTATACCAAGCAACATTACAGAGCCACTTATTTGCCCAAAACTGCTGAGAAAGGGCTAGCAAATTTCTAAGGCACTTCACTTCACAACACAAAGCAAAGGAGTATCATGGACATAAACGATATCATCAGAGCATCAGCATGAAGTAAAAAAAGGACAAAATCAATAAATATTTTTCTGCGTTGAATTCTTTATGTTTATCTCTCCTTAAATGAAGATTTTCTTTTACATTGTATGGTTTTAGTGAGCTGATTTTATTCCAAAACGGTACAAATTATAGCGGGAATTGAAGACTTCATAGAGAGAACTAAAAAGGTGAAATTAGCCACTGGGATGACTCATAACAAATTGGATCATTCAATTATTTAACCATGAAGACAGTATGTGGTAGATTATCTTATTAAAGGCTAAGTGCAGTAAATATGATGACCCATAAGGACCAGAGGAATTATGTCAGGTAAAAGGACCCAAATAGCCCACCTGATACAAAGGGCACATTCGGACCTGGTTGCTCTCGGAGAGTCTTGCAGGAGAGTGATTCAGTCACCAAGTGATGTGAAATCCACCCACAAGGGTCAAGGCAAAATACATTTCCCAGAGAACCATGCCATCTGGAGGGCATTATTGACTACAGGGTAAAGAACTTCATGTGAGTTGCGAGAGGAAAAGACTGTCGGGATTGTGTAGCACTTGTTACCCCAGTGGGCTCGGGAATAGGGAAAACTACGCAATGTTTAGAGAATGATTGAAAGCAAGAAAAATAGAGGTCATAGTGGATTGGGAAGAAACAAACATGAGAAACTACAAAGACAATGGGATTAAAAAGGATGGCTAAGTTTAGGCAGATTGCAGGTCAGCATGCTTGTCTGACTCAGCCCTGCACTTGATCACCAGAGTCTGTCCCTTGTTCTCATTAAATACTATTACTAACCACCTTCTGTGTAGGTGTTCTCTCAAGCCTGAGTGAGTGGGATTGAATGCTAGGAAACTTCAAGCTGTCTAACAGGCAAGTAGGGTAACAGGTACCAGCATATGAAGTGGGACAGTGGACTCAAGGAACTGAAGCAGGTGCAGGTGCCAGCAACAGAGGCAGATAAGGGAACCTGTGAGCAGTTGCTGACTAGACTGAATGCTTATGGACAGCAACCAGAGGAATTTCCACAGAGAGACTGGACAGAATCAGACCTTTTATAGTGTTTATGTGCATACTGGATCCAAGTGCTGATAAAAGTATTGTGTTCTGCTTGTGTTCACCTATGTTCTGTACGTGAGTGTGGCCATGAGAACATTTCTTTGGGAATACATGCACAGTATGGTGATAGGTTGGATCAGGGGCCATGTAACTGCAGCCTCCCATCTACTGGATTGGGACAAGAAGAATCCTCGTGGGTCACATAACAACAATTGGTCACCTAAACCAGTAAGATTGATGCCCAAGAGAGAAGATTGAGGGACTTTGAGAATGCTGTACATGTCACAGTTTCATTTCTGTTTTCAACAGTATTTTTTTCTTTAGTCAGATATGACTAAAGCTTATCTGTAGTGTTCTGTAACCATGTCAAGCTTTACAGCAAAAGTCAAACCGAGCCTCTGCAGGTCAAGCCTTTTTCTTTCTGAAAGAGTAATGCAAATATGTGATGTCCCAAGGGTTTACAGGGAGAAATGTTGTCAAATAGTGTAATCCATCTGAAAAGATCAAGACATTGGGCACTGCTGGAATCAAAAGAATATTTAAATCCCAGATCAAAACACATCAAAAGCAAAATGAGCTTTGGAATGTAGCTGATGAGGAAATAATCCATGAATACAGCCAAATGAAAAACACAAAGGGGTGTTTAATTCAGATTATATGGAAGTGATTTGAGTTATAGACTTTGTGGCATTTCTGAACTACAAGATTGTCACTCCTGATGTTCTGCCACAGATAAAATCCTATCAGCTTTGTACTGTTGGCAGTTAAAAATTTCTTATGAGACAGGATGGAGAATGTAGACAGTGATACATCTCCAAGCTTAATGGTTCCCCAAAGCCTGGAAATGTTTCGGCCACAGGCTTTCTGTGAGGCTTTCATCTGATAAGCCTTCCCTCTACTTCAGCTGTCCATATACAGTAAGAAGAACACACCTTGACATCACTCTGGCATGTATGAAGTTTTCAAACAAAACCTGGTGAAAATCAGAATCGCTTTAGCCCACGGCCAGGTTATGTTTCTGTCAACACTAGCTGAGTGGGAACTTGACTGTATATTACAATACAGCAGTACTGTAATAAAAATTCTAAAATTTCAGAGTAGATAGGGGAGAAGTGGGATTGAGTGATGTCTCTTTTTGCTTCAACAGGAAAATTGGAAAAACAAAGGAGCTCTTGACTCTTAGTCAAAAGACCTCTGACTTGTTTTCCTTGGATGTCTTGAAGACAAACGCATACGCTGAAATTCTGCACTTTAAGTCTGAAGAAAAAAAATGTATTGCAACTTTGTGAAAGATGTAATTAGAGTGCAAAAGACAGAAAAGAACAATGGATTCTAAATGTCTCAGTGGGTAGTCTCCCTGCTTTTATTTTCAGAATTAAATGACTCAGTAAATTCCCATTCTCTTAAATTCCGCAGTTCCACAGCCTGACTGAAGTATGTTTTTAACCAACTCAAAATGACAACTTCAGCTGGGCAGAGAATCATAAGAGTGCAAAATCAGGGAAAGTTCAAGTGACTAATAAAATTTCTTGTACAATTTGCATTGCATCCATATGCTAAAGTGAGTAATAAGTAGCATTTTAACACATGTACAGGAATTAAAAGGACTGATCACTAGTATTAGCAAGTAATTCCACAAGATAATGATTCAGATTTTAGAGAGCTGTTTGATCTTTACTTCAAATAGAAGAATAGAAATTCTGCTCCCAGCATTGAAACAGACTTCCATAAACAAAACAGAATATATTCTATAAATCTTCCTTTCTTGTGTAAGCCTAAATGAGTCATAACCAGTTATATTCCCACATCTCAGCTACCTCGGCCAAGTTTACTTCAGGAAAAAGAAAGTATTCTGTAACTTTTTTTTTAATAGCAAGGGGCAAAGCAAAGAATTTGGAGTCATGGTTCCCAAAAGATACGATGACTTTTCTCTAATTAATATGCCCATTTCCTGCCAAAGAGAATTTGCTGCACTCATACTAATGGAAATCTATGTGTCATTAATTTCAGAGATGCATAAAGGATTGAATACACATTTCCAGGCTCCTTATCTCAAACAAAACAAAACAACAACAACAACAAAAACAACAAACAAAACAAAAAAACCAAAACAAAACAAAACAAAAAAAAAACCAAAAAAAAAACCCCAGAGCCAGTAGCACCAGAAACATTCAGAGAAGAGCAGGATAATGATTAAACTTACAGAAGAGCTTCCAGAAGTGGAATGACTACGATACAAATCTTCACTCTGTAAAAGAATGACAGATGAAAGGTGTAAGACAGATCTGTGTAATTATGGGTACCAAAAAGAGGGCAGGCATGGACTAACTGTATGAGATCCAGAAGCAATCAAAGGCAGCTCTAGAAGAAGAGCTGATGAGTATTCAGGCAGTTACTTGAGGAATGCATTGCTGAATTATTGTGAAGATGCTTAAAGTATACATACGAGTTACACGGAAGACTGGGATGAGTTCCTGAAACAAACACCTCAAGAGGCTTCCAAAACACAGAGAAACCATCTGACAAAGAAAGACCATGCACTAAAAGTGGCTGGAGTCTGGAGGAGTACTACAACAAAGGATATGTTTCCTGTTACTGTCTAGAAATGTGCTCTCTGCCACTGTCGAACACGCTCTACTAGGCTTTAAAGAACTTAGATGGAGGTGTGCAAGGCTGCAACTTTATTAAAATTAATTGAAAAAAATCCATTAACTTGGAAACAGGTTATTTTCCTAATTTCAGTTATTATTTTCCTAGTTTTAATTCACCACAGTCTACAAATTAACTGGGCTGTTTCTCACAAGTAATGAGATTTACATACCCCATACTTAGGAAGTCAATGCTTACTTCTAAGGAAACTAACAAAAACATTTTTACGGCACTTTGAAAAGCACAGATTAAGAAGATCAGTTGACACTTGAGAGTCTTCCACTTTCAAATGATTTTATTTGAAAAAAAGGACTGTTGTTGCACAGCTTTGTCTATCTGTTCATGTAAAGTATATTCATTTTAAGAGATCTGTTACACCTCTCTCTTTTGGGAGCCTCCTCTACTGGACTGCCAGGACTCCATGTAGATCTTCGGTCCGCATTATATCTTATTCAACAGAGAGTATTTTGAGACGCAAATTCAATTAAGAATCTTTTATCACCCAAATGTATGATTCATCTGATTCTCAGATGTTGCCAGGACTGCTACAGTTCAGCAATTATATCCATGATACTACATAGCTGACTTTTGATGTCACTCAGATAATGTTATTTAAGGCTCCAGTGGTATTATCATATTTTGTTTTCTTAGTGCTTTCCCAGGCAATTTTAAGGACATTCTCATATATCCTTTGATATCTTTCATGTGAAATCTCCAAGATGGTATATGGTAAAATGTTCCACCCTCTACTGCCAATGCTTCAGTACACCAGTTTGTCCCACCACTCAGTACCCTCCATTTTTTACTGCTGCTAAAAAAACCCCACACCATTACAACTACTCAGTAGCCAAAGTAATATTGCAGTTGAAGTCAATGGCAAAAGTCAGCTAAAGAGGGGGATCACACAATGCATGGAATATACCTTTTCAGGGCTAGGTTTAAAGAAATGATAAATACATTATTTTAAAATTTCTGCTTAAATGTGCCAAATATTGCATGTCAGGAAGCAATAAAGAAATACATGTGTATAAGTAGAACAGTACTGCTATGCTACAAATGTATTTCAATAGCTCTGGTTATTGCATACCCTAGGAATTACTATTTGTTAAATTACTACTCCCCATTTCAGTCATTTACACCAGCAAATGACAGAGCAAGTGACTTTTTTAGCTCTTTGGCTCACTGTGATCTGGCTTTACTGTACCACTCAATCTTTTAACCTTCTACTTTATGTCATCTCTTCCATGTTTTATCTACTTGTAAAACCTCCTCAAAATCTCTATTCGCTGGGGTGCTTCCTACTGTTCTGTGGGTTTTATATAAACAGCCTCTTAATCTTTTGGAACTGAACAACTATTAAATCTTCTTTTAAATTAGTATTAATTACCCTTGCTTTCTGTTCTCACCTCTAATACATTTCACACCTGTAATCCTGTATGTAATCCTGTAGCAAATTCTTTTTCTTTTAATAAAACTTTTAATAAGACTTTTTTTCAATGTCTTTTGTTTTGGCTTGGGTTTGTTTGGTTTTTTTTTAGCATTATAGAAAATTTGGGAGTGCCCGTGTTTAGGAGTGCCTGTGTTTATCTGTTTTAGCTCAGTCATGTTTCTGACTATTACTGAAACAAAAACGCAGCAGGAGAAAACAGGAGAGATGTGGCTTGCAGTTGTCACTCTTTAAGCAATTTCAGCCTTCTGATTAGGCACAGATTCATTGCTAACAGTCTAGAGATACTATGATATGACTGATTAGGGCCTTTCACTCAATAAAGGACTTCCAGAGATTGTTCCAATCTCTACTACACTTAAAGACAATAATTTATCTCTTGAATGGGGCTAGTCAGCGACTTTGTTTTGGTATTCAAGGTTTAGACAGCTGCAGAAGGAAATCAAATGCCCTCATGTTGGTCTGTGTTTCCACAATGGGACAGAGCTTGTGCATTTTTGTTTGGTATGATTACAATGATTACATTTTTAATATATGATTATATACAACAAGATAAGAGGTAGACTATTAAAGAACTGTGAAACATGTCTGTGAAAGTCTGTCACCCAATTAATTTTTGGACCTCATTAAAAATGAATCTGTGCTTTATCAATGTTCTTCAGAACAGATGCTACTGACTCCACTTGAACTAGCAAATCTGTTTTGTGTACAGGTTTTAGCTATTATCTTAATTTCTGAGCTGTCAGTCCCAGTCAAATCCCTGCATTTTAGTAACTTTGTTTTGGTACTAGCATTTGCCCTTACATGATCTGGGAAGTTACCTGTTCTACTGCATGAGTTATTAGCTAGCACTCAAAGGAAATTGATAAGTTATCTACAGATGATAGATATTGATTAATGCTGCAATCCTGAAAACTTCTATTTTTTTTCAAAGTATATGTGATCAAGATGTGAAAACTAATTTCTACGGACCAGTTTGTGACTAACTCACATGTTCTTATATAAAGAAGTCAAAAGCTTTGTCTCATCCAGTTCCTTTGTGCTCGTCACCCATGCTGCTACTTCACAGTTTCAGGCAAACAAAGGGGCTGCTGGTTCAGTGTTTGTAGACAGCTGAGTACAGAGACGATCAAGAAGCACAAGGCAAGAAGGCAGAGTATTGATTATGTGTTTCCTGTTTATTTCAACGACGGTGACACATCAGGTATTTCAAGTAACTGGTTTTCTGAACCAATCAACAAGAAGCACCTTGAAGTGCATTTCACAGGGAGACTGAAACTGTCAGGTCAGGCTGATGTTTTCTAGACTGCTCTGATGGTATGCACTGCTTACTCTAAAATCTCTTTTTCCATGGTGCCTGTATCTTCCTCCTAATTCTCATAACAGCTCTTACATTCCAGTGTGGGAGATAATAAAACACAGTCAGTTCTCAGGCTTCTGCTGTTGCAATGACATTTTGTGAAAGAAACAGCAGGATCCCAAAGGATCAATTATCTTTTTATTTCATGAGCATCGTGTGTCGGCTCTCAGAAGCAGGTTTCTGAGGAAGTTTTGAGGTGGCAAAGTGCAAGAGTATTCTGTCTCCTTCAGAAGCTTTCCCTGACGGATACCATGTGCAGTTCACCTAAGGATCAAACACTTCAAAATGTCACAAGACTTAGGCGATCCAATTAATAGACTGCCATGGTTTAAAATGAATTAATTATTTCTACAAAACAGCCTACAAAAAAAGTCCTTCTGGATAATAAGGAAAGTTAAAGATACTGGGTTACTCCTAGTCATGCTCTAACTGTTACTAGAATTAAGGAAAGAAAAATCCTTATTAGGAACTGTATCTAAGTTTGCATATTGTAAGGGCTGCCAGCTCCATGCCTAGAAGCTGCTGGCCGTTAAGAAATCTCAACCTCCTGGGAGTCCCTAAGCGTAAGAGGAAAGAACTGCCTCTGAATGGTTAAAACCTTCCCATATTCTGGTAGCCTGCCATTAGAGTTAAATTCACAGCTCATTTGCTTTAAGTTACAAAGAACTGGACTCGTACACTTGGTGCTTAAACCATATAAGCTAGTGTAAAGACAAATATTCCCAGACAATGAGAGAAAACTCTTTTGCGTACATGAGAAGGACACTTTAATAGGCTGTGTTCTGCCCTCTAGATAGCTCTTCTCTTGCACTCACCAGAGGAAATAAATAACCTTTAATGTGTTTCACATAGTACACATAAATAACTATACACATGTAAGCATACATACGTATTCTTCTGTTGTGTGTGTATATAAACATATGTGTGTTATATGTATATACACAAAAATGTAAGTATTCATAAGCCTATTTTGCCACAGGATATGATTTAGGCATCCATAAATCCGCAAATCTTTCCAATTATGAATGCAGACACTATGATTTCTTTCTATCAAAATACAAACTTCTTTTTCTTTTTTTCTTCCTCTCCTAGAAAACCTGCTAGTGGAATGCCCACAGTGAAAATCAGCTCTACTGTAGCATCTTGAGCTATTACTCAGAAGAGCTACTGAGATGTCAGAAGGCAAAGATGTGGAAGCTAAACAAAACATTTGATGATTCTTTCACAAAACAACACCTGATTTCACAGTTGGCATAAGTAGGTAAGCTCTGAGAACAAAACCACATTACCTTATGTTCAATGACATATATGTGATCTACTGGAAGTATGAATAACAGGTGGAACATACTGCATATGCAATAGTACAGTAGATTTCTGCTTATAAAAGAAGCTTTTTTTTTGCTTTGATGTGCTACAATCTTGAAAGGGTAATCAGGTTTTTGCCAGTTCCATAAAAAAGTCTGCTCAGAAT
This sequence comes from Tricholaema leucomelas, assembly GCA_013400475.1. Classification (NCBI taxonomy): domain Eukaryota; kingdom Metazoa; phylum Chordata; class Aves; order Piciformes; family Lybiidae; genus Tricholaema lacrymosa; species Tricholaema leucomelas. Next base: position 269,770 of record WAAF01001502.1, read on the forward strand.
GATTCTGGAATATTTTACAAACTATTGAAAAAGAAGCTTGGTTTTAAAAAATCACATGTGCCATTTCCTACTTACTTTTCATTCTTAAAACAAATTTTGCAGCAACAGAAAAACACAAGAATGCTTACAATCAGATGCAGTGACCTTGTCAACTATAGCAGTGTATTTAAAGCAAAGAGTCTCTGTATGAAAAGAATCAATATATGAGTGTGTAAACAGCAACAGAAAAATAAATTGTTCAGAGAATGGAGAAAATGATTGAGAGCCATCCCAACATTACACAGAGCAGATGTGGCAGTGATGGCAAATAGATTAACCTTTCAAAAATACTCAACATCAGATTTTGGACTAGATTCTTCCTAATTTGTAATCACATTGACTGCATCAGAGTGGAGAAGGAGATACAATATATTTTTCATAAACTGCTGAATTATTGATAAGAAACAAGGAGCTGCCTAAGCAGTACAATTCTCTTGGAATAAAGGGGGCAAATTTTCAAAACTACATCTTCCATCTGAACCAATCCACGTATGATTGATGAGAAGGAATGAATGTTTCACTTTTTATTTTGTAAAACTAAACATCAGGGTGCTAGAATTTCAGATTACTACGGGCATTATCATCACCTTAAATTCACCTGTCGTGTGAATTCTCCCCACACAAAGAGCATGCAGAGTTACAACCTAAACCAAGTATGCAAATAAATCATTGCTTATAGGATTTTAGGAAGATTTATGACAAGCAAAAGCTGCTTAAAGTGCATTTGACTGTGGTGTCTAAGGCATGTTAAATAACAGCTACCTAGGTTAGTAGGTTAGTAACCACACATGTGACCAGAAATTGACAGATATTAAAAGTGAAAACTAATGGTTTAAATTCCTCTTTTAAATGCTTATAACTAATGCATGGAGAATAAGCAGGAAGAGTTGGAGATCTGCATTAGGTTACATGACAATGATATAACTGCAACCAGTGAAACATGGTGGGACAGCTCCCATGACTGGAATGTTTTCATGGTTGGCTACGTACTATTTAGAAAAGACCAACAAGGCAAGGTGGTGGTAATGCTCTCTATATGAGAGAGCAGATGAAATATAGTGAGTTCCATCCAGGGCAGGGAGGTAGAACAGGTTGAAAGCTTGTAGGTAAGAATTAAGGGACATGAAAAGGGAGATGAAACTGTTGTGGGTGTCTACTACAGCCACCAAACCAAGAAGATGTTGATGAGGCCTTCCACCATCAACTAGGAGTAGCCTCTACAACACACTTCTTGGTACTCATGGTCAACTTCAGTCACCCTGATACATGTTGGAAATACCACACAGCTAGACACATTCAGTCCAAAAGACTCATGCAGTGATCAGTGATGACTTCTTAATGCAGGCAGTGGAGGAACCAATAAGGAGAGGTGCACTGCTGGACCTTGTATTAACTAATAAAGAAGGACTGGTTGGGGACATTAAGGTTAGGAACAGCATTGGTGACAGTGATGATGAAATGATGGGTTAGTAATATAAAAGGTAGAAACAGGGCAATAAGTAGGATTACTTTAGCCTGGAGAAGAGGAGGCTCAGGGGTGACCTTATTGCTGTCTACAACTACCTGAGGGGTGGTTGTGGCCAGGGGGAGGTTGCTCTCTTCTCTCAGGTGGCCAGCGCCAGAAGAAGAGGACACAGCCTCAGGCTGCGCCAGGGGAAGTTTAGGCTCGAGGTGAGGAGAAAGTTCTTCACTGAGAGAGTCATTGGCCACTGGAATGGGCTGCCCAGGGAGGTGGGGGAGTCACCGTCCCTGGAGCTGTTCAAGGCAGGATTGGACGTGGCACTTGGTGCCATGGTCTAGCCTTGAGCTCTGTGGTGAAGGGTTGGACTTGATGATCTGCGAGGTCTCTTCCAACCCTGATGATACTATGATACTATGATACTATTACAGGCCTGGACTTCTGCAGGGCTAGCTTTGTACTCTTCAAAGATCTGCTTTCAGGAATCCTATGGGCTAAGGCTCTGGAGGGTAAAAGAGCCCAAGAAAGTTGGTATGAGAAAAAAAATTGCTAAGAGACCTGCGTGGATGAGCAAGTAGCTCCTGAAGGAAATATCATGGAAGAAAGAAATTTACAATTTATGGAAGAAGAGACTTGTCACTTGGGAAAGCTATAAAAAAGTTATCAGGGCATGTAGGAAGGCAACAAGGAAGGCTCTCAGAACTAAAACTGACAAAGGAAGTAAAAGGGAACAAAAAGGGCTTCAAATATATCTGTAGTAAAAGGAAGAATAGGGAAAGTGTGGGCCCACTGGGATCAGTGCTGAGTCTGTTCCTGTTCAACAACTTCATGAATGACACTGATGAGGGGACAGAGTATGCTCACCAAGTTTGCTGATGATACCAAACTGGGAGGCATGGCTGACACGGCTGAAGGCTGTGCAGCCATTCAGTGAGACTTGGACAGACTGGAGAGCTGAGCAAAGAGAAACCTAATGAGCTTCAAAAAGAGTTAAGTGCAGAGTCCTGCATCTGGGAAGGAATAATAAACCACACCAGTACAGGTTAGAAGGTGATGTACAGGAAAGCAGTCTCATGGACCTGGGAGTCCTGGTGGATAACAAATTATCCATAGGACAGCAGTGTGCCCTGTGGCCAATGGGATCCTGGGATGCATTAAAAAGACTGTGTCCAGCAGATCAAGGAAGGTTCTCCTGCCCCTCTACTCTGCCCTGGTGAGGCCCCACGTGGAATACTGCAGCCCAGTTCTGGGCTCCCCAGTTCAAGAGGGACAGGGATCTATTTGAGAGAGTCCAACACAGGGCTACAAGGATGAATAAGGGGCTGCAGCATGTGCCCTATGAAGAAAGGTTGAGAGACCTGGGGCTTTTTAGTCTGAAGTGAAGACTTAGAGAGGATCTAATAAATGTATATAAATATATGAGGACTAGGTTTTCTTCTCACTTGCACCCTGTGATGGGACAAGGAGCAATGGATGTAAACTACAGCATGAGGAACTTCTTTACTAGGGGTCACAGAGAACTGGAACAGGCTCCCCAGAGAGGCTGTGGAGTCTCCTTCTCTGGAGACTTTCAAGATCCATTTGGATGCACTCCTGTGTGACCTATGTTAGATTCTATGGTTCTGCTCTCTCGAGTGGGTTGACTTGAAGCCCTCCAAGGATTCCTTCTAACCCCTGACATCCTGTGATCTTGTGATACAATAAAACACGTAACAACAGTTTTTCAGAGAGCTATGATAAAAGAATGGAAAAAAAATCAAATAATTAATTACACATCTATGAGCCAAAGTACTGTGCAAATATGAATAGTAGAAACATCTTTAATACCATTTTAGCACATGTGAAATTGCTAAAGCGATGTTGTATTCTCCATAGGAATTTGCATACTCTTGCTACTTTTCTTTGTTACCATATCTAAAATGTTCACCTGAACTTTAAAACTATTCTCCTTAAACCTGGATTCAGGAAAATATCTCAAAGTGAAGAGAGGAAGGGAAGAATGAATTTCTTTATTAACAAGAAGCAACCACTGAAGCTTCCTTGCTTAACAAGAAGGAACCACTGAAACTTTGCTTTCAGTAGAACACCAAGATAACACTTTCTTGAATTAAGGTTAAACTACAAAACACAGGCAACATCTTATTTCTTAAAAACAAATTCCACCATGTGCTGGTCATAAAACTTTGCTATTCTGAGGTTTTGTTTGGTTTAGGTAATTTTTATTGTAGGCTTTGTTTCTTAGCAAAGAGTTTACGTTAAAAAGTGTTAGAATAACAGCAATTAGGCAAGAAAACACTAATGGAGTAAAATGACTAAAGAGTCATTTTGCCCTAATATACTTGCCTACCAACCCACTATGTTTTCAGAAGGAAACCAAACCTTGAAAGATGAGTATTAACTAAATGTTAATGGGAATATCATGGAAAATGTGACCACAAACTGACCTATCTGAATGCCCTAGTGTCTCTCAACAGTCATGGTCTTCACTGTCCTTTATTTATATGACTTTGAAATAAAGCATTGTTTTGACAATATTAATTTTGAAATGTCAAATTGTTTCTCTCCTCCCATTCATGCCTTTGCTACTTCAAAGTGAGCAAACCCTTGGTTTTAAGAGAAGCTTGGCTGTATATTATCACTGAGGAGAATTATTGCTTATCAAAGGCTCTTCCTGAAAATAAGGACCCTGATGCAGACTTTGGGTAGTGCAAGATATACTGTTCTGGGTTACTCATTTCCTGGATGTCTAGGTTACCATTTTTTGGGTGCAACCAGCAACATCCTGAACTACAGAAGCTTAGATGATTGACCAGCTAGTATGTTCCTTGAATGTATTTCATGAGACAGACCTGCAGATCCACACATGGGTACTCCTGGCCTAAAACTCTCCTCAGGGTTAGCTGTTTGGCTCTTCCTCAGAGAGTCTGGTGCTTCATAACACTAAAATCAAAACAAAAACTTTTCTGTGTTCCTAAGAACTCACCTACAATTTCTGAACTTAACATAGTGAGCAGGTGGGTGAGGAATCCAACCTTAATAAGGGACGAGGGTGAACGTACAAGAGCACACCAGGAAGAATTCACTGATGATGCTAAGCAAGGAATCAGCCTGTTATGAGAGCAACATTCTTTTAACAAAATAAAATGACAATGGACTGTAGGCATATGTCTAGGTCCTCTCTTATGCATATGATTTTTTTTTAATTATAAAGACCTAAAAGGCCGGATCCTGTCTGCAGTTAACCCAAAGGAATTATTCAGATGGAGAAAGCTCCCATCTGCTCTAAAGCCAGCAGAAACAGCAACAAAATGAGGGTAGTTTCTACAAATTGAGTGAAGAGGAAGCACTCAGAATGAGTAAGAAATCCAGACAGCAACAGTGTCCTGGGCTGCATCAAAAGAAGCGTAGCCAGCAGGGCAAGGGAAGCAATTCTCCCCCTTTGCTCTTGTCAGACGCAAGTACTATGTGCAGTTCTGGAGCCCCCAACACAAGAAGGACATTGAACTGTTAGAGTGAGTCCAAAGGAGGGCCACAAAGATGCTCAGAGGGATGGAGAACCTCTGCTATGAGGACAGGCTATGAGAGTTGGGGCTCTTCAGCCTGGAGAAGAGAAGGCTTTGAGGAGACCTTATAGTGGCCTTCCAGTATCTGAAAGGGGCCTACAGGAAGGCTGGGGAGGGACTATTTACAAGGTCTAGTAATGTCAGGACGAGGGGGAATGGGTTTAAACTGAAAGAGGGGAGATTCAAACTACGTATTAGGAAAAGGTTCCTTACAGTGGTAGGATTTCAGGCTCTAAATGATTAGTAGGACTTGATGATCTCAGAGTTTTTTCCCAACCTGAACAGTTCTACGATTCAATGATTCTAAGAAAAAAAAAACAATTCACCATGCCAGCATAAAGAAGTACAAGTGATTGACTGCAGCTCTAATCACTTAAGTGATTACCATCAAACATCTCCCCCAATCTAAAACAAAACGATGTCAGAACAAGCAATACACCAGCAGGATATTTTAGCCATTTTTCAGTGGAAGAGAAGCAGGATGTATATAGCAGTCTGCTGAAGCACAGCAGAAGGATTTATATTTAAGTGCTTTGATGATAATGAGTATTTTCACATGAACAGTGATTAAAACTATATAGCACTGAAAGATAATTTCTGTTGTAATTATGTGTTCAGTAGACTAAGGTACACTGTGGAGATAGCAATGTTGAGAGTATTTGAATAGAATCTGTGCCTGCTTTCCCCTGCTCAGCAGATGCTGCACATTCTCTCCAAAAGAGAGACATCTTGCACTCACATGATGTGAGTGCCCAGAACTGTGTGTTCTTCTTCTGCAAGGGTCCAGTTAACACTCCTGTTTCCTTTGGCATGGCTACAAGCCACCAAATTCAATCACAAACTCCTACAGATTCTGAGAATAGACAACAGGATATTTGAATTACGTTGCAGTCATCTAATTACTGTTACAACATCTGCATCACTGCCATTAAGGTCAACAGGACCTTGCTACACCTTCGAAGAAAATAGATGTCCATTTTCTGTCCCATCTGAATATGCTTTTTTTATTTTTGATGCCACTAGGGTGAGATTCATCTTGCCTTGCTTCAGCCGTGTGAAATCCAGTAACAATCAGAAAGCATAAATACCCAGTGTCTCCCACTTTATGTAAAGTGTATGAATTAGATGGATTGGTCTGTCCACCGTCTGTCTCTCTCTCCAGTAACTACCTGATGTACAACTGAGAACCAAATTTGTGGTGGCTACATGAAAAAAAAAATCTGACCTTTAGAGCAAAAATATCCCTTTTTAGAGGTTTTCAAGATTTCTTAGCAGAAACATTTTTGACATAAATTAACAATGTACAAGTGTACTGAGAGTAATCTCAAGACACATATGACCCTATGAACAACCCTATTGTTCATTCCTCTACTAAAAACAAAATCAAATTGGCACGTTCTACTTTTTATAATTGAAAGATAATAAGAAATACAATCAACGAAATAATTTTTTTGTTGGCAAAAGCAACTTCTTTTTTAAGTTAAAAACTAAATACAGAGGACAATGGAAATTTCATTGAGAGTAAATCTGGTACACTGCCTTCTTAGTCTAGTACTCTCAGGTCTGATATCAAGCTGCTGATCTGTTAAAAATATCTGTATGATAGAACCATTACAAATTTCATCTTCAAAATAGAATCCTTTAGTATTCTTCCCCTCATTTAGAACAATGCAGAAGTAGCACAGGCAAAAGTATGTTTGTTACTCTAAAGAGCACATGATTGCACTGCTAACTTCCTCTGGTGTGAATGTGGACTTTGATAAAGTGATAGCTAAAGTGAGAAATTTGAATTTTCAGCCTATCCCACAAGGAGTCTACTACAGGAAGATTCCTACACATAGAATGCTTTCATCCTTCTCGTAAAGTGCAGCAAAGCTCTTAGGCTGGCCAACTTCTCACGATGCATTTCGGACTGGTACAGAGTTTTATTAACACTCCTCTCATAACCGAGGTTAACTACTTGGCTCTCAGTGAGGATACTGTTGACTGTTTGGCAGATGCTGCCTTTCTCTGATGAATATAAAAAACAGACATCTGACTTGAAAGGCAGCAAATGTTTTAGGTAGCTATTGACTGTTTGCATAAGAATATATGTTTTGCAGAATCATGTGTAAGGAAATTCATCTGCAGAGGTGGCAGCTGACAAACTCCTAGAAGCATCTATTCAACCAGCAAGTCCATGCCATTTACAGACGGTTTCAATATTAGCACAACACCTTGGATCACGTGCATCTGTATGCATGTTTTAGTTTGTTGAGGTTTTTTTAAGTGCACTTAAAACTGATTATAGCAGGCATTTGTCCTCAATCTGCTGACCTCTGTGCTTACTTAACCAGCTCTGCTCAGCTGGGATTCAGATAACGAAGGCTTAAGAAGGAAGGTTCTTTGTTTTGAGTCTTGCTGCATACTTAGAAAAGAGAGACTGGCACATCAAGAGTATGCTTGTTTTGCTACAATGAGAAGACAAAACACAGAGGATGAGCACAATCTGCTTTTCCTTTTGTCTTTCCAGGAAAGACAGGAAAGAGAGACACTACAAATTCACCTCAATGGTTGAAATACAGCTATTTCATATCAATTCAGGGTGTCAGATCCAGCCAAAAGGACTAGCTTTCATGCTACCGGACCCATAGGAGATAAGTGTCCTCCTAGAGCGACAGTTTTAAGTAAACTGAACTGTGATTCACATGACCAGCTGGCAGAAGGACGTGAGTATCCTAGTGTCTGCTTTTCCAGGCTGGTTTTAGTTTTGGGGGCAGGTGGAATAACCTTTAGTATACTCTCAGGCAAAGAATGATGTGGATTTGGTGATTAGAACTCATATAAGTAATCACTTTAAAAAAAAATGTGTCATGGAAAAACAGCATGTACTGAGCTAGGCCTGGAAGAGCTGAAGGGCACTGCCACAGATTCTGGTTCTTCACTGTTCATGCACCAGCAGTTGGACAAGTGCTTTTGCCTCCTGGGCAAAGGATGCTTGCTTCTCAGAAGTTTTCAATATGTGGACAGTAGCTCCATAATACTACAACTGGGGAAGCCCAGTGAAAATTCTTCATCTGCTGTTCCCTTCTCTACTCACTGCATAATATACCAGATAATATTTTTATCATAGCATTTGAATGGTTCATCTGACATACACAGGTATGTGAGAAGCTTTTCAGATGAGCGTGGAAGCTGTCATAGACTTCAGACATTATATTTGATTGGTTCATACTCTTAGATGTATGTAAAATTCATTCAAACTTCAGCAAGTTTCCTGTCCCACTTCAGCCCACATTTGTTGAAAAATACCTCAGCTGTAAGAAAAACTAATTTTAATCCAAGGTTCTTTTTCAGTTTTTGTCTCTCACCAGTCACTATCCATGTAAGAAGTAAGTAGTTGTAAAGAAGTAGACCAAGCCAGCCAGTTGGAGGAAGAAAGAAACCTCCACAGCTCTAAGAAAAAGCTGCTATAATAAGTATTTTTCATGTATTTGTTGCTTTTGTCTGTGTGACACACTAAGAATATTTACATTTCTTTGAAAACTTTACTGTGCAAAGCAATTACATCATTTCCAGGTGTTCCTCTTCTAACAGTTTCAAAATCTATTTGACTGAAAGCTAATGTACCTATGAAGGACTCTGCATGGCTATCTGCTACAAAAAAAAATTAATTTGCTCATCCTTCCTCTGTGTATTCACTAATCAATGCTAGACATGAGGATCCTAGCACTATTGTTGCTGGTGTTACACTAACACTATGCTACCCTAATTGAAGTATTGTCAGTGCAGCAACAACAAGTCTGTCTTATCTTTCTCAATTATCTTCCACAATCCCCTGAATTCGTGGCTTCTAAACAGATGGTTTCTGGAATTTTGTTTGTTGTCATAAAACGTGGTGACAGAAGACTGATTTATACATGAAGTTTTATCTTCAACCTGCTTTCAGTAATTTGTCATACTTGATAAAGTAACTAGAATATAACCCAACAGAACTTAAATCTGAGCATAAAAAGTAAATCTGACATTCATAAACCATTAAATGTACTAACAGAAATAATGTTTTCAATATTCTTGTCTGGGTTTTCTTAGAACAGGTTATAAAACAATCTTTTTTTTTCTGACTTCTGTGTTGCCCTTCTGTAAGACAAATCATGGTCACTCAGCTGTCAATTTCAAAAGGAATTCAGTGCCTTTTGGCATCAATTACCAGAATCATCAGAAATATGCAGAGATGCTACACGAGGTTTCCCCAGTTCATTTTGCCACCTAACTCAAATGAATCACGTCCCAGAAAAAGATGACAGATTCAGTAGTGTACTAGAATGGAGACCAGGTCTCAAGTGTTGGGAGAAGGAGTCATGCTCATTTTTACTTGTCATGTAAGTGAGGCAATATGCACATGTACAAAGACGAAAGCTAATTCTTTAATATTTTTCTCTACATGTGTCCTCCAATACATACTTAGTAGGCTCTCCACATTGCAGTAATGCAAATCCACTTTCACCATGCATGAAACCACATTCATTGGGAACCAGAATTTTCAGCAGGCACACTCAAAAATAGATAAGCAAAATCGTATCAGATCTGCAGTGGCCTCAATTAACTGAAGCTTCAACTACCAGCATTTGGCTCTAAACAAGATGAGACAAGAATAAATGGAATTTCTTTCTGGAGCTATTTTAAGTGCAATAACGACTATATATAGAGTCAGAATAAGTGGATGAAGTTGAATTTAAGACAGACATATTTTTGTTTTGTTGTTTCCAAATACAGTTTCATCTGTTCCAAAGTCTGAACAACAGAAGGGAAAAAAAAGAAAAAAACACAACAAAAAAAACCCCAACCAAACAAAAACCCCACAACCTATACTAAAGAACCTAATCCTTCTGCAAGCAAAACCAAAGTTTTCCAGTATAGAAGACAACGACACAGGAAACCCATCTGCACCATGACAGCTTCACGTATTCTGACATTAAAGGACAAAAACCATTTCTCAGCTTTGCCTGCAAACAAGGGTGTAAACTCGTATTTTCTGTAAGTCCTGAATTTCTGCCATTCTAAGTCAGTTATAAAGCAGTCTGACTCTGGCGTTTGGCTTCTCTAACAGCAGATAAAATTCTTGCTTATGTGCGTAAGGTTAAATTATGGCAAAATGCATACCTTTGCACTGATAACCTTACTAAGCAATTCAGGTCTGAGCTTGGAGAAACACTGAAATGTGTCATGTCATTGCAGTACAACAACAATCAAAATTTCAGTTTCAAGAAAACTGGACTTAAACTATTTCCCATTCTATGTGTAGGAATTCTATGTGTATGTGCACTGATTCCTATACAAAGATACATTTACTTCTCAGATGAAACCAAAATTCCTTCTCTTTTTTTTTTTTTTAAGGAGTTCTCATTTTGTAGAAGAAAAACACAGACTGCAAAGTGGTTTTATTTACTTCCGCCTAAAACGTGTTTTGGTGTTGGAAAAACTATCTCGCTTAAGAAGCACACTTACGGAAATAAATTTTGGTTGCCATGCTAACAGAAAATCACTCAGTTTCAGTCCAGTAACACATAAGTGCATACATGACATTTTCTTGTAAAAACAGGGAAACAACTGGATTAACAGGGCTACAGGTTTTGCCAAATGCAGGGAATTTCAGTTCTGTCCCTCTGCACGGTGCGATTTTCTGTTAGCTTTTAAGTCTCTAGGGCATCAGCTGCTTCTTTCAACAGGCTATGGCTTCTGTCCCGACTATCGCAACAGCCAGGATCTTGAAAGGGTAACCCCAACGCAGGGATGAAGCCGACCCACCCCTTTATGTCCTCTATGAGCTTCATACAGCTCGTTTTACTATGCTCTTCTCCTATCTACCTGCGTGTTGCCGTTCTGGGCTTCCTGGCACGACCCCCAAGAGGAGGGTCCCAACGGACTGCACCGACGAGGAGCGAGGTCCTCTTGAAGGCAACAGTGGCGACAAGTCAGCTGCGGCTGCCGGTACCCGCTTCGCCCCGGCCCCCCGCGGCGGGGCGAGGGGCAGCACAACTCTCCGATGTCTCAGCCCCGTGCGCTGGGTATCCCGGTGCCGTCAGGCCGTCGGGAGTCGCGGTGCCAGGGTCGGCTAGCGACGCTGCCACTTGCGCCGGCCCTCGCTTCAGCCCTGAGCGGGTGGCAAATGCAGGGCTTCCCAGCCCCCCTCCTCTCTGTGACTCAGGGGAGCAGCCCCCTGCCCTGTCCCTCGCCCGGCCCCCCAGGCGCCTTGCTGTCCTGCAGGTGTCACACTTCACCCAGCCACCGAGCGACGCCGCGTCCCTTCATTACGTACAGCCAAAAGAAAGGGATCTTAATGATCCTCTGGGCTGTGACCAAGGAGGTGCACAATGTCGCGTTATGCTTGAGTAGGCACAAAAGTTACGTTATCTCAGACCGTCCTAGAGACCTCTGTTTGTTTTGTGGGGTTTTGTTTTGCATTTTTTCCTTTTTCTTTTTCCTTCTTGTAGAAGGAGAATAAAGTAATTAAAGATTCAGAAATAGAATATATCAAACTCGATGAGAACTTACTTGGTTTAGGTGCACGTGTTGACAGCCGGCATCTCCCTTCGACAGTTCTAACAGGTCACATTTTCCCTTGAAAGTAGTACCCGTTGTCAATTCCTTTTGTAAATTAAATCCCTTTAAAAAGTGTTTGGTTTATTTCACGGGCTCTCGTCCATTTCAGCCACTTTTCCCCATTTTTACTTTATTTTCTTCATGTTTGCCACACATACAGCCACTCTCGGTTACACGCCCACGAGTTAGCGGGTGTCCATCACCTCCAGCCGAGGGGACCGCGCCTGCAGGCGGGCTTCGGTGCAACAGATGAGAGGCAGCTTCTTCCCTGACTGCTTTGTGAGGCTTTTCATTCCCTCGGGGAGCCTCATGCTGGTTGTAAAAAGTAACAGCTCCTTCCCATCCGACGGTTCCCTCTGGAGCACGGGCTGAGCAGCATGGAACGGGAGAAAGACACCGAAAGAAAAAAGGCAAGAGCGCAGAGAGGCAAACGCTGGGGATTTCCGTCCTCGTCGATGCGCTCTCTCCTCGGCCGGAGGCAAGCTTTGCCTCAGACGGCCCCGTCCCACCGCCCTCCGCCCGCCTGGCCTGCCGCTGCCGCTGCCCCTGCCGCCGCCGCCCCCGCCGCGCTGCCCCCACCAGCCCACAGTAAGCCGCGCCGGCACCGGTACCGCCCGCTTGCGCCCTCCCGCGGGCGCGCCGTGCACCGCGCTGGTCTCCGCGGGGCTCCGTGCACTGTCCCGGCTACCCCCTCCTGCTCTGCCTTTTGCCGGGTGTTGAGCTGTTCAGTCTTCGCCCGAATGCCGTCCCAGGGAGAGAAGGGGAGGAGGGAGCGAGCAGAGACCCACCTCCAGTTGCGGTTGGGTTCGTGGGTGAGCCAAGAACGTGCACCGCGCGGGACCGCTCAGAGGGGAACGAGCCAGCAAGCGGCCGCCGGCTCCACAGAAAGTTTGCTCTTGCATCCCGCTGCAGCCGGGAAAGACCTAAACTGCCCCATGAAGTCGCAGTACGGGCCCCTGAGTCCTGCGGGCTCGGGGCTGAGATTTAGACTTCCCCCTTCCCGCAGCGCTGGGAAGCTCAGACGGTGTCGCCCAAGCTGAACTGGCCCTAGGTGCGGCCCTCCGCACACCGTCCAGTGGGGTAGGTTCCTGGCCTTAAGCTGACCCAACCTCGCTCCTGAATGTTAACAGGAGGCTGTGCGGACCGAGCTGCAGCCGCGACTCATAAGAGAGGAAGGAAGGGAATGAGGCTAGGCCCATTTCTTCACATTACTTTCTGTGTCCTTAAAAATTGACAGAACTTGACTTCACGAGCTTAGAAGTGGTAAGAAAAAGATGCAGCGTGCTAAGGCAGAGATGCACGACATGATAGGTCTTTTTCCTTTTCATTTCGTGAAAGAGGATGTTGGTTTTGTTTATTTGTTTTCTGCTTGCACTCGGCCTCGTGTTGGGTTGCGAACACGGTAGAGGCACGGAGCTTAGAAGGGCATCTAACACCGTATGTGGAGCTCCTGGACTGGGCGAGCATCCTTCCCCTTCGGCCCAGTCCCTGTCTGCCCTGCCCCGCGGAGTGACTGACTCCTGTCTGAATCGCCTAGCAGCACGCTACTGGTTTCTGATTTCGTTCGTCTCGGTGGGCGAACAGCTTACAGGTTACGGTTCCGCGGTGGCGAGGGAGAAGCGTGGTGAAGTAAGCCTGGGGCAGCACAGGGAAGGAGACGCCAGCCGCAGCGGCAAGCGCAGTCCCCAGGCAGTCTCCCTGCGCGCCCCCCCTCCCCCCCTCCGAGCGGCTCCTTGCACCGGTGCCGGGCTACCCAAGGCAGGCGGGTGAGTGTGTGTGCCAAAACTGCAAAGAGCGGCAGTATCTGTCGTGCTGAGCTTCACCCATGTCTCAGGAAGAGAGTTCAGCGCACAGAGTCGTGAAGCGTCTGAGGAGGCAGGCGAGCCTGAAATGCCGTTAGAGAGCAAGAGCCGAGGGGCTGCCAGCTTCACTGCGCTGGGTGGCAGCTCTTCATGCGGGCACCAGACCTCCCTGGGCAGCGGAGCGAAAGGAAGCGGTAATGCAGGGTCTCTGCATTAAAGGCAGCATGAACTGAGCGGCGAAAATGCCGGCTTGATGCTGCTCTGGGACTTCCAATGGTTGCACCATCGGGCCTCTGCATCTGAGTACTATATGAACCACTGGCATGCATATTTTAGGTGTGCCCCAAATTAGCTACTGTTAAGATTTCGGCAAAAAACGTAGCTCCCTTGTGGAGTCACTCGGGGAACAGCCTAGTGCCACTGAACAGTACAGAGACCTGTTGGAGCCGTATGTCTCTTCCTCAGACACGTTAAGTGAATTCACGAGATCAATGAGTGCTGATTCAAGTACAGATCAAATGCCAAAATCGGCTGATTTGGGAAGCTGAGTCAGCCATTCTGGAACACACACACATGTGTATGCATATCTATAGACTCACACACACAAAGTCATGGAGAAAGAATTGGGTAAGTAGAGGCAGCCTGAGAGCCTGTGATGAAGTATGGGAAAGGCTGAATGATTAGATTGCATTGGAATTGTTGGTGTGAGCTGATCTACCTGTTGGTACAGTATTTGTTCCTCTTGTATATGCTATCAGTACTACCAAGACTGTACTGCCAACGCTACATAGGTTGCACTGTATCACTACAGACTGGAAGACTTCCTTTCAAAGCTATTTAATGTTCACTTCTCAGAGCAGAGAGTAGCTTTTCCCCTATACATTTTGTTATTAGGTCTTGAGAAGCCAGGTTTTGGGTTGAGTGTAATGTTTATTTTTTTCACAAGCAAGCACCTCTATAATTAACAGTACATCTCTCGTCTTTTTGTGTGTCTCATTGTGGCATTTCTTCTTTTCAAGGGTGAATGCAGAATGGCACTATCAATGTGCTTTACACTTTCTGACATTTTACGTATGATAACCCATTACCAGTCTCCCGTGGATCTTAAAAATGTTTATATTTCCCAGTTAAACTAATATTTAGATAAAATCTCTGTGATTACTCAAATGAAAATGAAATAAATAGAATTGTAGCTCTGATTCAGGACAGTGAGGTCTGGATCTTTGCAACATTCTGAGTGTACGCTAGTATGTTTTATTCCTAGCACATAGCTAGCTGCCGAATGTTTCTCAGCAGTAAGCACTGTGGCAGGGAGAGAAATAATAGAGGGAAAATTAAATGTGAAACCATATCATATAGTGAGGTTTTAGAGGTTCTGTGGTAACAGCGTGACTGGGCCTTCCTTTAACCTGCTCAGTGTCACACTGAATTAGGTTCCCCTTGGGATCTCTTCCATTTCTAACCCAAATATTACACCATTCTTCTCAGAACACCTGTTGATGCATGCTCAGCAGCTGACCTTTTGCAGTTGAACTAAATCTTGTGTATCCAAAATGCCAAGCAGATTGAGTTTTTTTCTTCTCTGCAGCTTGGTCATTGGAGTGTATCTCTTGTTTTATTACATAAGCCACCACAGACAGGAAAAAATAAACAAACCAAACAACCAAACAAAAACCCCAAAACCAAAAATAGAAGCTTGAAAAATAAGAGAAATTTTGAGCATCTAGAAAACACTGATTGAGTTTACGTTCTAATATCAATGGGTACAGATGAGAACATCTGCAGCAGGTACGAGCCAGTTTAACTTTAGTCAAGTGAAGCTGATTTGGCTTACATGGAGAGATGGCTCATTATCTTGAAAGAGAGAAAGCAGTGACAAAATTTTAACTAGTTATGCTCAGTAAGTACCAGGTAAAAGGTGTTGTGATATTCCTATGTGTGCTGGTTTGAAGCTAGCTAGAATGTTTTCGTAAGAAGCATTATATCACAGGCTGTGAAAGAGAAACAATGGTGATGTCTACTTCACTCATAGGCTTGCTGAGACGTATAAGAACAAGAGTATAAACATCAATAAGGCATTCAGCATTCGGGCGCAGCCTGGGCTTTGAGCTGCATTTCTCTCTAACCTCTCCTTCTGTCTCTCTGATTAATCCACTTGCTTCCTCACCCCCCTGGCTGACCCTCCATTCTTCCTTGAGGCATAAGGCAACGTCTGGGGTAACATAGAGGGGTGGGAGAAGGTGGAAGGGCAGTTGGGAGCCCCTTCTGGGGACTCGGGTTGCTTGGAGAGGTGTTTTGTTTCTGTATTTCCTTTTACCTTGTATATTTCTGTCTATAATTGTATATACTGTAAATATCTGCTTGTATATTGTGCTAGCTGTAAATATAAGCATCATTCAATTTCCAGAGTCTGCTGAGTCTAGTCTGGGTGATTTCCAAAGTGTCGGGGGGCGGATAACAGCTAAACCACCACACTGTGTCTCAGCATCTTTTCATATTAATGACAGCTTTTCTTACTAGTAACATGAAAGTTTTAAAGGATTATGAAGCTTTCACTCACATGATCTTGGAGGTCTCTTCCAATCTGGTTGATTCTGTGATTCTATCTATGATTCTATGAAGATTTACATGCATAAGAAAAAGATTTAGAGCAATTATTAAAAAATATTAATTGCCAATTAGTTAAAACATTAATTATATTTTTAAAAATTAATTTAGGGTAGGGAAGTAAGATTTCCTCAGGATTCTAATATTTTCATTTATTTCTAAATATTCTTATACTAGAAATGATAGTAATTAGCAATGATGTAAAATGGGAAATCACACAGTACAAATGTATCTATTGTTGCAATTTAGATTTTTTTCTATTTGTTTTGGAGACAACATTGTTACAAAGAATAAGGATTATATTTTTTCTCTATTAATCTAATTTATGAAATCTGTAACAACTTAATTCTATTAGTTCTATTGTTACAGGCCATGCACTTCTCCCAGACAGAACTTTTACAAGCAGCAGATTGACCTTGCCAACCCACACCAGGCTTCCCATGCTGTGAACTCTTTCATTGCATATAACTCAGTGTATTGCCACTTATGTACTCGAATACTACTAGTCAAATCTCAAGTTTAAAAGAAGGAACTCCTTTTATTGAATGACTGAAGAGCATGAAGAGTTTGTGAAGGAAGGGGGCAGAGAGGAAAGTGCAGATCTCTCAGTTTTAGTGAAACATTCATTGGCAGGTAAATTGTTTTTATGAATGTGTAGCAGGGGGAAAAGGTCATTAGTGAAGAGAGAGGCAGAGGAGAGGCGAGGAGGAGAAGCAGAGGGAGAAAGATTGATATAGGGAAGTGAATGAATAGTAACTCTTCACTTAAAATAGTCATAGTACTGACCTCAGCTGTGTGATCTTTAGACTTGGGCTCATTTACTATGCCAGGCTCAACTAGAACCTTGAACTATTTTTCATTGTTTCCTTTTTAGTTCATTAAAAGGAAACACAAGCAAACAAGCAAACAAACAAAAAAGGACAGGGCCAACCATAAATGAACTGCTGGAAAAAAAATGCAGTGTCAAATTTTGGTATTTGTTCAATCTTAACTTCCGGTCATGCCAGGCAGGTCACTGACTTTCTGAAGGCTTCCAAATTACTCAAGTGAAAAGACATTTGAGGTTTGTCTTCTAATAGAAGGAAGCAGATCCTTTAGCTTTATTGGCAGTGAAATTAGCAATTAATTTCCTTTGAATAGAAATATACAGATTTCTAAGTACGCTTCCAATGTTATTACTATTTAAATCAAAATTATTTGTATTTTTAATAAGCAGCAAATAACTAAACTTCCTTTACCTGCCTATACATGTCAGGTCTCCAAGAATTCATGCATTATTTTTACTGACATGCAGCAAACTCTTTCTCCTTTCCTTTCTTACCCAGACTTTTTGAATGATTTAATCTTATTTTCCTGTCAACAGAGGGTTGAAATTGGTGTACTAAGGTTTGTGGCTTTCTTTTGCAATATTTAAATAAATAATAGAATGACATCCTTTTTTTTTTAGTTTTTCAAAGCTGTTGTTTTTGTCCTGTTATTGCTTTCAGATGTCTGTGCTTCTCTGCAAGCACTTACATTCTTTCAGAGTACCCAGCTGCTACATTTTGGAGATTTTTCTGGCACACTCTTATAGTGTAGGGGTTTTAGCAAGGCACAGGTCTAATGGATCAAACTCAGTGCTGTAGTGGGTTTCAACACTTGACTAGGGACATCTAAACATAAGTGTATGGATTTGAACTACTGAGTTGCTTAAGTTCCCTTAGGAGTCAATGGAAATCTGTCAATACAGTCATGGGAGCTTAGAGAAAAGTTCCACTTTGAATATAGTTTTTGACTTCATGATGAGCTAAATATTCCCTAAGTGCTGACTGAAGGAGGCACACACCAAAACAGAGACACCTCTTGTTGTTTGAGGTTCCCAAGGCTATCCAAGGCACCTGCAAGTTTCCAGGCAACTGCCAGACAGATAGTTTTTGTCTTGTCTTGCCTTGCCAAGGAACTTGTCTTATAGGTGTCCTGTACCTTTCTGGAGGTTAAAACAAATTCTCTGTGACATCTCACAAGGCACTGGATACTTATGCACAAGCACCTGAAACCACGCTAGATACCATTTGGCTCTACCCAGAGATCAGACCCCTATCTCACACATAAACAGCATCTTAGACACAAAATTAAATGTTTGAATCATGATCCTTACACTTACATGGAGAAGGCATGCAATGGCAAAGCAAATTTCATTGAAGGAGTGTAGAACATAAACCTAAGCAGAGATCTCTTTCTCATTTTTTGAAACAGTTGAAATCTTTACCTGTTTTATATTATAAGAGTCATAACCTGGTAAAAGACCTAGAATCTTGGGAACAGATGTGATTGTTCAGTTGGGAGATAAAAAGAAACAAGAGGCAGGATTCCAGGGCAACTAGCCAGACATTTTAGGTATCTCTAAGAGTATGTGAAATAAACAGAAAGAACGAGATGTCTTACTACACAAACAAAGCTATAACTTAATTGGCAAGGCAGAGACTTTATGGAATAAATCAAAGGATTGGAGTGTTGATATAGAAGAGTACAGGCTGTTCGGGAAAGAAAAGCTGGGAAAAGGAAAAGGCAACATTGCATTACCAAGAATGTGTTTATGATCTTCTAAAAGAGAAGGCAGATACATCAAAAGTCTCTAGGGAAAGAAAAAACAGAATTTCAAACTACAGATCTACCTCAAATCAGTTTGGAAGAAGAGATAGTAAAACATCTTAACTATGTTCTAAGGCATTAAAAAAAAAAAAGAGAAAAAAAAGAAGAAAAAAAACTTTTACTGGAATTGTAAAGATGTGATTTTACATTGTCAATAGGTAGGTTGTGTAACTAGATTTTTTTTTTTCGGTTTTGATCATAGAATGGTCTGGATTGGAAGGGACCTCCAAAGTTCATCTAGTCCAGCCACCTCTGCAGTAAGCAGGGGCATCCTGAACTAGACCAGGTCACCCTGTCGAGTCTCACCTTGAATATCTCCAGGGTTGAGGCCTCAACTACCTCCCTGGACAAACTGTTCAGTATTCCACTATCCTTATGGTAAAGACCTTATTCTTAACATCCGATCTGAAGTCTTCTCTTGTCTAGTTTGAAACCACTGCCCCTCATCCTATCACTACAGGGTTTTGTAAACAGTCTCCATCTTTTCTCAAAGGTCATTATTAGGTCTCCCTGGAGCCTTCTCTTGGGGCAGAGTAGTTGGAATTATAAAGGTAGAGGCTTCTCAGATACGAAAAAAAATGAGTGTGTAATACCAGGAATGAGAACAACATAGAATGGCCCTTCAAAATAAGGAAGATGGTGACAAACGTCTGGTTTGGAAATTTTAATGAAACATATGCTGAGAGAGAGACAGCAAAGCTTGTTGCAAGAAAAGCAGTAGTTGCAAGAAAGCCATAGCTGTTCAATATGTATTAGCAAAGTGGAACACCGGATGAGTTGTTCTTTTGCTCTAGTTAGCCAGCACTTTACATCAGCTTCAGACCTCATATTTGATAGTGTTGCGAAAAAAGAAGCAAACTTGCAGGGAGCCTGAAGGTCAGCACCGTGGATAACAAGGTAATGAGACCTTTCAGAAATATTTCAGCTGGGCTTGTTCTGCCTAAGAAAAGATACTTTTAAGCTAGAATTATACAGTTCATAGATGTGTAAAAGATAGTTGTAAAGAGGCAGCTAACGTATTCATCAGAAGTAGAAGTAACGTATTTTGTCTTAGCAAGGAAAACTAAACCACATATAAGTAAGATATTTCTAACTGTTAAAGAAAAAAAAAAGTTAAATACTGGAAAATTCCACGTGAGGATATTGTGTGTTTGAAACATGTGAACCTAATTCTAAGAGTAGGGTTTTTTTTTTCCTATTTTAGGATTCTCTAAGTGTCTGTAATGAGACTTTGCTTTTTTTTTTTTCTTTCCCTTTTTTCCCTAAAACTTGGTGTACCCCTTTTCATAGATGATATTTCGGGAATTTGAGTTTTCATGATTTTAAGATCTGCAACCAATCTGTTTGCACTCTCAGATGGAATTTGAACAGCGTGATTCAACGTTTGGAGCGTATGTAGCTAAAGAGAGCAAACCCAGTTTCTGGCCTGGACTTTTTATCTGAAAATGGGAAGTTCTTCCCTTTGTAGAGAGTAGGCAGGCCACTAGTGTGTGTAAATGTGGGAATTTGGTTTGTGCCCACTGTGGTATAAAACAATAGGATGTCAAATGCCTAACCATAGGCATCATTTTAGATTCCTTATGGTATCCCAAAGGTCCATGTAGAGCTGACAGGTGTAATCCCGACCTGACAGCAGATCCAACACTCACTCAAAGGAGCAGATGGGATATCCCACCAGACAGGTGCTCCACAGTGCCTAAAATGGCACTAGGCAAACAACTCCTGTCCTAGAGGTGATTTTTGGCGGTTTTGTCACTTCTGTATTTTTTTCAGCTAACATTATGATAAAGCATACATATTTTTTTCCTTGACCTCTATTTGGAAATCTGCTTTAAATGCAAATCACAGACTAATTACCCAAGCCTTTAAAAAAAAAACAAACAACACATAATTATTCTCCTTCTTTCTTCACCAGACAAATACATTACTAATACTTTAATGTGTGAGAAAGGGAGAGGCTTTATTGAAATGTAGACTTTTACAGTATGTTAATCGTCTGTTTTGTAGAGTCTGCAGAATAACAACAGCGCAGCTTGGTGATAGGTTGCAATTGAAAGGTGTGGAACCTGAGGCAGCGTATAAAATTCACTCATTTTGCTGGCAGACAGTAGTACAAGTAGGAGAGGGAAGATAGTCAGGCTAGGGACATTGGTACTCATCTTGTAAATATCTCTTGTGCTGTTTCCAAAACTCAGTCTTCTTATATATGATGTGGCAGTCACCTTTCTTTATTGCACCATTATGACTGTGCATTCAGTAGGAAGAAATACGTATCTGTAAAACCATTAAACACCCTGTAAACAGTAACAACAGTAACAAGAAGAGAGTTGTTTAGAATGGATGCTGCACCGATTCTGCATTTTAGATATAAAATATTTCATATTTTATTTGGGTGTTTTCATGAATGTAAAATGCTGGAAGAGGGTTATTTCTGAGTATAAAGGATTGCTTACAACCAGTCTTGTCATCCACACTGAATCTCACTAATAGCTAAACATGATAGTCATATATGTATTTTTTTACATCATGCCATATTTGTATTGTTAAGACAGACAGAGGATATCAGGAAGGTATCAAAATTTGTTTTAAGATTGAAGTTGCTTTCCTGTAACAGTTAAAAACAACATCTTTTGCCAAATCTTTTGTGCTTGTATATGACTAGGCAGAAATAAACTAAAATAGAATTGACTTACGTTTATATTATTACCATTTTGGAGTGCTTTGGTAGCTCTCTGATTTTATTTATTTATTTATTTTTAAATTTACATGTGACGAAGGAGTACAGAACTGACTCCTTGGGTTTCAAATTGCTTTATGCAGTTTTTATCTGCGTTTTTTATAGTATATTCTGTTTCTATGTTATATTCTCAAATATTAAACACAGAAGGAAATTTATTTCACATTTGATTATGTGATAATTTGCTTTTCACATTGCTTAATGAGTGATTCCGAGAGAGTGAGCTTCTCTTTCTCCTGAAATAAATGGATACCATTATAACCCTCAGTTACTCCAGTGTGTTGTGCTCACAGTTATTACCTGAAGACAAGTGACAGAAGCTGGGCAGAGCAGAGAGAATGGGCGTACTGAGAATATGATTATATTGCCTCAGCCCTGAGCTGTATAGTTTTTAGGTGTGCGTTTTCGGCAAGGCTTGACAGCCAAGGAGAGACCGATAGATGGTGCTCTGGAGACAATTTGAGGTCATTGCACAGATGTGTGAGCGGCACATCGTTGTGTTGATACACATGTGCCTGAGGCATGAAATAGGCTCACACGAGGAATTAATTTCACCCTTTTTTTCTCTTCTGTTTATTATCACACGGACTTTATAGAATCTCATACTATATTCTAAGTCGGAGAATAAAAATAATGTACATTCTTATTGACAAATGTGTATTACCTATGTGTGTACATGTGTATAGGCATTTTTTAATGGAAAGATGGAATCTGGTCAGTATTCTAAGATGGTTCAGTATCTTTTCTGGTGCTGTACTCACCATACTATAGTTACATAAGTGATTTGTGTGATGAATGTCTAGTATGGCACCTCATCTCTCAGGGTATTTTGTGCTGTTGCACCTAAATGCATATAGCTTTAGCTTCTTATCACTTGATAACTGACTGCATGGAAGTGAGGTGTAACAGCTTTACTGTGTCTGGTCCCTGTTCCTGGGCACTGCTGCTCTTGTTGTGCGCAGGGTGTTTGATTTACACAAGAAAAGCTTATTTTTTCTTTAATGCTATGGTTGGACTATCCTGGGGATCAGAAAGTAGAGATCTATCACAATCAGGGTGTCATCTGTTTGAGACCCTGAAGAATCTACATTTCAGGACAGCTCAGCACTAAGTATGGTGCTGAGATCCTACTTCCACGGGTGCCTCGTTCCTGTGCATGTCCTAAGACCTGTGGTGATATTCACCTCACCAAATTTTAAACAGCTACAATACAGATGTCTGTATGAGATACTTTGTTACATATGAGCTACACTGCAATCACTGTAGACAAAATACTTAGGCAGAATGTTTTGATGGATGGGATGCATCTTGCTTCAGGGATTTTTTTCTCCTCAATTACTACAAAGATAGAACATGACACATAGCATTCATATAAACATCTGCAAAGAATCTCATCCTTGTAGCCCACAGAAACACATTTGAGCATGGCCTTCTGACAAAAAGGACGTACAAGCAACACTGCAGCTTCGAAGAAGAAAATTTGCAAACATGTCCGTAAGTCTATGGAGTAAACAGAGTTCTGGCATCTCATTTGCATCCTTTTTACTTGATAAGATGTGAATCCTTTCATTTTCTAGTGGTCTGTGCAGTGTATGTAGGATTGCTCTCTTCTGCAACATCCACACTTGGAAGTGAGGATTAGTGAGGACTTGGGTTTGTGTCCTCTGGGCCCATAACTTAGACATGGTCTGATGATGAAGGGATACCACATCTTCCAATAAGAAACCTTACAGGCAGACTCTTCAGACAAAGCTGTCAGACCTTGAGATGGGATAAACAATTGAGGGAGATACAATAAAGGGATAACTGCATTTTTTTGCACCGTATTTCCACTGAAGATTTCTCTGAGGCAACAGAATACTAAGTGAATATTATTTGGACCTGTACTGTTTCATTCTGCATGCACTGCATGGAGTCCAGTGGCTTTACTGGATCGCCTTTCCAACTATTATTCAGCTGTCAGAGACAAAATTAAGAAAAATACTGAAATAACTATTTAATCTCTTTGAAATTAAATTTTTGTTCAAAATTGATGCCTTCATATTTCTCTACAGTAAGTCCAGTTCATCCCAGATAGCACCTAGATTTTGGAAATACTCTGTTACATTCTCTTATATTCACTACATTTCTGAAAATTCCTGGCTATGGATACAATAACTGGAATGATCATACAGATAAACAGGCACCCTTCACATACTGGAAGTCTGCTATAAGGTCTTCATGAAGCTTTCTTGAATTCAGGCTTAACAGCCCTAGCTCTTGAAGCCTGTCCCAATAGCTGTGTAACTTCCTGTGTCAGGAAGTTATCCTCTGCACGCTCTAGGAACCTCCAGGACTGTTCCCTTTCTGCTGTGCTTAATTTCCAGCAGACATTAGAGAAGTGGAAGTCCCTCACAAGAGTAAGGGCCAGTGATTGCAAGACTTCTTCCAGATGCCTAAAGAATTTTTTTTTTCTGTTTCTTCATCCTGGTTGGGTGATCTATAACAGACTCCTATCAGGATATTTGCTTTGTTGGTCTTCCCCCTGATTCTTACCCATAAACACTCAGCTCTATCATCAACGTCGTCAACCTCAACACATTCAAAACACTCTGACATACAGGGCTACACCACCACCTCTTCTTCCTTGCCTGTCCTTTCTGAGGAGTTCATAGCCATCAGCTGCAGCACCATAGTGCTGTGAGACATCCCACCACATTTCTGTGATGGCTACTATATGAAGTTTTCAGATAGACAGTGGTTCCCAGCTCCTACTGTTTGTTTCTGGTGCTGCATGCATAACTGCAGATGCAATTCAATTGGTCTAAAGATCTTGCCATCTTTTTGTAGTGATAATTCTCAATTTCTGCCTGGCTCTTCTCAGGTGCTCCCATGCTGTCCTTGGGCATATTCCTATCCAGCCCATTTTGTGCCCTTCCCTCTTCAAGTCTATTTTAAAACTCTTCCAGTGAGCCTTGCTAGCTGCTGGGCTAGGATCCTTGGCCCCACTCTGAGGTAGGTGTATCCCTACACTAGGTCTGTTACCAGCAGACCTAGTGTCCTGTAAATTAAACCACGATTAAAGAACCCAAAGTCTTGCTGGAGACACCAAGCTTGGAGCCAGGCATTGATTTCCTGGATCTTCCTGCTTGTTTGTTCATCACATCCTGTGACTGGAGGGAATAGAGGAGAACACTACTTGTGCTCCTGATCCTTTAACCAATTGTTCTAAGTCCCTGAAGTCTCTCTCAATTGCCTATGGACTTCTTGTCCTTACTTCATCATTGCCTACCTGAAAAATCAGCAGTGAATAGTAGTCTGAGGGCTACATTAGCAAAGAAAGCTTTCTTCTCACACCATGAACCTGAGCCTCTGGGAGACACCAGACTTCCTATTCAATGAGGATGTGTTTCTGGCAGTCATCCAAATTCATTCATGATGCTTACCCAGAGGAGAGGAATATTAGAAGCAACTGCTCAGAAAACCTGAGCTCGAAGACTATTTGAAATGCTACTGAAGTTATACACGTTGTTGCTGCAGAAAAATGGTTATAAAAATGTGTGCTCAATAAGCAAAGGATATTTTGTGCGATGGAGTAGCCTGTGTTACTGTAAACTAGCACAATTCTGTTCATAATAGTGACTTGTAAACTCTGATTTTGTCTAGTAGGACTTCATGGGAAAAGGACTCAGAAGAGCAGGAAAGATTGGCTGAGTGTGGCAATTCTAAAGCTTTACCAATAGCTGTCTTCTGAAACTTGCTTGATAATCATTGGGAAATGGATGCTGACGTTTTTACTAAGATTTTATACTTTTCACTAGTACCCTAAGACATCAAGTAGCATTTCATGACTTGCTAGATATGCTTTTTCCTCTTAGATAATTTTGTGGGTGGAAATAAATCTTTGTGTAATTGTATCAGCAAGTGACTGTCAAGATTTTCAAGAATTTTTGTGTTTATTATGCATATTAATATCCAGGAACAGTTTCCCAAAGCTAAAGAGATTGCTGGAGCTATGGAAATAATCAGATTTTCTGATCACTGAGATTCTTTGACTGTTAGATTTTTTTTTTTCTCGGCAGTGGCTTCTATAACATTTTTATGTCTGCAGAGACTTTTGCCTCTGCTAAAATAGTTGTATTTATCATCATTTCATTTTAATGTTAAATCACTTCCTAATGTAAGAGTCATTTCATCTGCTACCCTTGAAAAAATCCTGTGCAGTAACTGCACGCATTAATAAAGAACGTTTTTCATGCTTTGTCTCCTAAACAACGGTTTCCAAAACACTCAATATCAACCATATAAAATGCTACATTTGAAAGTGATTTAAAATTAATAATAATGATGACACTTTCACATCTTGTTTCTGCTTGGGAAAACATCTGAGGTTTGATGGCTCAAGAAATTCATATAGGCAATAAATCTTTTAAAAGTAATGTTCTGCATGATTGGTCTTACTGGGTTAATGTTAGCGTAAAGAAATGGCCCATGTTAGAGTAAAAAGGAATAAACAACAAAAAGGTGATGTTGTAAAGACTGTATGATAGATTACTCTTGGTCTTTGGGGAAGTATAAATCATTTGGGGAGATATAAATCACTTTAGTGAAGCATAGCTTACATTTCCCCGTTCATTCTACCACTGTCTCTGCCCTAGATGGTGCCAGATAGCACTGGTTTTGGCTTGTGCTGTTGGACAGCTGACAGGACTCACGCTGAAAAAGTGTCCTAATTTTTTCCTGACAGGAGACCACTCACTTCATCACTGTGTTTCAGCCACAGACAAGGACTGCTGGAGCCCAAACAAGTGATGCAGCTCTGAGAGTCACAGTGATGTGGGAGGAGCTGAGAGATGCACTCAGATCAGTTTTCAGCTTCATATGACAGTGTCTGCAAAAGAAAAACAGAGATGAACAATTATACTAATAGAGGAAAAGACTATAAAAATGGCAGGACTTTCAGACTCAGTTCAGCGTTAGGAGCTCTGGTAACTCATAGAGCACATGCCAGGGTTAGTGACTGCAACATTTCACTGCAGTGTTTTCTGGAACTATTCAGAAGGGCTGTGTTGAAGAACCTAAAGCAGAACTAACCAATACTGAACCATGCCTGACAGGTGCTTATGCAGTTCTGTACTTTTTTAACGTTGGAAATACCACAGTCCTGCCACCTAAACCAGTCTAGTGCTCAATTCCAAGTGTTAGTAGCTTCTCCTCAAGTCTGGACTACTACCTCTTACAAGAAGGTATCATGACATTTTGTTGTACCTAATTGTGACAATTTTTCACATTTCTCCTCGGTTTTATTTTCTCTAAAATATCTAGGAAATATTTGGGTTAATCTATATTACTGACTGCTTCTATTGATCTACACAGCACCAGGGCTGTTGACTCC
>WAAF01001503.1:2816-29075 GCA_013400475.1 Tricholaema leucomelas
CCCCCCCCCACTTTAGAAATCACCCAGACTACACTCAGTCGGCTCTGGAAATTTGAATGAAGCTTATATTTACAGCTGGCACAATTTACAAGCAGATATTTACAGTATATACAGTTATAGACAGAAATAGACAAGGTAAAAAGGTAATACAGAAACACAACTCCCCTCCCAGAAACCTGAGTCCCCAGGAGGGGCTCTCAACCACCCTTCACCTTCCCCCTACCTCTCTCAACCTTACCCCAGTCTCAAGGAAGAATGGAGGTTCGGCCAAGTGGATAAAGAAGCAGAGGTGAAGCAGCAAAGCAAATGGAGGGTGAGGTTAGAAAGCAAGATGGAGTTCAGCCAGCAGCCTCAACTCCACAGCAGGCAAAGAGCTGAGAGAACAGCCCAGCACGAAGTGCCCAAGCAAAGTGCAGAACAAAGTGACTTTATCTTTGTTTTGCTTTTCTTTACACATCTCAGCAAGACTGTGAGGGAAGTAGACCTCAGCATTGTTTTCATTTGTCAGCCTATTATCTAGTCCTTCTCACCAAAACATTCTAGCTAGCTTCAAACTAGCACAAAGGCAAGGCAAGCAAGCACCTTATGCACCTGTTTTACCCCTTTTATAGGGTAAAGGCCGAGCCTAATGGTCTCATTGGCCATATTATCACCTCACCACCTTTGGC
Organism: Tricholaema leucomelas; assembly: GCA_013400475.1. Taxonomy (NCBI): domain Eukaryota; kingdom Metazoa; phylum Chordata; class Aves; order Piciformes; family Lybiidae; genus Tricholaema lacrymosa; species Tricholaema leucomelas. The sequence continues at coordinate 3,485 of WAAF01001503.1, forward strand.
AATCACCCAGATACATCCAAAAAAGGAAGAACCCACAGGCTGTTCCCTTCCAAAAATGGGGGGCGCATACGCCTTGCACGCGACAGGGCCGTGGGCTTACGAACCCCTCTCGTGCAACCGGACCAAACCGGATTGGGTTGTCAGGGTTTCTCTGCCCTGTTTTCCCGCCACTGGCCGCACTGCAGAAAGGCAGGTGAACACACTCAGGCCCGTTCTGTCATCCTTAGGACTCTCCCCCACACCCCAGACCTCCAGGGCCTTTTCCTCAGGGCTGCTCTCAGCCGTTTACCACTCAGCCTGTATCTGTGCTTGATATTGCGCCGACCCAGGGGCAGGACCTTAGACTTGGCCTTGTTGAAAGTCATGAGATTGCCTTGGGCCCACCTCTTCATCCTGTCCGTGTCCCTCTGGATGGATCCTTGCCCTCTAGCAAGTCGACTGTACCACACAGCTTGGTGTCACCTGCACACTTGCTGAGGGTGCACTCATTTCCTTTTCTTTTGCTGACAAACAGGGGTTTGGTTGACTGACAGGATCAGGCAAATCAGATAAACAAGTTTGCTCACAGATAACATTCTAAAGCAGTTCTGGGTTTGAACACCCATGCAGTCACTGAGGAATCATAAAGGTTGCAGCTACCCGAATGGAGGTTGTTCTGGGGTGAATGTCTCTTCTGCCAAGCTGGTGATAAAACAAGAGGAAACAGCCTCAAGTTGCATCAGGGAAGGTTTAGACTGGACTTTAGCAAAACGTTTTCCATTGAAAGGGTTATCAGACACTGGAAGAGGCTGCCCAGGAAGGGGGAGTCATCATCCCTGGATACATTTAAAGCTGTGTAGATGTGATGTTTGGGGACGTGGTTTAGTGATGGACTTGACAGAGTAGGGTTAATGGTTGGGCTTGAAGATCTTAAAGAGCTTATCCAACTTCAATAATTTTATGAGTCCACAATTCTACGACCATGCTTCATAATGTGATTGGTCATTTGTGTGATATGCACCCAGAATGTTCCTGGTCACAGAAATCAACCTTCTTTGATTTCACAGAATTTTACAGAACTCCCTCTTGAGAAATACAAATTTGGAGAGCTCTGACTAGAAACCAAGAATCATTTCTGAGCTTTCAGCCTGCTTCATATACAGAAGAAAGAAAAGGCCTTAGAAGTTAATCTTTATGCTCTCAAAGCGCTGAAAGCCAATTTGCTAATCGTTTTTACAGCTGATAGAGCTTAATGCATCTTATAGCTGGGAGAACTTGGCAAAGCAGAGGCAAAGTCTGAAGGTCTGTTAGCCTTTGTTACATGTGTAATAATTTGGCATAGTGCTATGTTAGAGACACAACTTAGAAGTTCATTTCTTCATCTTCAGTGGAGGCTGGATCAGTCCAAACTGCTTGAGGTAAGAGAAACCAGAAAGTTGTAGGTCACTTATATTGCACTGAAGTTGTGGGGCAAGAAATCTCAGTGTGGAGTCTCAGCTCTGTGGCTGTCTGAAATTCTCATATGAAATCATGGGAAGATAGATTTACTTTACTCACTTTGTTGTTGTTAGTAACTTAGAGTTAATGATAGGTTAAAAAGGGCAAGGCATGACCCTGATCTCATTTCAGGGGTTAATATCAGTCTGCCCCCTAAATTCATACAATCAGCCAGGTTGGAAGAGATCCCCAAGATCATCCAGTTCAACTTATCACCCAGTCCTGTCCAATCGACCAGACTGTGGCACTAAGTGCCTCATCCAGGCTTTGCTTGAACACCTCCTGGGATGGTGACTCCACCACCTCCCTGGGCAGCCCATTCCAGTGGCAAATCACTTTCTCTGTGAAGAACTTATCTCATGCTGCTTTCCAACCAGCTACCAAGTATTAAGAACTGTGTTAGATGTTACCACCATGACCCAATCCTGACCATGGTCACCTTCTCCATAGATAATAATCTTAATTAAACCCTTTTCTTTTTCATTGTCTTTAGCTAAGTAATGTTTTGAACCATTTTATGATCTTCTGAAGAAATAAGGGATGTGGTTCAGGAGTCAGACTTTGTAAGAGTCTTACATATTACACACCCTCTGTCTAAAAATCCTTTGGAGTAAGATGCTGGACACTGTAGTGATAGACACTGATTATGTCTAAAGCAACAGCAATAGCTAAACATGGCTGGCTTGGAAGCAACAGAAAGGATGCTGCAGAGGTGTTGGTGCTGGCCTCTTCTCACAAGTAATTAGCAGTAGAACAAGAGGGAATGGACTCAAACTACAACAAGGTAGGTTTAGATTGGGCATTAGGAAAAATTCCTGCACAGCAAGAGTGGTCAGACATTGGAATGAGCTGCCCGGGGAGGTGGTTGAGTTGCCAACCCTGGATGTGTTTAAAGGTCATTTGGATGTGGTGCCTGGGGATAAGGTTTAGGGGTGAACTTTGTAGAGTAGGGTTAATGGTTTCCTGATGATCCCAAGGGACTTTTCCAATCTGAAGGGTTCTGTGATTCTCTGAAGAGAACCAGTGTGGGTGAAAAGAATGTTTCATATGCTATACTTCCTTCAAAGAAGTAAAACTTAACCTTTTCTCTTATATGATGCTGACCCTGCTGCTTAATTCTTGCCGTGGTTTTTAAGAGATAACCAACAGAAATAAAGCTCTCAAATGAAACTGGAGAAACAAACACAGAATTATATTTGAAGAGAGATACAGAGAGAGACATTCCAAAGCAATTACCACATCCCTGGCAAAGCCCCTTGAATTTTCCCCCAACCCAAAACCTAAATCTATACTCCCCAGTGCTCCAATCCTCCCTGCCCCCCAATGCCTCTGCCATCCAAGAGGCCAAAACAAGCCTCTGGAAGCCCCAAAACAGACCTACTGCTTACATGTTCTTCCTGATAAAGTGGCTCCTGCCAGACACAGGGCAGGAGGAGGAGGAAAGGAGAACGAGCTGGTCTTGTTGCGAGTTTATAAAGAGATAGCAGAATTATGGGATTGAATAACAATCTTCTAGTCCCAGAAGATTTTTTTTACCCTATAGTCTCAGCCTGGAACAATTCTAAAGTCTAAGCATTGAAGGGGTGCTGTGTGTGGTGTGTGCTGGTACTAAGTCATCCAGCTCAGAGCTGAGAGGTTCAAACCTGTGCTGAACTCAGGCAGCAAATGTATGATTAATAAGGTCCTTGTGATGTTCCCTATGGAAAGAGGCCACCACAAAGAATTAAAGCTGTCTCCAGCAGGCCTTTATGGGCTTGATCCAAGAAAGGACAGTGGTGCTGAAGGCTGAGAAACTATCTCTCTGACATTACAATTCACAGCTCTGCTTGCACACCTACTTTTGCTGAGGTTTTCATTGGTAAGGTCTACCTTCAGACCTTCCAAGCTCCTGAGACCAACAGCAGATTCTGTGGGAGTGAAACATTACCCACAACAGAGAAAGACCGGGTCTCAGAGCACTAGGCCAACTGTACAAAGACAAGCCCACACAGCAAGATGCATCCAGTGGTGCTGAGGAAGCTAAATGAGGAAATGGTCTGCATTTCATGCTGGGTGGATTGTGGTGGGAGCCGACAGGGATGCGAAAAAGGACGTTGTAAAAAGGCTTTATGTTTAGATGGAGAGTGAACAGGAGGCTGCACAACAGGTTTGCCAAGACCTGGGATATCCAAGTTGCTTCTGAGTGAAAATGAACTCAAGTTCCCTATTGAATGCTTTAAAGCAAGCTGGAAATGACTTTGGCCATGTTTTTCAGGAGTGAGCTTCTTTGGGTCAGATGCTGTGCCTCAAATGGCAACCCTGGATTCGGTCTCAAGTGAATGACTTGAAATCATGAGTAGCCAAGATATAAACAAGTAATTAGCTTGTCTCAGCATCTGACTCTGAATGCTTCCACAACAAACATGTGAGAGAACTGAATTGTTTCATGGAATCTTTTGATCCAACCTGACAATTTTCAAGTATAAACTCTTCTGCACGGGTTGTTGCTGCAATATGATACTGACGCCTATGGTTTGCAGGTGGTCAGAGTAGATGATCTGGCAGTCCTACAGCAATTCGTAGGATGTGATGTGTATGTTGTATCCCATTCCAGGGTTTTCCCCCTCTGTGAGTTGCCCATAAATCAGTCAAGATGGTTATTAATTTGCTCGCTATGCCTGGTTGCTCAAGGGATTGTATTTATAGCCATTCTTTGGACTGCAGGGATTTGGCAGCTACTCCCATATGAACTAATTTGATTATCAACATTCTTTGGTGAAAATGATTGCTTAAATCCCACAGAAAAAAAGTTAAAATCTCAGAGAAAAACTCAAATCTCCCAGAAAAACTCAATTACATGAGAGAGAGAGAGAGAAAAATTAACATGAGTGTTAAATGAAAAGTTTGGGAGCAGCACACCTCTTTGAAAGAAGGGTTGGCCTGTCTGGAGTATGCAGGCTAAGGATTTCGAGGGTCATTCGCAATGAATTTGCTGTTATCCCAAAAAGCTGACTACTTTTATGGCTGCTTTCAATCACAAAAACAATAATGAACTTTGTGCATCGATGCTGTTGTCAGTATGACTGCATATGTGCAAGCTGATGTCAGAGATAGAAGTTGATATCTTGAGCAGATGGATGACATGGAAGGACAAGGGAGATTATTTTTCCTCTGTACTCAGCACTGGTCAGGCCACACCTTGAGTGCTGTGTCCAGTTCTGGGCTCCTCAATTCAAGAGAGATGTGGAGATACTGGAATGTGTCCAGAGAAGGGAATCACTCTCGTTTTGCTTCACCCTAACTGCCTCCCCCAGCACCACTGAAATCAATGGGAGCTCAAATATTAAATGCATGCTTTCAAGAAGGTAACCAAGACAACCAGAGCAGGCTTATGTTCTCAGCACCATCTGCAGGCACCATAAATATATAAAAGCCTCCAAATTAATAGCTCTCAAATGTGCTCGGCACACCAGTGTAAAATTAACATTTGCATCAGCTGCTCTATCAATGTCAGTAGCTCATCCACTGGAAATTTCAGATCACCCAAATCTTCCTTTAAAAATTGGAATGAAATGCAGCCTCCCTAAGAAAAAATATTTTCCATCTGATTTGTGTTTGCCATTTAGAATGTGTAAGCACTGTAGTGTCCTTGAGGCTCTCTGATTTAGGTCAAAATTATGCACACTCTTAGGTAAAAAAATATGCACTGTCTTGTGAAATAGACAATCTATTTATTTATTTATTTATTTATAAGTTTTCTCAGTTCTTGGCACTAATCCTTGGTGCCCCCGGTGATCCCAATGCAATGGGATGAGACTGAACAAGGCCAAGTGCAGGGTTCTGCACTTTGGCCACAACAAGCCCAAGCAGCACTACAGGCTGGGGACAGAGTGACTGAGAGCAGCCAGGCAGAGAGGGACCTTGGGGGTGCTGGTGGATAGTAGCTGAACAGGAGCCAGTAGTCTGTCAAGGTGGCCAAGAGAGTCAATGGCATCCTGGCCTGGATCAGGAACTGTGTGACCAGCAGGACAAGGGAGGTTCTTCTGCCAGATGCAGAACCTTGCACTTGGTTTTGTTGAAATTCATGAGGTTGGCTTGTGCCCACCTCTCCAGCCTGTGCAGGTCCCTCTAGATGGATCCTTCCCTCCAGCTATCAACCACACCACACAGCTTGATGTTGTCAGCAGGCTTGCTGAGGGTGCGTCTATGCCACCGTCCATGGCACTGACAAATCTTCTCTTCTGCGGGCTAAAAAGTCCCAAGCCCCTCAGCCATTCTTCATGAGAGATGTCCTGAATTGTCTCTTTGCTTCAGCCAGATGAGCTGATGAGCATTGCTCATAACTTGATCTCTGGGCTCCTCTGCAAATGGGCTTCTCTCCAGCAGAGGCATGATTAGAGAAATACTGTGCAGGGTTCAGAGCAGAGGCGAAACATAAATGAATACAGTTCTTTTCTGCGCTGACTTTTGACCATGGTTTTATTAGCAGCATCAGTCTCAGCAGGCATGCATGACAAACCCCAGTGTAAAGTGGCAGAAAGACAAATACTAAAAGTCAGAGCCTTCTCTTTGTGGCATTTCTAGCTAGCACCCTTTACAAATCCTATTTCTGTTGGCTTTATGCCATCAGGGATTGAAATAATAAGGACATTTAATCTTGCAGAATAATGGAAGCAAAAAGGGATAATAAAAATGTTCTTCTCCTGATCACTGACCCTATCACTATCCTAGTGATAGGACTGGGGGGAATGAGTCAAAACCAGGAATGGGTAGATTCAGGCTGGATGTTAGGAAGTTCTTCAGCAAGAGAGCAGTGAGATGCTGTAACAGGTTGCCCAGGGAAGTGTTGGAAGTGGCCTGGAGGTTTAAGGCCAGGCTGGATGTGGCTCTGAGCAACCTGATCTAGTGTGAAGTGCCCCTGCCCATGGCAGGGGGTTGGAGCGAGATGATCCTTGTGGTCTATTCCAACCCTGACTGATTCTATTGTTCTATTACCTCCGGGGATGGTGACTCCACCACCTCCCCGGGCAGCCCATTCCAATGCCAATCACTCTCTCTAGCAACAACTTCTTCCCGACATCCAGCCTAAACCTGCCCTGGTGCAGTTTGAGACTGTGTCCTCTTGTTCTTTCACTGGGTGCCTGTCAGAAGAGACCAACCCTCACCTGGCTACAGCCTCCCTTCAGGTAGCTGTAGAGAGCAATGAGGTCTGCCCTGAGCCTCCTCTTCTGCAGGCTGCACACCCCCAGCTCCCTCAGCCTCTCTTCACAGGGCTGTGCACCAGGCCCCTCACCAGCCTTGTTGTTTGACCATCTTTAAAAGTTCAATTCGGTGGAAAATGTGAGTGACTGCAAGTGCCATTAGAGTATGCCTAATTCATAATTACCTACTTTGTGCACCACAAGGAGCTACAGGCTCTCTATTCACTGGCAAGTTGAAAAGAACTTTCAGCTTGGATGTTTGCTAAATTTCAATTAGACTGAAAATGCCTTGGAGGGTCACTTCCATATTGTGGTATTTATGCAGACATCAAAGATGTAGTTGTTTAGACAAGGAAAACGAAGGCCATCTGACTATTCAGAGTAGTGAGGAAGAGTCCTGTTTATTCCAACCTAAAATTTTACCATAAATAGATGTTTGTTTGTTGTTTTTTTTTAATCATAAATAGATTTAAAAAAAAATCATTTAATTTAATTTTATTTTATTTAGTTTTATTTTATTCACTCTCCAGGCTTGCAATGCTCTTTCAGTTCACTGCTGCTCCTAAATTAATCATGGGTTTTGCCAAAGGAGGTGGCAGAGTAGCTTGGGTTTATTACTAAATAAATTGCCAAAGCAATCACCTTTCATTGTTAAGTCAGTGAACTTAAACAAAGAAAGAAAAGAATGGGAAGAGGAAGGGAAAAAGGAAGGGAACAGGAAAGAGGGAGGGAAAAGGAAAGGGAGAGGGAAACGGAAAGAAGGAGAAAAAGGAGGAAAAAGAAAAAGAGGGGGAGAGGGAGAGAGCAGGAAAGGGAGAGAGAGGGAGAGGGGGAAAGGAGGAGGAGAAGAGGGAGAGGGAGAGGAAGAGAAAGAGAAAGAGAGGAAGAGAAAGAGAGAAAGAGAAAGAAAGAGAGAGAGGGAGAGAGAAAGAGAGGGAGAGAGAAAGATGAGAAAGAGAAAGAGGGAGAAAGAGGGAGAAAGAGAGGAAAGACAGAGAGGGGGAGAGAAACAGAAAGAGAAAGAGAGAGGGAGAAAGAGGAAAGAGGGGGGAGAGAAAGAGAGAGAAAGAAAAAGAGAAAGAAAAAGAAAAAGAGAAAGAGAGAAAGAGAGAGACAGAAAGAGAAAGAGAGAAAGAGAGACAGAGAAAGTGAAAAGGAGAAAGAGAACGAGAACTGAGGAAAAAAGTCAGGTAGTTGCTAATTATTAAGACACAAAAATGCCTTAAAAATTGAGCACTTCCACTGCAAAGTTCTCTGGCACACACCCACTCTTACTTTAACTACAGGTCCCTTGCTTTCCTCATCAACTTGACTAAGTGAGATGAAAGATGGGTCATTACTGCTTGCAGAGTGGCAATCCTTAAAAGTCAAGGGAAATAGAACTGAAGTAATCAGACTGTGTTTCCAGAGGTAGTTGTTCTACCTTTGAATCTCAGACACTTCTGTGTGCCTGCTTTGATAAGAGAGATGTTCCCTCACAACAAATTGAGTGTGGGTAACTCCAGCTGCAGCCTGTAAAGAATGCTAACTTTTCTGCTGGTAAACTAACCAAACAGGTCAGATTTTACTGTAGGCTAAGGGCAGGAAGTTGTAGATAGCATCATCTGCGATGTGGAGTCCTTTCAGGTCCTGAGAGAATGCATTTTTGGTGGTCTGTAACCAATTTATCTGTGTGTTGTTTTCAGTGTGATGAAGCAGACCCTGGTTAACTTTGGCTCTACTTCTGTGTATACATCCAAGAACAGACACTTGAATTCAGCATGGTGTAAAACTATACATTTTCCTCTGTTATTCTTTTCTTTGGGGTCTGAAGATGATTTCCCCACGGAGACCGGCCAATAAATCACTAAAAGCTTCTCAGCTGCCCTGTGGGACTCGTGTGCACACTACTGTGCACTCTTTCTGCTCACTTCTGCTGACAGTCACTGTAGCTCCAGCTTGCACTTGTTGATTTCTCCTCAATACTGCTTCTAAAGAGGTGAGACAGCTGGCACAAAGTGGGAGATGATGCTGCCTAAAGCACATTAATGGTCTACTTGTTAAAACACTTCTCTCTTCATAATTCAGAGCGTAAACCACTTCCAGCATCATCAACAACTTTTATATCTGAGATGGTGAAAGGCAGAACTTGTCACACAGCCAACTTCCCAGCTTCCAAAACCTTTACTTGGGTCATTTCTAATATGCTGTTGGAAACATATCTGTCATCAGAACTTCACTACCCTTACGTTATCTGCTCTCTGTGTATGATGTCTTGGAATGAACACAGTCATTCAGAGGAGGCTAGAATTAAGCAACCCTTTTCAGGTAAAAAAACCCTGGCTTGCATTTTGCCTGACCAACACTGGTCTTTACAGTAGCTCTGCTTCCTATTCTTTCACTTTTGCCTAGTCTTTTACAGTTTATGTAGTCAGTATTCCCATAATTCTTCTCCAAATCTCAGGGAGAAAACAAAGAACAACAATTAAGAAGGAACAAGGCTGGATTATCACCCTGGGTCCTGACTTGTGCTTTCACAGAATCACAGAACGTTAGCAGTTAGGAGGCACCTCAATAGATCATCTAGATCAAGCCTCCTCCCAGAGCAGGATCACCTAGGGCAGGTCGCACAGAAGCACACCCAGGAGGGGTTTGAAAGTCTCCAGAGAAGGAGACTCCACAGCCTCTCTGGGCAGCCTGCTCCAGGGCTCTGTCATGCTCACTCTAAAGAAGTTTCTCCTCATGTTGAGGTGAAACCTTCTATGTTCAAGTTTATAGCTGTTGCTCCTTGTCTTATTGCTGCTAACCACCGAGAAGAGATTTGCCCCAGCCACTTGGCACCCACCCCTCAGATATTTATTAACATTGATCAGATCTCCTCTCAGCTTTCTCCAGACTGAACAGCCCCAGGGCTCTCAGTCTCTCTCTATAGAGAAGATGCTCAAGACCCTTAATCATCCTCCTGGCTCTCCTCTGGACTCCTTCTATCAGGTCCTTGTCTCCTTTGACCTGGGGAGCCCAAAACTGGGCACAGTATTGCAGGCGTGGTCTCAGCAGGGCAGAGTAGAAGGGGAGAAGAACCTCCCTAGAGTGAGTACATCTGAAAACCCTAATTAAAAAATAATCAACATCACATCTTTCAAAGCATGAATGAGGTCACCTCTCAGACTGCTCTCCTCCAGGCTAAAGAGCCCCAGCTCTCTTAGCCTTTCCTACTGTTCCACTCTCTTGAGCATCTTTGTGGCTCTGTTCTGGACTCTTTCATTTGGGACCACACCTGAAAATGGGAATGTTCAAAGTGATGTTGGATGGAATTCTGAGCATTATGATCTAGTGAAAAATGTAACTGCTTGTGGCAGGAAGGATGGAGCAGATGACCTAGAATCACAGAATCACAGAATTGTTGGAGGTGGAAGGGTGGATGGATATTAGGAGGAAGTTCTTACCAGAGAGAGTGATTGGCATTGGAATGGGCTGCATTCCCCAATGCAGGGAGGTGGTGGAGTCACTGTCCCTGGAAGTGTTCAAGAAAAGACTGGATGGGACATTTAGTGCCATGGTCTGGTTGATTGGACAGGGCTGGGTGATAGGTAGGACTAGATGAGCTTGGAAGGCTCTTCCAACCTGGTTGATTCTATGATTCCATGAAAACAATATTCCTGCAGAAGGATAGCTGTCAAATATGGGGAAGGAGGCATAAAAATGGAAGAGAAAACATACTGGGATAAAATAAATCCATCTAGCATGCAGATCAGTGAATGCTTTTCTGTAACAGGGCCCTTTGCACCCCACATTTTATTCAAAGGACCTAAAATCTTCCTTATTTGCTGTTTACAAATGGTTTTTTTTGGAACTGCAGGCTTTTTCTCAGCTTGCTCAGGAAACATGGCTTGCTCATCTCTGTGAGCAATAACCTTAGGGCTACACACTGGCAAACAAAACCACCAGAGGAATGTTCACTGGCACACAGATGTCCACATTAAAATATTGGTAGGGTAGTTTGCTCCAGCCCAAGCCTGGCTCCATCTGGGGGGTTTGAATGGGTTATGATTGTTTTCTAGCAAATAATATAGATGTAGCAGGTAAGAAAGCTCAGCTGTCTATATGGAAACAAGCCAGGTTATGCCAGTTGGCCTCAGGGTGGGTAGTGGTGGCCTTTAAAATGTGTTATTTGTCTGTGTGTGCACTGTTGGGTTTGAGGCACTAAGCGAGGATTTGGCTCCTGGCTCTTCATTTCTCTTATCAACAAGGATCTGGAAATCTTGAGAAAGCCAGCTGCTACTTTTTAGGATGCAGAATAGGACCCTGGTCTGGCTTCTGGAACTTGGAATTGGGCACTTCCAAGTGCCTAAGAGCTATCCAGATGGCCTCAAAGTTAAGCTCTGTGAGCTTCTCCCTAACTGTCCAATGAAGCTGATAATCATGAATCTGCTTCTAATTCCACTGAAGAACTTCAGCACCAGCAGGCTGTTGGGTTTTTTTTTGGCGATGGTATTAGCATTTATTGTTGTTTATTATCTTGTTGGGCTTTATGCTTATGTTTTTAATCTTGGAGTCAAGTCTAATTTTCATGAATAGGAGCTGGGTTGGTTTTCAACGAGCTTGAATGCAGATGAAGTGTAATTAGCCACATATGTATTACCAGAACACAGGTTTTCTTCTTCAAGTGGAAAAGTGTCCTTTCAGAGCAGCTGATAAGTATATCTGTTTTCTCATAAGTCACATTAAGCAGGCACTTCAAAATCACAGAATCTGTCAGGGTTGGAAGGGACCACAAGGATCATCCAGTTCCAACCCCCCTGCCATGCCCAGGGACACCCTACCTATACTATTTCACTGCCTTCCTTGTGAAGAACTTAATGCTGATGTCTAACCTAAATCTGCACTGCGCTCATTGCAAAGCACTTCCTTCTACTGTCTAATCTAAGGCAACCCTGATCTAGTTTAAAATCACAGAACCACGGCACATTAGAGGTTGGAAAGGACCTCCAGAGATCATCAAGTCCAAATCACCTACCAAAGCAGGATCTCCTAGGGTAGTTTGCACAGGAATTCATCCAGGTGGGTTCTGAAAGTCTCCAGAGATGGAGACTCCACAACCTCTCTGGGCAGCCTGCTCCAGGGCTGTCACCCTCACTGTAAAGAATCTTGGTGGTCCTCAGCAATAAGACAAGCAGCAATGGATACAAACTGGAATAGAAAAGTTTTCACCTCAACATGAATAGAAACTTCTTTACCTTTTCTGTTCCAGTTTCATTGCTCCTTGTCTTACTGCTGCTGACCACTGAAAAGAGCTTGGCCCCAGCCACTTGACACCCACCCCTCAGATATTTGCACACATAGATCAGATGTCCTCTCAGCCTTCTCTTCTCCAGCCTAAACAGCCCCAGAGATCTCAGTCTCTCTTCATAGGGGAGGTGTTCAAGCTAGAGAAGAGCAGATTTACATTGGATATTAGCAGCAAGTTCTTTACCAGGAGGATGGTGGAATGCTGCAACAGGTTGCCAAGGGAGGTGGTTGAGGTCCCATTCCCAGAGATATTCAAGGTCAGATTCAACAGGGCTCTGAGTAACCTGATCTAGTGAAGGATGTCCCTGCTCACTGTAGGGCAGTTGGATTTGAAGACCTTTGGATGTCTTCCCACCCCAGACCATTCAATGATTCTATCATTCCATGCTGCATTTCAGATCAAAGTCAGCAACTTCCTTTCTGACAGCTTCTGGTGAGGTTCAGGGTCTAGACAGAGCAAGGAGCAATTCTAACAGGTTCTTTGTGTCTGGCTGTGTAATTTCTCACAGTCAGTTTTGGACATGGGATGTTGAATGCCAGTTGGCCTCCTTGCCAAAAGAGCAATCCCAGGCACCTTTAATTTACTGCTGTTGAGGCAGCCATTGTACTTAGCCAATCCTTTTGACAACATGAAGAGTTGATGCTCAGCTGTTACCACAGAGATGACAGAAAATGGCATCTTTACAAATTTGCATTCTGCCTCCACTCTGGTCTCTCCAAGAAGTAGAGTTTTCTTCCCCTACACACACCAATCTGGAATTTCACAGCTTTACCACTTCTGGACTGCATTTTGATTGCAACTGCCTATTTGTGGCAAGCAGTCAATACTATGCAATGCTACAACAATTTCTTTCCTGGAGAAGCTTGCAGTAAGGTCTATTGCATCAGCAACCTCCTCTCAATAAAAAAAGCTTTGTTAAGAAATGGACAGAATGTTCAAATATTATATACACTCATAAACCAATAGCCTGCACATTTGTTGTCATCTTGTTGTGTGTGCATCTAAAAGCTGCACTTAAAAAAATCAAAAAACACATTAGATGATCTTCTCCTGGGGAGTCCCAGTGGTGGAAGAGGTGCTGGATGGTTTCTTTCAGCTAGTCCAGGAGCACTGGTGCCCACTGTTGTCTCTGTTTGGCCCTCTGTGGATAACCTCCTCCACTTTGCAATTCCCTGCTGAAGGAAAACCTTTTTTATTTACCTCAGGCTTCTGAGCTCCCTTACCAGGCACATTCTAGCATAGAATCATAGAATCAGCCAGGTTGGAAGAGACCTCCAAGCTCATCCAGTCCAACCTAGCACCCAGCCCTATCCAGTCAACTAGACCATGACACTAAGTGCTTCATCCAGTCTTCTCTTGAACACCTCCAGGGATGGTGACTCTGTCACCTCCCTGGGCAGCCCATTCCAGTGGCAAATCACTCTCTCTGTGAAGAACTTCCTCCTAACATCCAGCCTATACTTCCCCCAGCACAACTTGGGATCACTTCTACAGTCAAGGACAAGTGTTCAGCCTCCTTTTGTCAGTTACCTGGTGAAGACAGAATTTATTTGGACGCCCATGATGGGTTGCAAACACAAGCCTCACATTCATGAGGTATGATAGAATCGTCAGGGCTGGAAGTGACCTCAAAGATCATCCAGTTCCAACCTCCCTGCCTATGACACTATATTATGTGACGCACCTGCAGCTGCAGACTAAACCCTGGTTGGTTTAAATCCTCTGAAATTATTAATGCATGGGATCCCAGGGCAGAGAGAATAAGTTTCTGTTAAGTTATGTGAACAGAGATTCACACTTAGTAAGCTGCTCAGTCTCCTATGTTTGGCTTTACTACTTGTTTCAACAAATTAGTGAAAGGGCTGACTGCACAACTGTGGTTCTTTTAATTTGGCCACCAGGGATGTGCTGAAGTTCTGGTGCAAGCTGCTTAGGAAAGGCTACCGGCTTGTTAAAGCTGACCCAATAATCCCATGGGTCGGACTGTAAATTAAATAACTGCTGAGGTTCTACCTTGCTAAGCCTACCCACAGCCTTCAAGTTGGGAAGAAGACTAGAGTTAAATTAACAGATACTCTTCTTGCTGCTTGAACCCTTCAGGACTTCAGGATTTATTAGATGTTTTTGCAATAAGGAGAAGTTAGGAATTGATCCAACAAAATGTTTGAGAGTAGGCTTTATTTTTAAAACCTGAGTGTTGGTCCTTGGAAATGATGCATGCATAAAGGTAAACATGAGTTAAAGGGTTTTGCTCAATTGAGGTCTCAGGTCTCTACCCCTCCTTGTCCATGATGGGTTTTAACTTACCTCTGGGACTACTCTCCACAGAAGAGGAGCCAAGATGAGAAACCCTGGAGAGCAGAATACCTGACTTCTTGTTTCACTGCTTCTGTTGAACTCGTTTGTGTAATTGACTTGAGACTCTACAGTAAATTTAGCCTCTCTTCTCCAGGATAGAATCATAGAATCAGCCAGGTTGGAAGAGACCTCTAAGGTCAGCCAGTCCAACCTAGCGCCCAGCCCTATCCAGTCAACTAGACCATGGCACTAAGTGCCTCATCCAGCCTTGATGCAAATGGATGCAGATTAGATTGTTCAGTTGTTGCTGTTAATGCTTCACCACATCCACATAAGCTGTGAGTCAGACTGGGCATTCCCTTGCCAAACATATCATGCATGTGTTCAGTAGGAGTACCTCAGACAAAAGCCTGGACAACTGTCTGTTGTCAGTAATGTTTTTGACAGATCTCTTTGCAAAGCTTTTCCTGTCATCTAGAAAAGTGTCTTTTCTTGGTTAGTTGTGGTGGGGTTTGTTTCTGTAAAGCATAGCATAGTTTTTGTTGGAAGAGACCTTTAAGATCATTGAGTCCAACCATTAACACAGCACTGCCAGGTCACTACTAAGCCACTTAAATTAGATTTTGGTTCTTTCTCTGATGTGAAACCTTCATACCCCTAGTCTTAGATTGAATTTATATTTTAAGAGCCCAGCTTGCCGGGCTTTTCCCTTCAAATATCTTGGTTCCTTTCAAAATCCCTCTAGGCTTCAGCCTCCAGGACACATAACCAGGTACAGACTATCAGCAGTTGTTGGGGGCCATGTACACCAGCAGAATATGTCCTGTTGCTGCTGTCAACTCTTTTTCTCCTCAGGAGCAATTGCAGGCTCTCACAAGCTCATATTTTGATCTTCTCTTCCTCTTGAGGGGAACACTACCCACTCCTATCAGCTACATGCTGATAGCTACACAATGCTATTTTTACACAAGATCAATAAACCTTATTGTCGCCAACATCTGAATTGTTCTCACTGCTGGATAGGATGTTTGAGCAGAGCCAGCTGAGTGTGAGGCAGGGGTCTGAAGCTTTTATGTCTATGAATTCACCCAGAGTTTCTTATCTTGCAGTGTTAGGTAACCTTTGCTGGATAAAACTTGGGAAAGCAGAGGATGAAAACCATCAGTCCATCCTCATCATGCTCACCAAAGGCATGAAGGGTTTACACAGCAGTTGTGCTTTACTGACTGACACTTGAAAAGGTGTTGATGTATCAGAGAAGAATCTTAACCAACTCACTAGGAGAGCTGATACTATCCTAGTATCTTCCTAGTAAAAGGAAGAGCCATAGAGATATTTGTGAATGCATTTAAACTACATGCAAGATCATAGAATCATAGAATGGTTTAGGTTGGAAGATATTCCATCCCTTTCTTTTCAGGTTAGCTTGTGCCTGCCTGTTGGTATTCCACTGGAATAAATCACATTACCTGGACTGGATTACTCCAGCACTCTGAAGCCCAAAGGATTGAAATATCCAAACAGACTCATTCTGGTAGCTAAGCAGAAAACATCTCCTCATTTCCATGGCACAAACGTGGAGCACTTGCATGACCCAAGATAAGGGGAAAAGGGTGGAAGTTGAGGCAAAGGAGGTTCCATGTGAACTTGGGGAAGAATTTTTTCCCTGTGAGGGTGACAGAGCACTGGAACAGGCTGCCCAGGGGTGTTGTGGAGTCCCCCACTCTGGAGATATTCAAGAACTATCTGGATGCATTCCAGTGTGATCTGCTCTAGGTGATCCTACTCTGGCAGGGAGGCTGGATCAGATGAGCTTTCGAGGTCCCTTCCAGCCCCTGACAATCTATGATCCTATGATTCATCCTTCACCCTCTCTTCCCTGTGAGAGCTGCAAATGTTACCCCAGTGTGTATCACAGTAGGATGTTACAGGTGCCCCTCAGATCCTTTCTCCCCCCAGAGCACGTCCCAGCCTCTCCACTGAAGCAGCACCTTCTGTGCCAAACAGGCTGGGAGCCCACACTGAGCTCTGACATCAGTCTGGCTCCTGCACATCCCCCAAAACCCAATCCAAGTCCACAATGGCTGCCAAGGCCTATTTACACATAAAAGCATAGTGCTCATCTATCAGTTTCATCACACAGCTTGGGAGTCCTTGGGGTGCACCAAAATGAAATCACTGCTAGAGTGAGACTGGGATAGTCTCAGCTCCACCGGCAGCATACTCAAGTCAAAAACCATATGAGAACATCATCTTCTCTCTCTTCTGGCTTTTAATTACAGATGTGTTGGCTTTCCCTGCTTCCCTCTTTTATCTGCTTGTTATGAGTTTGTGCTGTTTCTCACGGAGTTATGACAAGGAGAAGGCAGAAATCTCAGGAACAGAGGACAACCAACAGTCTGGAGGGAAGGCAGAGACAGGAAAATGTGCCCTTGTGGCCAAGAGGGCCAATGGGATCCTGGGGTGCATTAAGACGAGTGTGTCCAGCAGATCAAGGGAGGTTCTCCCCCTCTACTCTGCCCTGGTGAGATCTCATCTTGAATACTACCTTCGGTTTTGGACTCCTCAGTTTGAGAAGAACAGGACCAGTGAAGGGCTACAAGGATGAGGGGACTGGAGCACTGCCTGATGAGGAGAGGCTGAGGGGACTGGAGCACTGCCTGATGAGGAGAGGCTGAGGGGCCTGGGGCTGTTGAGTCTGGAGAAAACTGAGAGGGGATTTAATCAATGTTTATAACTATCTGAGGGCTGGGGGTCAGAAGGGTTGGAACAGGCTCTGCTCACTTGCTCCTGGGATAGGACAAGGAGCAATGGATGGAAGCTGCAGCACAGGAGGTTCCAGCTCAATACAAGGGGGAAACTTCTTCACTGTAAGGGTCTCAGAGCACTGGCACAGGCTGCCCAGAGAAGTTGTGGAGTCTCCTTCTCTGGAGACTTCCAAGGCCTGTCCAGATGTGTTCCTGTGTGACCTGAGCTAGATTGTATGGTCCTGCTCTGGTGGGGGGGTTGGACTGGATGATCTCTTTGGGTCCCTTCCAACCCCTGACATCCTGTGAAAATTGGAAGCCTGAGGATGACAGCAAATAAGACAGCCCCTAATGGGGTGAGATATTTTCCCAGGTACAGTAGTGCTTTATCAGGATGTTTAGACACCACACAGCTATAAATCTAGTCTTGGCTTCACCTGTGTGTACACAAGTTTGCCCAGGAAACTTGGCTCAGAAGTGGAATCCCTTTGAAATTTGAAGGAACTCAGACTTGGGGGTTTTGAGAAGCCAAAGCAGGTGACTGAAATCCAGCTTTGGTTTCCCAAATGCTCTACTGCTGGGAGATATTTGGATGCAGTAATATTTTTTCAGCTGACCTAAAATCCTTTATAACTGTGGATGCTCCACTCTCAGGAACATTTGGGTAGAAGCTTCTAAGGAAGAACAGGGAAGCCTGTTCTTCCTTTTTGGTATTAAAGATGGAACAAGGGTATCATAGAATAATAGAATCAACCAGATTGGAAGAGACCTCCAAGCTCATTCAGTCCAACCTAGCACCCAGCCCTAGCCGATCAACCAGACCATGGCACTAAGTGCCTCACCCAGTCTTCTCTTGAACACCTCCAGGGATGGTGACTCCACTCCCTCTTCTCTAGTACACACTGTATTCATAACTTTTTGAAAGCAATGAGAACATATAGAAATGCCTTTTGGAGAAAGTCCTCCAGGAAGGAATTTTTTTTTTGGATCACAGCTAAATGATGTGAGAAGTTTTCACAGAGGCCAAGAGGCCCCTTCAGTTTTGTCCATGGGAATGCTCCATAGTAGGAACATCCTCTGCCAAGCTAAATGACCTTACAGTAAACTAAGAAAACAACACAAACAAGGGAATTCAAAGTCTTGCAGGCATCAGAGATCTGCCACAATCCAGAGAGAAAAGTCTCAAGTTTGTTCTTGAAAAGCACATCTCTTGGCTGAGAAGTGTCTGTAAGCATCTGTGCGAGGAAAGCATCTGAATGAACTGAGCACAAGTGGCTGGGAACTGAGTTCTTGAAAGTGCTGAGCACAGCAAAATAGAAGGTTGCTGCAGGAGCTCCTTTCTGCTTGAAAAAGGCACCACAAGATGGCACCTTCTGAAGAGAATAGCTAACATGAAAAGGAGAAACAGCCCCCCCAAAGAGTCATCTTATAAAGATTTCTTATGGAATGTAAGGTAGATATGAATGTAACAATGCAGTAAGGACTAAGCTGGGAGAAGAGAAAGCTCTGAGGTGACCTTATTGTGGCCTTTCAGTAGCTGAAGGGGGCCTACAAAAAAGCTAGGAAGGGACTTTTTAGGCTCTCATGGATTGACAGGACTGGGGGGAATGGAGCAAAGCTGGAGGTGGGTAGGTTCAGACTGGATGTGAGGAGGAAGTTGAGCATGAGAATGGCAAGAGGCTGGCATGGGCTGCCCAGGGAGGTGGTTGAAGCCCCAATCCTCAAGGTGTTTAAGGCCAGGCTGGCTGAGGCTGTGGGCAGCCTGACCTAGGGTAGGGTGTCCCCACCCATGGCAGAGAGGTTGTAACTGGCTGATCCTTGTGGTCCCTTCCAACCCTGACTGATTCTATTCTATGAAGATGAGAAAGCAGAAAGTACTCTTTGGCATTTACAAACATTCAGCCCATGACTGAAAGCATTCCTGTGTGTTCAGCTTTGTCACTAATCCAGTAACTACACTGTTCATGTATGCATTACACATTTGTAATCAATGCCAGGTCTTGAAGTACATTTTTCACCTCTATATGCCAGACTTGGCCACAAGCTCCTGTTGTGCTTTTGCACCACATAGAATTTGTGATTTACCCACCTCATCTCCCCCCCCACCCAGAGGTAAGTTACCAGGCTTACACAAAATTTATAGTTAATAATGGTTTTATTTAATCTACTTTTGGAAGTAAAAAGAAGTTAACAAACATATAGAAGTCCATAAACACATAGAAATACATACACATGAGTGCCTCAGTACAAATCACTAACAAAGGCCTGCTGGTGCAGTCTCCAGCCCTGGAGTTAAGAGGCTGAATGAAGCACTTAGTGCCATGGTTTAGTTGATTAGAAGGTGTCAGGTTGGACTCAATGATAGAATCACAGAATGGTTTAGATTGGAAGGGATCTCAAAGGTCATCTAGTTCCAACCCCCCAAAACAGGCAGGGAAACCTCCCACTAGAACAGGTTGCTCAAGGACTCATGTAACCTGCCCTTGAACACCTCCAGGGAGGTTATGGAGCACAGAATCACCTAATGTGAAAAAATATCACATTAGGTGATTCTGTGCTCCACAACCTCCCTGGGCAACCTGTGCCAGTGTCTCACCACCCTCACTTGAAAGAACTTCTTCCTAACATCCAGTTTTAATCTCTCCTCTGCCAGTTTAAACCCATTTCTCCTCATCCTGTCATTACAAGGACTTGTCAATATTCCCTCCCCAGCCTTCCTGTAGCCCCCTTCAGATGCTAGAAGGCCACTCCAAGGTCTCCTGGCAGCCTTCTCTTCTCCAGGCTGCAGAGCCCCAACTCTCTCAGCCTGTCTTCATAGCACAGCTGCTGCAGCTCTGAGTGTCTTGATGGCCTCCTCTGGACTGAGCCCAGCAGTTCCATGTCCTGCTTGTGTCGGAGGCTCCAGAACTGTACACAGTAGCCCAGATGGAGTCTTTTCCAGTTTGGTTAATTCTGTGATTCCAGGTTACAACCTGTGCAGTAGCTTTATATCTCTATCCACCTGGAAATAAAGCAATATCTTTTTCAACCAACTCAAAGCATCTGAAAGTATTGCTGTTTATAGGCATATTGGTGTGAAGTGAGATTGCTTAGTCCATGTGAAAGTTAGTACAGCTTGAAGCAGAAACACACATGGTTTGAGGTAATTTGTAAAAGCCCCTGGCTGTCAAGCAGGTTAATTGAGTAAAATCCTGAGCCTCAGAGTCAGAATCTCACCTTGAACTGAATAAAACTAATTTTAACTTAGTTACAAAGCAGGACAGAATTTTAGCCACTCTTAAATTTCCCTAAGCCTAATAAGTTGCTGTGACTCTGCTAAATGGACTAGAAATCAGGAGTCCTGTCAGAGTAGACCTCAAAGAAGGAAGAAAAATCACCAGATTTTATATAGTCATTATATTACAGAATCACAGAATGACAGAATTTCTTAGATTGGAAAAGCCTTTCAAGCTCCTTGAGTCCAATCATTAGTTTCACACTGACAAGAATAAAGTAGAATCAACCAGGTTGGAAGAGACCCCCAAGGTCATCCAGTCCAACCTAGCACCCAGCCCTATCCAGTCAACCAGACCATGGCACTAAGTGCCTCATCCAGGCTTTTCTTGAACACCTCCCTGACATAAGAATATCAAAGAGATTTGAATTTTATTCTCCTTTCCTTGTTAGGGATGCTCAGACATTCCTCCATGCTTCTTCAAGGCTTTCTTCTTGTCCTTTTTTTCCTCCATGCTTCTTCAAGGCTTTCTTCTTGTCCTTTTTCCCTCCATGCTTCTTCAAGGCTTTCTTCTTGTCCTTTTTTCCTCCATGCTTCTTCAAGGCTTTCTTCTTGTCCTTTATATAAAGTTTTGCAAGTAAGCTGAAAGAAGCAGTTAAGCATAGAAGAGCTCAGCCTAAGTAAGGAGATGCAGCCAGCACCCAGTGAGTGATGCTACAGTGATCAGCATGTCTCTAGCCTAGCGAACCGGGGGGCCCACCAGGCCCCCCGGCCTTTAGATCCCACTCCCAATCACCCAGTGTGCACCATGGGGACTCACCAGTGCTGATGGGAGGAGGATCCCTCTGCCCAATCAGGCAAGCTTGGAGCTTCTGCTGCTCCTGGGGCTGCTTATAAAGGGGAGTGGGGAGGGAGGGAGGGAGGGCAAAGTGGTCACACCTGGGGTGGGAGGAGCATCCAATGGAACCCAGGTGCTCTGGGTTTGAGGATAAAAGGGGGAAATGTAGTGGGTGTGGGAAGGGAGTACAGATGGTGAAGATGTTTGAAGAGGTGGTGTTGAAAGATGGAGACAAATGGATGGAAAGGTAAAGGATTGAGAGGGAAAGAGGAAAGTGGGGGGGGGGAATGAAATTAAATGAGGGGAAGAGGAAAAGGATGGAGAGGAAAAGAGGGAGATGGAGAAAGTGGAAGGAGAGAGAGGAGGAAAATGGAAGGAAAGAAGAAGATGGAGAGGAAAGGAAGGAGATGGAAAGAAAAGGAAAAAGATGGGAGAAAATAGGAAATGGAGAGGAAATGAGGGAAATCTGAGGTAAAAAATAATAACAATAAAACTGAAAACTGGACTGTAGTGTTTGTATTGAAACCAGCCTGGTCATAGCTAACCCTTTGTCATTTCTGCTTGGAGTAGTAAGCAGGCATTTTAAATAGCTCACTATGTTGGCCGAGGAAGAGGAAGTCATGCCTGTCTAAGAGGAAAAAAATGAGGAACTGAGGAGGAAAATTAAGAAACAAAAATGAAAACCAAACATGAATCTATATTTATTTATATATATATATATATATGAAGGATGAGGTTTTCCAACAAGTTCTGCATAGGCCAGCAGTGTGCCCTTGTGGCCAAGAGAGCCAAGGCATACTGGGGTACATCAAGAAAAGCATGTCCAGCAGGTCTAGAGAGGTTCTTCTCCCCCTCTACTCTGCCCTGGTGAGACCACATCTGCAATACTTTGTCCAGTCCCTTCCCAGCTTTCTTGTCAGCACCTGTCAGGTATTGGAAGGCTACTGTAAGGTCTCCCCAGAGCCTTCTCTTCTCCAGGTTGAACAGCCCCAGCTGTTGCAGCCTGTCCCCATAGACAGAGGGGGATTTGATGGAAATGCGTGAAAGAGAGGCTACATCCAGCAGATCAACAGGCCAAAATGAGGTATTCAGTCCCTTGACTCCCCTTCAGCAAAGCAAGTTTGAAGAAGCCATTTGTCTTGAGGCTCCTGCTGTAGAGGGTTGTGGTATCCAAGCAAATCTAATCACACGCTGCTCTGGCTTTACAGATTGTCTAGAGGAGCAGGAATGGGTAAGAATCAAGAGTGGCCTACACAAGCTGACTGCTAGTCCAAAGACAGGTTTTCAAGAAGCGTAGTTATCAATAGACTGGTTCAGATACCTTCTTGGCTCGAGCTCTCTGTGTCTTCCCATGAGTATGAATAGGATAGATGGCTTCCTGTTGGCATTAGTATCTCTATTCAGAAAGCAGAAGCTGGCAAAGATTTTCAGATGTTTACCAGTGGCTACTAGCTTGTCTGATGCCAGGAATGATGGCGATATGACTGCCTCCAGAGAAGGAATTCTTTGTCCATTTAGCCTTCCTCTTTTTACTGTGTACTTCCACAGAAATAAAACAAATGGTTCACAGTGATAGATCTTATATAATTGACCCCTGGAGATCTACCACACAAGTCAGTGAAGTCCACTTGAGCTCCTCACTGTCAGCCATTTAAAAGGGTCTGTTAAGTCAATATTATTAGGTCATTGGATCAGAACCCAGCAGAGATGTGGTTGAAATTGCATGTTGTTCTTTCCATTTCCATGTGCAGACTTCTAGCTCAAGCACTTCAGGACAGTAGCCCTCTATGAAATTTGTTATATTAAGTTTGGACACTAGAGAACATCACTGACCTAATTAGGAAAGGTTTGAAATAGTTCAAAGTCTGAAGCTGGCAATGGCTCGCTTCAGATAATTTAACTGACTATCTCAGTCCTTCAGCATATATATCCACTTGCTACGAGGTCCTGTCATAAAATCCAGCTACAGATTGGCTTTTCTAATGTTATGAAATTAATAGAGCAATAACAATTCATCAGAAAGCAAAACCAGGAGTGGGTAGATTCAGATTGGATGTTAGGAAGAAGTTGTTCATCATGAGGGTGGTGAGACTCTGGAACAGGTTGCCCAGGGAGGTGGTGGAAGCCTCATCCCTGGAGGTGTTTAAGGCCAGGCTGGCTGTGGCTCTGAGCAACCTAGAATCATAGAATGAGTCAGGGTTGAAAGGGACCACAAGGATCATCGAGTTCCAACCCCCCTGCCATGGGCAGGGACGCCCTACCTGATCTAGTGTGAGGTGTCCCTGTCCAAGGCAGGGGAGCTGGAACTAGATGACCCTTGAAATCCCTTCCAGCCTTGACAGTTCTATGATTTTAAAACTGATTTTCCTGGAAATTAGACTATATTGCTACTATGTGTATAATGGTAGCCTTTTTCCTATATACAGTACATTCACATCTTTACAAGACTACACTGATAAAGTAATATTGTGTGTTTTTAAAGACATTGCATTCTTGGATCAGAATATTGAACACAAGATTTAAATGCTGATCATTGTAACCATGCTGCTGGCAGTTCTTATGCTTAACAGAGGTCTTGGGGTTGTTTTTTTTGTTGGGTTTTTTTTTTTTTGGCAAGGATGGGATGTATGGTTTCTGATTTTGTAATGAGTTGATATATTTACATTTGTGTCAAGCACTATAGCCAAAAAGTGTGCGTGTGTGTATATATACATATATATATATGCACACACATATTAAAGGGGGCAGAGAAGCCCTATGAGGAGAGGCTGAGGGAGCTGGGATTGTTTAGCCTGGAGAAGAGAAGGCTCAGGGGAGACCTTATTGCTGTCTACAACTACCTGAGGGGTGGTTGTAGCCAGGAGGAGGTTGCTCTCTTCTCTCAGGCAGCCAGCACCAGAACAAGAGGACACAGCCTCAAGCTATGCCAGGGGAAATTTAGGCTTGAGGTGAGGAGAAAGTTCTTCACTGAGAGAATCATTGGCTACTGGAATGGGCTGCCCAGGGAGGTGGTGGAGTCGCTGTCCCTGGAGCTGTTCAAGGCAGGATTGGACGTGGCACTTGGTGCCATGGTCTAGCCTTGAGCTCTGTGGTAACGGCTTGGACTTGATGATCTGTGAGGTCTCTTCCAACCTTGGTGATACTGTGAGAAAAACAGCAGAATAGAGAAAAGCAAGAGCCACAACACTGCAAAACAAAATGTGGAAGAAAGTGTCTAGTATAATCTGAGGTTCCTATCAGTCACAGTGACCCCTTCACAAACTCCTGAGTTATGTCAGCCTGTAAAAATGGATTGCTTCACTTTCTAGCTAAGGCAGTGATCTGTGAGATCACTGAGCACAATGCCTTTATAACAGCTATTAATCTGCATGGAAAAAAGTACTCTATGTGCTCCGGAATGCACTGAATCCATTCTCCTCTGAAACCTCATCTTTGTTCCTAGCAATTACCATCTGTTTCTAATTTCTGACATTCTGTGTTGGTGGCAAAGACTATTCAGGCTTCTGTGCACAATATGAGCTAAGATAGTCAATATATATTTTATATAGTAAAGTCCTTTTTCTAAAAGCAATAAATAAAGCTTAGCTTGTAAAGCAGAATATTATGGACTTCTGCTGATGCCAGTTAAAACAAAAGTAGAAGCTAGAGACTTATTTCCAGATCTTGCTATGTAGCAGCCCTTGAGTTCTGCTTTCATGCATGTCAAGACTACAGAAAGTCCTCACAGAAACATTTAAGAACAAAAGAAAAGAAAATGTCTTCATCAACACAATTTTTTTTTTCCAGCACAGGCAATTAGTTAATGTAAAGGAGGTGAGTTAGAATTCACTCCTCTAAGCAAATACTCATTGAGGAAGCTCTCAAGATCTGCATTTTGATCTTTGAACCAAAAAGGGCACTACTGGAATCTCCATCCTAATGTAAATCAGATGGATAGGATGACAGCATAGCTGTTTTGAGGTACACAGAGGCTTCTTTCTACCCTTTGATTTAGAGTTGTGCAAATCTTTTTTCCACAGGACAGAATAGCTTGACTAGCAGGTGGCTTCTATTCCAGAGTTCCTTGCACTGCTTGAAGGTTTACTTGGCTTGTTTGGTTTAACCCCAAATGGTAAAAAATAACCCCAAAGCTATATTGTTGTGCCCTTCTAACCCACACACCATCAACTTAGCAGTAATTACTTCTTTACTGACTGCGACAATCTTTGAGAAAAACATAACCTGTTCCCCCCAAGAACTGCTTGTGGCACTGGAGATTCCATGGGGGATTCTAACAGTTTAAGATTAAAGAATATGAGGTTTGGGGGAGTAGGTGGAAGGATTTCTTCCTTGAAGGCAACTGGACAGTGCTTCTATGCATGAGGCAAATGAGCCAATGAGCCAAAACCCTGCATCACTCTGGCATGTCACATAATTTGAGGGCTTGATCCAAACCCCACTGAAATAAAGGGAAACAATCCAATGATGAATTTCTGAGCTGGCTTAACTGACATAGTCCAGTCCAGGTATCCTATGTTAACTACAGTCTTTACTTCACATACACATAAAAAAGAGAGGAAAAAGAAGTGG
>WAAF01001503.1:29209-41057 GCA_013400475.1 Tricholaema leucomelas
GGGGGGGGGAAGAAAGAGAAGAAAGTGTGGTGGGGGGGGTGGAGAAAGACGGGGGGAAAAAAAGGAGGAAAGAAAGAAAACAAACAGTATCATAATATCCAGCTGATAAAAACTGAAATTGTTCCTGGAGGTAGAGTAATTTAGTACAGGTGCAAAATGCCACAGCTGCCCCATTTTCATGTGCTGATGGACCTTGAATGGTCCTTTGCCCACCACAGACCTGCTACAGGATCCTCTGCTCTGGCAACACTTCCCAGTGTCCAGGAGCACTGAAATACTACTCTTTGAATCAGGGCAACAGTAGGTAGGATGGTTAATATGCACAGGTAGAGAGATAAGAGGTATTTGCCAGGTCATATTTTTGACTTATTTGTCCCAGCTTGACAAGGAGAATATTTTCTTAACTTGATGCCAAATTATCAGCTCAATTTGGCTTTTCTTTGAGTTGAAGCCACATAATATGTATTTGGGGAAATACAACTGTAGATATAAGATTTGTTTGTTTCATCCTTTTAATTATTGACTATGAACACATGAAGAGATTAAATAATGTAAAAAGGGAAGGGATATCCAAGCTAGAAACCAGTGTTGGCATAAGAACTATCATGCATGAACCAGCCAGGAACTATGTCTGGAAGCCATAATCAGTTGAACAATCAAAGCAATACTGTTCTGTAATTACTTCCCTGAGGCTGTAGTATGGACTGGAACTATAACCAATTTTGAGATAAATTTATGAACAGGATTAGATGAAGTAGATTCTAAAATAGCAGGGGACTTGAATCAATGACACAAGAAGTATTGGTGGATCATAAGGTCATAAATTAAACTACTGCTGCCCTACTTCACTCCTTCAAGTAGCAGCATGGGGCAAGAAATTAAGTTCATGCCTCTGTAGTCAATTCTCTGTTACGAGATGGAGTTATCCTGGATAACAGTAGTGGGACACTCTGGCCAGGCCAGATTAAAGCTAAATCTGGCAGAAAATTCTGCATTGAGCTTGCTGAATCCATATCCCAAGCAAATAAATTCTGAAAGACCAAACCTGAGCCCTGGAGCTCCTGGCAGCTAGTGTTGGGCTCCTCAATATTTCGGATTGCAGGGGAAATTAATCATAGAATCAACCAGATTGGAGGAGACCTCCAAGATCACCCAGTCCAACCTAGCACCCAGCCCTGTCCAATCAACTAGAATAGAATAGAATCAGCTAGGTTGGAAGAGACTTCCAAGATCCCCTATATATATACACCCTAATATACAGAGCCAACTAGACCATGGCACTAAGTGCCTCATCCAGTCTTCTTTTGAATACCTCCAGGGACGGCGACTCCACCACCTCCCTGGGCAGCCCATTCCAATGCCAATCACTCTGTCTGTGAAGAACAATTAATGGTATGAAACCACTACCCCTTTTAATGCACTGCATGCTTGAAAAT
Organism: Tricholaema leucomelas; assembly: GCA_013400475.1. Taxonomy (NCBI): domain Eukaryota; kingdom Metazoa; phylum Chordata; class Aves; order Piciformes; family Lybiidae; genus Tricholaema lacrymosa; species Tricholaema leucomelas. The sequence continues at coordinate 30,646 of WAAF01001503.1, forward strand.
GCTGGTGATCTTGGTGCAGAGACCGTGGAAGCCCTGCAGGACCAAGATTCTTAGCTATGGTTTAATGCTAGTCATTCACTGACATTTATTTGCCATTGTAATGGGATGCCCAGGGAGGTAGTGGAGTTGCTGCCCCTGGAAGTGTGCAAGAAAAGATTGGATGAGACACTTAGTTATTGATCAAAATTTCAATGGAGTTTCTTCTCTTGGGGAACTTTTTTACTGTTTTTAAAGGTCTTCTCTATAAAAGCTGAAAGAAAGCTTAATTTAAAAAAAATATTTCCCTGGAAATAATTTTCTCTTTCCCAGAGCCAGTTCCTTTTTCATGGACAAAGGCCCATGGAAGCCTTGAGAACACTGGCTCTAGGAAGAGAAGATAGATGCTGGAAGCCCAGGATTTCCCAGCCTTTCCATATGGCAGAATTGTTTGTGAAATGTGAATCCTTGAAATTCAGAGTTCCTGAACATGATCTGACAAAAGAAACAGTTTTACTGGCAGAAATCCTAGCTGGCCCTATTTTTACTGGCAGTTCAAGGCACTGATCTGAACTGTCCAAGACAGCAGGTGACTGAAGATCATCTCTCTGGTCAAGACCAACAAAGCTGGCTGTTCATGAGGTTCACACTGAAGAGCAAGTCTGTATGTGTCTCCCTGGGAAGGCAGACACTTAAAGGTAGTCTACAGGAAATACTAGGCAAAGGCAGTAGCTGAACACATTCCTTGCTGGAGCTGGGCATCCTCTTCTGAAGGCACGAATGCTGACTTCAACAAACAGCCTCCCAGCTCACAGACCTAATCATAGAATCATAGAATCATAGAATGGTTTAGGTTGGAAGGGACCTCAAGGATCATCCAGCTCCAACCCCCTGCCATAGGCAGGGACACCTCCCACTAGAGCAGGTTGCTCAAGGCCTCATCCAGCCTGGCCTTAAACACCTCCAGGGAGGAAGCATCCACAACCTCCCTGGGCAACCCGTTCCAGTGCCTTACCACCCTCACTGTAAAGAACTTCCTCCTAACATCCAGTCTAATTTAACTCTGTGTATCACAGAATTCAGCCTCAGAGCCTCTGCTTGCCAGAGGGAACAGTTCTAGGCTCTACTCAGGATTCCAGAGCAGGGACGTCCTCCAGTGACTGAAAAGGAACAGGAATGTCATGCACAAGCAATGGGAGAATGGTGACTGATTGCCTGGTGCTGCTGTCCAGCATGAATGTCCTGCCAGCTCACCATATGATACAGTTGCTTCCAGCTGAGACAAATCAGAAAACTCTGAGTGTATCTCCAAGGCTGACTACTGCCCAATAGACTCTAATGTCTGGGGCTCACACATTAGCTTTAACGCAACTGAGTCCCCAAAATAGACTTCAGTGCTATGACAGGAAAAGATCTGCAAAAGATGCCTTCATTTTTACATCTCTCTAAGATGTGAGTGCTGCATCTGTGAATCAAAATTACTAAATCAAAGGACTAATCAAGCCAAAATTCTCTGTTCAGTAAATAATAGGTTGGTGAAGCTAAAGGTCTTTAAACAAACCTGACATATTTTTATACATTTCCACGAGGAGGAAATTTATCATGAGTGCCTTACTGGCTTCATCTTTGGTAACTCATGAAAAATGATAGGTAGATGGTCGAGAGTCAGTGCCAGAATCAACATTCTTTCTCTTCCTAGAAGCTGGAGATTTAAAGATTTTCCCATCAGAAGGATTTATGGATCCTGAAAAAAAGTTGGCTTAATCTGTGTTATTCCTCTGTCTTTTGGAAATCTTATTTTTAACTAACTACTTTTTTTTTATATATATACATAACTTAAATATAGTGATCACATCTTCATGAAGTCCATGAGCCCACACTGTAAGCCTGCTCATTATCTTTTATTTAATGATTTTTACTGAACTCTTACAATATTCATTACTGAAAAAGCTGCTAATTGATATAAACTGCATACAGTAGTAATAACACTTTGATCAGTGTGATGGCTTGAATAGAATAGAATCAACCAGGTTGGAAGGGACCTCCAAGATCATTCAGTCCAACCTAGCACCCAGCCCTATCCAGTCAACTAGACCATGGCACTAAGTGCCCCATCCAGGCTTTGCTTGAACACCTCCAGGGATGGCAACTCCACCACCTCCCTGGGCAGCCCATTCCAATGCCAATCACTCTCTCTGTGAAGAACTTCCTCCTAACATCCAGCCTAGACCTTCTTCAGCACAACTTGAGACTGTGTCCCGTTGTTCTGTTGCTGGTTGCCTGGCAGAAGAGACCAACCCCACCTGGCTACAGCCTCCCTTCACGTAGTTGTAGACAGCGTTGAGACTGTGTCCCCTTGTTCTATTGCTGGTTGCCTGGGAGAAAAGACCAACCCTCACTCTTACAAAATCACCCTGACTAGACTCAGCTGGTTGGAAATGAAGAAATGAAGCTTTATATTTACAGCTTAGCACAATATACAAGCAGATATACAGAAATATATACAGTTATATACAGAAATATACGAGGTAAAGGTAATACAGAAACACAACAGCCCTCCCAGAAACCACAGGCCCCAGAAGGGGCTCCTCCCACCTCCTTTCCCCTCCTCTATCCCCAGACTTTGCCTTATATTCAAGGTGAGTTTGGAAGATTGGCCAAGGGATTTAGAAAGCAGAAGGATTAGTTACACAGACAGCAGGTAGGGAGAAAAGTGCAGCCAGAGACACACAGCAACTCTGTTATCTATGTTTGTGGTCTTGATTTTATACATCTCAGCAAGCCTGTGATTGAAGTAGCCATCACCATTGTTTCCTTTTCACAGTCTAGCATCTAATTCTTCTCACCAAAGTATTCCAGCTGGCTTCAAACTAGCACAGTCAGTAATGAAACAATTGCACCAAATCCACACCTTCAGAGCTCTATAAATTGCTATTCCAATTAATTTCTTTTCTCTGGCAGCTATTTCTGCTTTCCCTTACCTTAATGACGATGACCTAGAGAACACCTCTCCTAACCTATTCTGTTGTAAATGATATGAGAATTATGTCTTGATTTATTTATTTGTAACAGGATTATGTTTTTTTTTAATCTCTTCTGAAACATCTGAAGTGGAGATGAACACTAAATAATATCTCATGAATGGTGACAGTAAGAAAATCTGAGTCCACAATGGCATTGCTTTGTCGTGCAAAGACTGTGGTCAGAAGTTTGTCATAATGAATATCAGTAATAAGAATAGAGGAAATGAAGATAGAATAGGGGAAAGGGGGGAACTGACAAGTACTTGTCCAACTAGGATGTTGTCAAATCACTTGGCCCTGCTGTAATTCACCTCAGGACATTTATAGAACTAACTGAAATAATTTCCAAGCTACTAGCAATTGTCTTTGAGAATACACATGGGAACAATGAAGTTCCGTGAGCCTGGAAAATGGCAAACTCGGAACCTATCTTTAGAAATGGGAAAAAGAAAGAGTGAGAGGCTTGTAGAGGAATCATCTTAACTTCAGTTCCTGGAAAAGTACTGGAACAATAATCAGCTAAACTATTTGTAAGCACTTGGAAGATAAAAAGGGAGGTAAGTAAGAGCCAACGTGGATTTGTTGAGAGTAAACCTGTCCAGATTAGCTTCACTTCTACTTATGATGGAATTGAAGGCCTTGTGGACAGAAGAGGGTCAACAGATGCCAGATATCTCTTGACTTTAGTCAGAATTTTGACAGTTTCTCTCATAACTTTCTCAGATCAATTTTAAGAAATATGGTCTTAGGAAACTACAGTAAGATCAGCGCAAGACTAAAGCGCAATGGTAAGTAGAGTTTCTGTTTGTATTAGAGCTGGTGTGGGAGTTTGGATAGAGAGTGATGTTATTTTTCTTACTGATAACACCAAGTTGGAACAACCCTCAAGGACACTGGAAAGGAGTAGTACAATCCTCACAAACTGGGAATAAAATAGGGTGTAGGTTAATAAGCATATGTGGGCATACTTGGGAACAGGTTACCCAGGAGTGTGGTTGAGACCCCATCCCTTGAGATGTTCAAAGTGAAGTCAACAAGGGTCTGGGCAACCTGATCTAGTTGAGGATGCCTCTGATTACCGAAGAGGGCAGTGGCATAGATGACCTTTAGAGGCCCCTTCCAATACAAAGCATTCTCTGATTCTAGAAAGAATAGTCCATGTACATAATCTGATCAACAGATTCAGCAGCAGTTTTTCAGGAAGAGCTCAGAGAGCTGTAATGCACCACAAACTCTGCATGAAACAGATTCATGTGGACAGGCAAAGAGACAAATATTCTGAGATACGTAAACAGAACTCTTATCCACCATGTCTACACAATATGATAAGGTCACAGCAGGGGCACAATGGTGTGTTTCTGAGGTCTTTGTTTAAGGAATGTAAAGGCTTTTTGGAAAAAGTACAAACACAAATGATTGGAGGTCTAGAAAGTGGAAAAATGACAAAGGAATTTGGAGTCCTTAGGCTGGAGGAGTGGCTGGAGGGGGTGATTATACTCTTTAAATATGTAAAAGGTAATAAATAGAGCAAACTGTCTTTAGCAGGCTCAGATTGTAGACGTTATAGTTCAGAGTCCACTGGTGAAACCCTGTCAGTGAGAAGAGCAGGGGCTGGAACAGGCTGTCCGAGGACATTGTGGACTCTTTGTCACTGGATATTTTGAAGAGCAGCATCAGAAAATAATTTGCCAAGAATGGTTTGGATACAGTCAGCCCTCTTGTGGGGAAGGATTCAGTGACTCTGTGGGATTTCCTCCCTTCTGTTTTCTATGGGCTATGATGAATATAATCTAAGAATGAAATGTTGTGTTTTGGCCCTTTGAATTCAGTATGTGGACAGTTCTGAAACAGGAGATTTTCGTAGTATCATGTTGCTAAGGAGCCACATTTCAGGCGAGGAAAATGAGACCACTGAAAACACGCAAAATGTCTTCAGTACCTGCTGTGTTACACTTACAAAGAAAACAGAATGTTCTGAAACTCAAGAGTGCAGCACATAGTTGGGTTAGTTCACTTGGATGTGGCTTTCAGTGAGAAGTTATGTACCACGTACTTAGTGGTAGCCTCTTGTAAAATGAGAGGCTGTGGAGTCTCCTTCTCTGGAGACATTCAAAACCCGCCTGGATGCATTCCTGTGGGACCTACTCTAGGTGATCCTACTCTGGCAGGGAGTTTGGATCAGATGATCTTTTGAAGTCCTTTCCAACCCCTAACATTCCATGATTCTGGGATTTTATTAACCATCAATGATCACTGGACTGTTTTGTTGAGGTAACACCTTGTAACAAGGATTCATCATCCTGAGGTCATAAACCATCGTAAATCATAGAATCACAGAATGTTAGGGTCTGCAAAGGACCTCCAAAGCTCATCCAGTCCAACCCCCCTGCCAGAGCAGGAGCACCTAGTCAAGATCACCCAGGAACACATCCAGGTGGGTTTTGAATATCTGCAGAGAGGGAGACTTCCCAACCCACCCTGGGCAGCCTGTTCCAGTGCTCTGTCATCCTCACAGGGAAAAAAATTCTTCCTTGTGTTTAAACTTCCTATGCCTCAGCTTCCACTCAGTGCCCCTTGTCCTGTTATCAGGCATCACCCAGCAGAGCCTGGCTCCAGCCTTCTGCCACTCACCCTGCACATATTTATAAACATTGACCAAGTCACCTCTCTGTCTCCTTTTATCCAAGCAGCACAGCCTCAGCTCTCTCTGTCTTTCCTCATAAGGGAGCTGTTCCATTCCCTTCATCATCTTTGTGGCTCTGCACTGGACTCTCTCGAGCAGTTCTATGTCCCTCTTGAACTGAGAGGCTCAGAACTGGACACAGTACTCTAGATGTGGCCTCGCCAGGGCAGAGTAAAGGAGCAGGAGAGTGATGAGAAGCAACATTAATTTTTCACTCTTTTATTTTTTTTAGTATATTTGTATAGCTACCTCAACACATAAGACTATTGTTGGTGATTGTTGCATCTTTTATTGCCTTACAAGTTCTGAAATCTATAAAGGACACACACATCACAGCAACTACAGCATGCAGCCTTCAGGAGGGGGGCAGTGATCTGATTCACATCACAGTCAACATTCTTGGTGTCAAAAAGAATATATTAGTGATTTGATAATGTATAAAGCTAAGAACAGGAAATGCAGTGCTTCCAAAAGAAGAAGGGTCAGATTCCGACACCATCTGAACAGAAGAGAATGAGCTGAGTCACACAATGAAGCATTCTCCACTCACTCCCTGGTGTGTGGAAAACACATATAAGCTGTGTGAATCCTTGGCTGATAAACTCTAGTCCTAGCTCCCCCATCTATCTCTTAGAAGCTCTGGATGAGGTTTTCAGTGGCCTGTTCCAGTGAGAGGTGTCACTGCCCATGGTAGAGGGTGGGAACTAGATATCTTTGAGGTCCCTTCCAACCTAAACCATTCTATGATTCCATGATTATGATACCTGATGTGTGGCAAAGGCAGGTCACAAATTCTGCACAAGTGCAGATATCCCTCACCAAGGGCTGAAGGAGTCTCACAAGATCTTTGCTGTGTCTTTAGTTAGGAGAGAAGTCAGTAGGTACAGAGGACCTAGCAGATCTCGAAGAAATGATGAAAGCAATTGGAAAGGAATCTCCTCGAGATGCAATGCATTCAGACTATATTTGCCATTGAGCCTAAGAAGACTTTCTGTGTAGCCAGGACAATTAAAAATCAGGCCACTGAACCTTGGTATCAAAATCAGAGCCTCTTTTATTCAAAATCCTGTCTCTGTGCTGCAACAGCTACCTGAATATTGTTTGGTTTCTTGTAGTTACTACTGTGCTGTGTTCTACACCTCCTCTACTGGAGCTGCTCTAAGATGCAAGTGAGAATCTGGCAGACAACCTTCAAGCAGAATAAAGCAGGTGTCACATTTACCACACACATGCACACCCGAGAGTAGATAATTTCCATTCCCTTTTATTTATCTTTTAAAAAAACAGAATTAGGACAAGTTTTAAAGTCCTCCTTCTTAATTAACTAGCACCATTTGTTATTATTTGCCCCCAAAGTTATGGCTTGACTGGTGAGCTTGTCAGTGACTGGCATCCTTTCTAATGCACAAGACATTGATACCTGTCCTCATCAGTGCTGTTGTCATTCAGGTGCACTGGTATGAGTTCTAGGGGTGGCTTCTGTATTGCTATGCCAAACCACTCTGCTGCTTTCCTCATGGAAAGCAGGAGGAGTTTCTCTGATCTGAAACTTCTGGCAAAAAGCAGAGATGCAATGTTACATAGAATCATAGAATTGTCGGGGCTGGAAGGGACCACAAGGATCATCTAGCTCCAACCACCCTGCTGTGGGCAGGGACACCCTACTCTAGGTCAGGCTGCCCACAGCCTCATCCAGCCTGGCCTTAAGCACCTCCAGGGATGAGGCTTCCACCACGTAACTGGGCAACCTGATCCATGCTCTCACCACCCTCATGATGAAGAACTTCTTCCTAACATCCAGTCTCAATCTACCCATTTCCAGCTTTGTTCCATTCCCTCCACTCCTATCACTCCCTGACAGCCTAACAAGTCCCTCCTTAGCTTTCCTGTAGCCCCCTTCAGATACTGGAAGCCCACAGTAAGATCTCCATGGGGCCTTCTCTCCAGACTGAGCAGCCCCAACTCTCTCAGTCTCTCCTCATAGCAGAGCAGCTCCAGCCCTCTGCTCATCCTCGTGGCCCTTCTCTGAACACCTTCCAACACATCCATACCTTTCTTGTAACAAGGGCTCCAGAACTGGATGCAATATTCAAAGTGAGGTCTCACCAGAGTGGAGTTGCTTAATTTAATGCATCCACATTAACATGGGGCAGTATTACCAGTCCTACCTGTCCCAGTTAGGGCCACGAGCTACCTGGGACTGGAGGACGGCAATTTACTCCCTTGTGAGGAGTGAAAATGAGAGTACTGCACACTGGGAGTTTGAAGGGAGATCCTCATTACAGGTGCACATACGCAAAAGGCAATGGGGCGGAATGAATACATCCACAAGCTAGGCCAAGTCTATTGGACTAAAACCTTCTAGACTCTTCCACCTCTTCCACTTTCGGCAGGCCTGAGAGTAGGCCAGAGCCGCCCTCCCCGGAGGGCCTACAAGGCCTCAGCAGGCCGCGTGACGCAGCTCAAAATCCCCTGCCAGCCAGCAGCCATCTCCCACACACACACCGTGAGAGAAGCAGGGACCTGTGCTCTTCCCAGGGAGAGGACTGAGGGGAGGAGAGGCAGGGAGGAGAAGAGAGCGACAGCAGCCAGCCACTGCCTTGTAAGCCATGACTGGGGAGCAGAATAGAACAATGTCACAACATCCTGGGACCACCAGGCCTGTCCCCTATCTCTTTTTGGAGGACAACCACACTACCAAAGCAGCAGCACTCAGTTGGCCTGATCAGAGGACCCATCTGACTGAGAGATTTGTTTATCAGAGGCAAGGCTGTAGAGTAATCTCAGGAGCCTGGAGGGTGCAAAGCTGGTGAAGGCTCTAGAGAACTAGTCCTGTGAGGAGCAGCTGAGGGAACTGTGTTGGTTAGAGTGGAGAAGAGAAGGCTGAGGGGAGACCTCATTGCTTTCTACAACTCCCTGGAAGGAGGTGGCAGTAAGGTGAGTATTGGTCTCTTCTCCCTAGTATCAGGTGATGGGATGAGAGGAAGTGGCCTCAAATTGTGCCGGGGAAGGCTTGGATTGGATATAAGAAAAACTTCTTTACTGAAAGAGTGATCAGATATTGAAACAGGTTGCCCAGAGGGGTGATGGAGTCACCGTCCCTGGAGATGTTCATGAAATGTGTGAATATGGCCCTTTGGGGAATGGTTTAATGGCCGTGATGGTAGTAATTTGAAGGTTGGAGTCAATCTTAGACATCTTTTCCAACTGAAACAACTCTATGATTCTTGAATTCTATGATTACAGTAAGAGTGGAGGCTACTTCTGCCGTGAAGGTCTAACTGAAGGAAAGAAGTCCATAAAATGATTGCAAATAGTTAGACTTCTCTTTATATATCCAAATTCTGGACAAACTGCATTCCAGACTAGGAAACACATCACATTATTGTTCAAGCTGTCTTGAATCCCTTTGGGCTACAATAGATACACATATTTCCAAGTAATATAGCTGGGAGATTCCTTTCCACCTTTGTCTGCCTTTCGAGATGTGACTTTGACAGCAATTTATTAACCAAAATGAGTCTATCGAAATCACAACACTGAAGCTAGTGTTGGTGGTTTTCCTTCTTGGTCTTTGGGGCTGATCTACAGATTTATAGATGGATAGATCTACACATACAGTATCAGCAGAAAAATAGCAAAACGCAGTTTCTACAGTCTGAAATAATTCCAGTTGTCTAAGGAATTAGAAGGTAAACTCCAACCAGGTATAACTAATTGACCTTAGTGCATTAACCACTGTGCTGAACACTGCATGGACAATCACTGTAGTTGCATTTCACTGTCTCCTAGACACAGAAACCCAAAAAGCCATAACAACTGTGAAATGCTCAGGGATGTGGCCCTTTGCATCACTCCTGGCTGCCTAACCCTGCAAGGACAAGCTCGTACCCAGCCCATGAGGATCAGAGCAAGAAGGTAAGCAAATGAAATGTTTGACAAGGATTTCAAAGTGGCAGCATTTTGGGAAATAGTATGTCTAGATAAGTAGGATATTTTTAAGAAGGAATCCACAGATGCAAATTTTGCTGCTGACCTGAAGGTAGTTTTCAGGAGTTCCCCTCAGTTCTCTGTGATATATTTCCACCATCTGTACATGGGGATTGAAATGTCTCACCAGAGTGTTTTAGGACTGATGAGAGCAGGAAAGATGATTTTCCTAGTGCTTACCCACCAAAGATATATTGCAGGCAAAGTAAGATTCCTCAAGCCTCCAGTGATGCCATGTTAATGAAGGGTCTATTCCAGGTATAACTTGTTTTATGGGCTCATAAAAATTTAGATCTACTAGATAGCTGAATGTATTGATTCTGTGAAAATGACTACTCCTCCCCTCTGCTGCTCTCTTCTCTCTTTTTTCTTTTTCTTTTCCTTCTCCTTTTCCTGTTTTTCTTTTTCTTTCTCTTTCTCTTTCTTTTTATCTTTATTTTTCTCTTTGTTTTCCTTTTCCTTTTTCTTTCTCTTTTTCTCTTTTTTCTTCCTCTTTTTCCTTCTCTTTTTTCCTTCTATGTTTCCTTCTCTTTTTATTTCTCTTTTTCCTTCTCTTTTTTCCTTTGCTTTTTCTTTCTCTTTTCCCCTTCTCTTTTCCCCTTCTCTTTTCCCCTTCTCTTTTCCCCTTCTCTTTTCCCCTTCTCTTTTCCCCTTCTCTTTTCCCCTTCTCTTTTCCCCTTCTCTTTTCCCCTTCTCTTTTCCCCTTCTCTTTTCCCCTTCTCTTTTCCCCTTCTCTTTTC
>WAAF01001503.1:41979-60382 GCA_013400475.1 Tricholaema leucomelas
CCCCTTCTCTTTCCCCTTCTCTTTCCCCTTCTCTTTCCCCTTCTCTTTCCCCTTCTCTTTCCCCTTCTCTTTCCCCTTCTCTTTCCCCTTCTCTTTCCCCTTCTCTTTCTCTTTTCCCTTCTCTTCTCCATTTTATTTCTCTTTTTTATTTTTCTTTTTTCTCTCTCTCTCTTTTCCTTTTCTCCCTGATGATGACATTGAGATTTCTTAAGCAACATAAATATACAAAAATGTATGCAGCATCCTCACCAAAACCTGCCACCTAGGTCTAAGAGCAGTCTTCTCATTTCCAATTATGACCAGAACTTGTTTATATATCATCAAAAGATAGATGGAAACAATTTAGTAGATGAACGTGTTTGAAGAGCACATGGAACAAACCATGAAATGTTCAAACTTATTAAGGAGGTACTTGGTGTGCACCAACTTGCAAGTGACAATATTTCACACTCAAGAAATACCTTGATGCTGTTTGAAAGTGTTCCTTTAACAGAAAGGAACTTTCTTTAAGAGTCACAGAAAAAATATTTGTTAGTACCACAGTGATGGCCCAGACCCAACAAGGTACTTAAACATGGTACTGAAGGCCAAACACAGATTTGTGTTAAGGACTAAGAGAAATGCTCATTCATCACTGTCAGCCCATGTGTTCACAGGCTGTATCACTGGACAGGAAAACAGCTGCAGAACTTTCCTGTTTACACACAGCTGCATCCAGCTACCCTGGATAACCACTCTTCCCTCTTCTTTTACTGGTAGGCTGTGGTATTCTAGCCAGTTTACTTTTTCACTTCTACCAGTGCAGCTGGCCAGCAAGTCGAGGGAGGTGATCCTCCCCCTCTGTTCCACTTTGGTGAGACCCCACCTGGAGTAATGTGTCCAGTTCTAGAGCCTCTATTATAGAGAACATACGGACATGCTGGAGTATGTCTAGAAAAGGGCCATGAGGATGATCAAAGGGATGGAATACCTCTCCTGTGAGGACAGACTGAGAGAGTTGGGATTATTCAGTCTGGAGAATAGAAGACTCAGAGGAGACTTTATTGTGGCCTTCCAGTATCTGAAGTGGGCTACAAGAAATTTGAGGAGGGATTTTTCAGGGTGTCAGGTAGTGATAAGACTGGGGGGAATGGGTCAAAACTAGGAGTGGGTAGAGTCAGATTGGATGTTAGGAAGAAGTTCTTCAACATGAGGGTGGTGAGACCTTGGAACAGATTGCCCAGGGAGGTGCTGGAAGCCTCAGCCCCCAGGGGTTTTTAAGGCCAGGCTGCGTGTGACTGATCTGGTGTGAGGTGTCCCTGTCCATGGCAGAAGGGTTGGAAGTGGATGACACTTGAGGTCTCTTCTAGCCCTGGCAATTCTATGATTCTGTGAAATCCCAGCAGTAGCTGTGTAACTGAGCAGGTTTTGCTTCAGACTAATAAAAACATTTAGCAGATCCCTGGGTAAATAAATGCAGGGTGTTATCACAAAGTGGTCATTCATTATAAGAGAAGACTAAACTTGGTGACCTAGCAAGCCTCATCCTGTTCAAGATTACTGTGAGACAAGTATCGAGGCCAAAAATTTTACCAAATAGGTAAAATGAGTGTGTCTCCTAAAATAGTTCCCAAAATTCACAGCTTGTGTCTCAAACCCAGCATTTCACATATCCTTGTTCCATCATCAAGTCCAAACAAAATGAATATTTATGACATTTAAGTCCTGCCAACTGCAGTTCATGCATGAAACCTTGGCCTATTCATCTGTGACTTCTATAGAGGTCACAGAAAGAAATAGAGAGGAAAAGGAGTTCTCTGCATTAAAACTGTTCTTCTGTTTTCTGAATTTCACTGTGTTAAGTGGATTGTTTTGCTGAAGCACTACATAAAACTGATGAATAGAAAGAGAGGTTATTTTAGAAACCCAGCTCTAATCGGAAGATATCACTTCATATGATTTGGCTGACATTTCAGCAGCAACGGTGAGGTTTCTGTAATGGAGAAAGAGTGTCAAATGTGTGCTTTGTAGGCTTGTCAACAACAATGATTTTGCTAATAGTACCATGATCAGACAATAGTATTACATTTGGGCATTTCTACTTTCATGGTCTCTCACATAGGACTCCCCCTATCCTGACCTTCAGAATGCCATAGAAAACTTGAAAGTAGTTAAAACTAAAGGAAGAAAACTCAAACTGCAGGCATTTTCTAGGAATACAAGGCCATACATAGGATGATGGTATGGAGCTATGAAGCTCTTAACAGAAAGAGATGATAGACATGAACGCCCTCATGTAGCAGCCTGCAGAGACAGCAGTTTGGCTGTCAGAAGTTGTAAAACTGTGTTAGGTGGTACTGACCAAAACCTAATCTGTTAGGTGGTACTGATCAGAACTTAATCTGTTAGATGGTACTGACCAAAAGCTAATGTGTTAGGTGGTACTGATCAAAATCTAATCTGTTAGATGGTACTGACCAGAAGCTAATGTGTTATGTGGTACTGATCAAAATCTAATCTGTTAGGTGGTACTGACCAAAAGATAATGTGTTAGGTGGTACTGATCAAATCTAATTTGCTAGGTGGTACTGATCAGAACCTAATCTGTTAGATGATATTGACCGAAAGCTAATGTGTTAGGTGGTACTGATCAAAACCTAATGTATTAGGTGGTACTGACTGTCTGAGCAGACTGAGCACAGCACACCACCACCATAACCTGGCTGACTTGTCCTAAAGCTCCCAAATCACTACTATTTTACAGAATGAAGAGCCACAGGCTGAAGCTTGGCCAGCCCCACCAGGGAGAGATATTATCATTCTGGCAGAAGGCCATGGCACCTCTGAACCCTGCAGCCACCAACTCTGCTACAGCTTCCTGGATAGAGCTTCGGTGGGATCACATTGCCATCCACATGCTGGGCTGCAGGGGCTACCCCACTTTTACACCACTATCAGATGGCAGCAGTGTACACACCTGTGGAAGGACTGCCCAGGTAAGAGGGTCCTTCATGTAGTGATGAAGTTCAGGGACAATGTAAGTAGGTTGAGGACCATCAGAAGATATGAAAGAGAGAAACCTTTGGAGTTAGACCCTGTCCTCCCTGAAACAAACCCAACAAGCAGACAGTACTCATGTATGCAGAACTCCCTGTCCTCCCTTCTCCTGACCGAACATGGTGACTTAGAGGAAAATAGGCAACAGCAACAAGTTCCTGCCCAGCACAACAGGCGCTGCAGGTGTGTTCTCCTCTATCCCCCCTGTTGTGGGAGTGATGAAGAAATAAACAGGAGAAGCCAGCAGATCAATACCTATTGTCACCAAAGGGCTTTGGGCTCCTTATTCACAAGCCAATGCACAGAACACCAGGCTGCTGGCAATAGGTAGGATATATCTGTCTCAAAAGGGCCCAGGAGCCAACAGGGATCATTGAAAGAGCTTTAGACTAAATTGGAAGGGGGAAAGCCCACTAAAAGTATACCAGTATTTGAAGGCTGGAGCTCTGCCTTATGAGGAGAGGCTGAGAGACCTGGGCCTTTTTAGTCTGGAGAAGAGAAGACCAAGAGAGAATTTAACAAATATATATGAATATTTGAGGGATGGGGGTCGGGAGGCAGGAGAAAGGCTCTGCTCACTTGCTCCCTAGGATAGGATAAGGAGCAATGGATGGAAGCTGCAGCACAAGAGGTTCCATCTCAACATAGGAGGAACTTCTTTACTCTAAAGGTCTCAAAGCTCTGGAACAGGCTCTCCAGAGAGGTTGTGAAGTCTCCTTCTCTGGAGACTTTCAAGGCCTATCTGGATGTGCTCCTGTGTGACCTGAGCTAGATTGTATGGTCCTGCTCTGGCATGGGGGGGTGGACTTGATGATTTCTTTGGGTCCTTTTTAACTCCTGACATCCTGTAAGCTGTGATCCTATGGAGGTTGGTGTGTGAGAGGCTAGCTGATGTATCAGTGAAGGCAAGGAATGGAGACTCACATGGCAGAAAAGAAACAGGGTCTATTGATGAGTTAGTAACCAAAGGACACAACCTCTGCACAGCACTGCACTGGACACTGCACTGGACTGTAGCATAGCTCTGCCCTGAAGGTGGTTTTTAAAACGCTGTCTTGCAAGAACCTTAACTTTGTTGCCACAAAGGCCCCAATTGCTAGCATCCATGTACAAGAATATTGTAAATCCATTTTCTTAAAATATCAAGGGGACATTATGTGAAGAGGAAGTACAACTTCAGGGCTTCTTTATCTAACAGACCAATACTGGGGGCTACGCTGGAAGTGAGTGATTTCCTGAGAAACGTATGCCTGAAGCTGAGGATAAGCTGCCATCCTCTGCACATCTGTAGACTCCTCAGTCCCATATGTAAGTAAGAACTAATTTTTTATTTTTTTTTAATCTTTACTGATGTCCTGAAAATTCTTTTCTCTCTCCACCTTCTTCTTTCATTCTCTGGATTACAGTCTCTTTCCTCAAGCCACGTCTGGCTGTTTCTTCTGGATAGAGTTCAGAGACTGGGAAAAGAACCAGCTATGCTGGTTGGTTAAATCTTTATTGTCCTCTCACTTGGTTTCGAGTCCATGTTACAGAGGCCTTGAAGTGCATTATAAGCATATGTGCTGTATGTGAATGAAAGGCTGGATGGGCAGTTAACCAACAATGACTGTGTCTAAATGCAATTCTGACCCTAACCACTTCACAGCAATGCTGTAACAGACCTGCGTCCTGTTGGCACTCTGCCATCACTTTAAATAAAAAAGAAAAGAAGTGAGTCTGGTTTCAACCCTTTAGGGATTTACAGTTCCTACCAACCTTTAGTCACTAGATGTCAGGGCTTTTTGTATTCTGGCAGCACGCATCCTAGCCAAAATATTGTGCTTCTGTAGTTCAGTGTGCTGCAGGCATTTCTTATCTGCTCTGGGCCCCAAATGAATGGGCAGAGCATGCTGGTGAATGTTACCAATGTAAAGTTAATTGTTTTGCTTATGTGGAAACAGTAAGAGCTTTCACCAAAAAAATACTTTTAGGGACAGTGCTTAATAATATGAACTAACTAAGGAACATAATCACAAATATGGAGCCCTGTGCAGCACCATGCCTCAGTAAACAGTAGTGGTTCCAGCCACTCTTAGCTGAGGAGCACAGCATCCCTGACCCCAGAATTTGTCTGTATTGTGAGACCTTCACTCTGAAGCACTGAATTCCTCAACAGCTGGGTCCTGATTGCCGCATGGTAGCCCTGCTCTGATAGAATGAGAGCAGTAAAGCTCATAAAAAATAGAGCAAGGAGCATTCTTTGGCCATAAGTCTGACTTGTCTCCTGTCCCCAAATCAGAGTTCTCTTCCTCTCCTAAACCAGGGAGTCCCTGTTGAAAGCTCCCACTGAGAATGGGGCCTAACAGAGTCTATACCTCCAGCTGTGCCCAGCAGTGCTTAGCAAAGGGATGGTGGCACACACTGGGCAGCATGGAGTCTATTACAGTTTAGGGCCAGCCAGGTGCCAGGGCAGGAGCCTGTATTTTGAGTTCACCCATTTAACTCTTTAACAGGGGCTGTGCAACAACATGACCATGACTACCCGGTGGCTGATATGAGGGATGTGTCATGCTGATCTTGCAAATCTCAGGCAAGCCTTGAGGGACAGATGTGCCTGCCAGGTGGCTAGCACACAATCCACAAAGTGAATGCAGAAGGGATTGGAATTGTCTTTTAAATTGTGAATCATAATGCTGGGCATCCTCCTGGTGTCTGTACTGATAGCCTTGGTTTCTTCTTCCACCCTGGCTCAAGTGTGCACACAGCTTGTTCCCTGGCACCTCAGGCACTG
The DNA here is from genome assembly GCA_013400475.1 of Tricholaema leucomelas. Classification (NCBI taxonomy): domain Eukaryota; kingdom Metazoa; phylum Chordata; class Aves; order Piciformes; family Lybiidae; genus Tricholaema lacrymosa; species Tricholaema leucomelas. The sequence continues at coordinate 47,786 of WAAF01001503.1, forward strand.
TGCTTCAGTAATCTTGTTTCCTCCTGTGTCTGCTGTCACTGAGAGAGGTTAAGCTGCTCTTTGAAAAACACACAATTCAACTCTTACAGTCTACAAGGCAGTAGCCTCTAATTCTACTTTGGAAAGTCGATTCTTATTTTTTTCTCTTTGTTTTCATTTGATTGCTGATATAATTTCATTAACATTTGCACTTGGATTTATGCTTAAATCACAGTTTCAACCTGTATATATGTATTTATTATTAATCTATTTAGTTGTCAATGCCAAGAAGGCCAAGAGCCTCCTGGCCTGTGTGAGGAATTGTGTGAGTGGCAGGACCAGGGAAGTGATGTTCCCCTGTACTCGGCACTGGCAAGGATATACCTTGAGTACTGAGTTTGGTTTTGGGCACTTCACTATAAGAAGGACATTGAGGTGCTGCAGTGTGTTGAGAGAAAGGAAACAAAGCTGATGAAGGATCTGGAGAACAGGTCTGACGAGGAGGGGCTGAGGAAACTGGGGTTGTTTAGCCTGGAGAAAAGGAGGTTGAAGGAAAGTCTTACCGCTCTGAAAGAAGGTTGTAGTGAGGTGGATGTCAGTCTCTTTTCTTAGTTAAATAGTAATAGGACAAGGAGACATGGCCTCAAGTTGTGAAAGGAAAAGTTTAGATTATCAGGAAAAATGTCTCTACTGAAAGAGTGCTCAGGCTACCCATGGAGGTGTTCAAAAAACCATTCCTGGAGGTGTTCAAAAAACATGTAGACATGGCGCTTTGGTACATGATTTAGTAGGCATGATGGTGTTGGATTGGTGGTTGTGTTTGGTGGTCTTAGAGGTCTTTTTCAACTTTTATGATTTTCTGGAATAATTATTAAGCCTTATTGCAGTAGTGTAGCTAAGCTTCCATACCCACCAAGGCTTACAAATCCTTTCCCAAAATTACCATCACAGAATTAACCAGGTTGGAAAAGACCTCTAAGATCATTGAGTCCAGCCTATCACCTAACCCTTATAATGAACTAAACCATGGCACTAAATGCCTCAGATATTTGATATGATCTAGATATTTTATATGATCCAAGTATTTGAATATGATTTGTACTTTTGTTAGAGCATAACCCCAAATGAATTTCACACAGGCTGCTAAACAACTGACACATCTCACACATCGATCAGGACTGAAACAGAGCTATTGAGTGAGATGTAGAAGCTTCCAGTGGTTACCATTCCAGTGGTTACTAGTCCTAGGAGTCATTCATGGTTTAAACACTTGTAGGCTTGATGTTCCTGTACACATGTTCCTGCACACATTTATATACACACACATATAGCTATCTGTATGGACACAACTTGTACACATCCTCAGCATCGGTACATTTTAATTTCTCTTGCATTAAATTGTTTGAAAACTGATTTAATTCCTGACCTAATAAGGCATAAATAGAAACAGTTGAAGAAGAGAAGAAAAATACTATAGAAAGAAGTAGCATGGGTTTTAAATAAACAAACCAAAAACTTTCTAACAGGCAGATATGTTTTTAAAGTCTCTGAAATTTGGGACTGGAAAGGCAGCCATCAGGCCCTACAGGACTGTCATCACTATGCATCAGCTTCCCTTCCCTCTCTAGCACATGTGGTCCTAATTGCTGTGCTGGCGAGACTGAGAAGCTGGATTCTTCATGAACTGGCTGTTACATTGGCAGACATTTACTCATCCACTGCTAACAGTTTTTAATGGAAAATCTGTATCCATTCATGCTAGAAAAATGCTTATGTTAAAACAGGAAAATCGAGGAGAGAAAACCAGATACCAGTAGCTTTTCCAGCTGCCAGTAGTAGGTATTCTACTACTTCATTAGCATTTATTGTATGAAAGTGGAGGACAAAACAATGACTATGGTCAAATGTAAAGAAATGTTCAGAATTACACATCATTTTGACCAAATTCTGCATATGCTGTAACCTGAGGGTTATACAGCCAAAGTTTGTTTATACCTGGCTCAAATCTATGAACAAGATAGACTGGAAGTAACTTTATCCTTGGAGGATGGCAGCTGGCATATAGGACGACTGAAGCACATATCCTCAGAGACATAGAAGCACTTCTCTCATGGTTGTTGCACATAACATACAGCTGTTTGAGCAGTGACATATTAATTCTCAGCTAGGGCCCACACTTGCCTTTGCAACCAGGAGCTTTCCTGTGCTTTACAGCTCTAGACATTCTCCTGGTATTAAACACTTTTTACATTGCCCTTAGAGAGATATTTTTGCAATCACAAGAAGGTGGGAATTATGAAGTCTGTAATCTGCCAGATCTCTTGCTCACTGTGGTGTGAGAGATCACACTCTGATACATTAACTTCAAGCTGAAGATCATGTCTTGTAAAAGTTGAGTCTAGCTGAGCATAGCAGTAAGTAGAATTGGTACAAAGTGAGAGCAATTAAGATTGGTGCAGAAAACTCTGTTTTCTGGGTGTGGAGAAGCACAAGTATTATGTGTTAAAAAGAGTAGACTGGACTAAAAAGCATTTGCAGCTGGAGCTCCTCAAGGATCAGTCTCCATCACACTTTTAATATTGAACTTGGCACAAGCAGTAAAAAAAGGTCTAACAGAATTTGCTGATGACACAAGCATCATCAAATGCAGACGATTATGTGTATTACCAGAAAAATCAGAATACTTGAAACCTGAAGTAATAAAAATGGGATTAGCTTTGACAATGATGAACTAAGATATAGGCTTATAGACCTGAAGTAGAAGGGTTTTCTCATCTTTCCAGTGGTTCATCCATCAGCAGGGATAAAAAGATGAGAGCGGACTGGGGCCTGTGAACAAGTTTCACACTGGCTCAGCACCTCCAGTGATTTTCCATACTGGGAAAAGCTGAGCGATCCTTAAGTCTATCCAGCAAAGCATTACCAGAAAAAGGCAGAGAAGTATTAATGCCTTTATGTAGTGAAAAAAACCTAACAACACAAAAAAGAGTCTTATTGGAAGATGTGTGGAGGAAGCCCATTGGAATTTGCCACAGAGGGAAACTATTTAAAAAGGAGTAATATAAAAGATTTGTTGTCTAACCTAGAAAAAGCAAAGTTTAGAATGGGTATAATTGCTGGCTCTAGATACTTTAGGTACAAAATTCATGTGAAGAAAGAAGCTATTTAGGGCAAAAGGGAGGATTGATAAATGAGTGTAAGTCAGTAAATTAATACTTTTTGGTTAATTGATAAAAAGAGCTGTTTGGCAAACTTAGTAGTAATGTTCTGGATCTGTTCACATGTGCTAGAAATGTAGCTTAGTGGCCAACAAAGCTGATGGTATCCTGAGGTGTATTAGAAAGGTTAGTAGCTCCAGAGGGGTTTTCCTCCCACTGTACTCTGCCCTAGTGAGGCCACATCTGGAACATTGTGTCCAGTTCTGGGCCCCTGAGTTCAAGTACAGGCAACTGCTTGAAAAAGTCTTGAGCAGAGCCACAGAGATGCTGAAGGGAGTAAAACATCTCCCTTATGAGGAAAGGATGAGGGAGCTGAGGCTCATCATCTTGGAGAAGAGGAGACTGAGGGGTGACCTCATTCATGTTTATTAATACATGCAGGGCAATGTCAAAAGGACAGAGCCAGGTTGTTCTCAGTGATGTCAAATGACAGCGAAGGGGCAATGGGTGTAAGCTGGAGCATAGAAGGTTCCATGTGAACATAAGGAAAACCTTTTTTCACTGTGAAGGTGAAAAAACAGTGTAACAGGCTGCCCAGAGTGGTTGTGGAGTCTCCTTCTCTGGAGACATTCAAAACCCACCTGGGTGTGCTCCTATGTGACCTACTCTACTTGAGCCTGCTCTGTCAGGCAAGTTGGACCAGATGATCTTATGAGGTCCCTTCCAACCCCTAATACTCTGTGATTCTGTGATTCTAGTCTCTCCAGTAAAATAGGTTCAATATTCAGTCTGGCTACTCTATACAACAGATCTGATGACAAACTTTCCAGCAGTGTCAAGGTGATCAATTCAATGGTCCAAAGTCTTGTAGCTTTGGGAGTAAGAGGAAGAATTTGGGAATTCTCAGCATTCTTTGCCACAAGTACTCAATCATGGTGTATTTGTTCCCACCACTACTAAATGTGTAAATATCAAACTGTTATCTTATCCACTGATGGTCTGTGGTTGATGTTTCCACATCTTGTTCTGACATATGTTCTGGCCTCTCTGTAGACTATGCAATCAAACTTGACCCAGTGTGCATGTAAAGTGAGTTTAGAGGTTCAACTCCTTTATACAATCTGAATTAAAGCAACTTGTTCAAGATAACATGGGAAGTCTGTTACAAAAATCAAGTCTAAGCCTGATGGCTATTTTTCTGTGGGAATTCATTAGGGCCTTAGAAGAATTAAGTTCAAATCTTATTGTAAGGACATTGTTACATCTTGGATAATAAATGTTGTCCTAGGTCTGAGAATTCTTTTAACAACATTGTGATAAATAGATTTGTCTCCCATTCTAATGAACTGCAACCAAATATGCTTTATAGAAAATCAGCCAAACTACTTTTAGGCCAACATTTTAACCACTGGGGTGTGGGCTGTTTTGGAGAACAAGCAAGACTGTGTCTTGTATTTTAAATTAAATGTTTCAAAGGGTGTAGTTTTTATTCTATTACAAAATTGAACCAAATGATCAAATTTTGCTATTATTCTTCAAACATTTCTTATTATTTTCCATCCAGAAACTTTCCAGCTGTTATTTGATTCACCAGACCACGGCTCTCTTAAGAGCCTAATTTTAAGTAGGCGAAATGAATGGCAACTTTATTGGCAAAGCTGGTATCAGTATTTCTATGGTATCTTTGTGGCCAAATCTCAGCACTAACTTCTTAGTGAAAATCAGTTGGTCATTTAGGGCAGATGGAATGGCATCTTTAGTACTGCCATTCATTTTTGAACTCTTATTCCTTTTAGTCACTTTTCCAAGGATCAAATGGAAACATAAAAAGACGGAAGCATAACAAACGTTGTCAGAACTCAGGGAAAGATACACTGTGTGACTTCTCTGTCTCTCTTAATTTATACTCCTGGGTATTGTCTCCTTATAAATTTGTTTTCAATCATCAGGGGTTTCTTTTGGTTTAGGGTTTTGATTGGTTGGTTGTTTTGGGGTTTTGTTGGTGGTTTGGTTGGTTTTTGTTTTGCTTTCTAAAATGTGAAATGAAGGTATATTTAGTGATGAAATAAATCCATCAATTCTTAAGCAAACATCTTTAGAAATATTGAAGCCTGTGTTAATGCAAAAAATGAGTCTCAGTGTCTTCCCAACTGGTAAAACTCTACTTGAACAAAGGGAAAGTGGAAATCAATATTCTACTTCTTTACATTAACAGTTGTTACACTGCATCTTGGGACATTGAATGCTCATTCTGATGCCTAATTTCTTGGATCATGAGGATTTAATTCTTCATTTCTAAAGGCAGATTTAGCCTTCATAAGAAACAAGTAGTTCTTGCTCCTCATTGTTTTCCTAGATACTGAAATGAACTTAGTTAATGGATTTATGGAGTTATGGAGCATGGAGTTAAGGAGCAAAGCTGGAAGTAGGTAGATTCAGACTGGATGTGAGGAGGAAGTTGTTCATCATGAGAGTGATGAGAGCCCAGAATGGGTTGCCCAGGGATGTAGTCGAGGCCCCATCCCTGGAGGTGTTTAAGACCAGGCTGGATGAGGCTGTGGGCAGCCCGATCTAGGGTAGGGTGTCCCTGGGCATGGCAGGGGGGTTGGAACTGGCTGATCCTTGTGGTCCCTTCCAACTCTGACTGATTCTATGACTCAATGCAACTTTATTTTGTCATGAACAGTTTCATCTACACGTACACTTCTTTTGGAGAGGTTTGTTAAGATATTCCTGCCAGGTCCCTGTCTAACCAAGCCTTAAAGGCCTCTAACAACATAGACAAGAACTCTAAAACATTTTTAGGCAATCTGTCTTGCTATTTCACAATTCTTAGAAAGTTTTTTTCCTAATGTCTAGCCTATGTCTCATTTGCTGTAGTTTAGGCCAATTATTTTACTAACCACTGCTGATATTTTCCCTTCCATTGTGGGGTAGCTTTGTAAATATTTGAAGTCTGTTATCATGTGTTATCATGTGTAATCATGATTCTGTGATTTTTTTCCTTTAAGATAGTGTCCCTATCTGTCAAGTCCTTCACTAGAAATTGTGCATCTACAACACTACCTGCAACAACAGCATTTTTCCTTAATTACAATCACGTAATTATTGCATCATACCTCTATATGGAATCTTTGAGGTTATCTGACTATTCAACAAAGCATTTCTGAGATTCTGAGATACTGGTCATTGTTAAATACATTTTCAATGTAATCTTCATTCTTAAGGCTCTGTCTCTGTAATAGTATGCTTTATTTCTCCACTTTCCCTTGTGCATTTTACCTTCAAATATTTTATAGAAGCTTTCACTCTCAACTATTGGTTTTGTGCTGCTGGCTATGCCATGGCACATAGCAATATTAAATAAGAGGTGGTATTGCCTCTAGAAGCTCAGGAAGGGATGTTCTGCCAGTGAATTGCTCCCTTTCAGCCCAAGAGAGGTCATCACTTTCAGTGGGCCTTAGCGGCAATGATTGATCTTAGGTATGTGTCCTCTTCCCTCTGTTTTGGAAGCTTAGTGCTTCAAAGGGAACAGCAAGAATGCAGTGCTTGTACTTCATGACCATGGATGAGCTTGAAATTTTGAAAGACCGTCAATCTTGTTGTGCCTCATTGCATTTAGAATACCAACTGGAGGACAGAAGAGTCTGCCCAGAGAAATACACCTCTCTGATGTGTTTCTGGGTGTGAATCAGGAGAAACTAAATGCACACAAGTAATGTGGCTGACAAAATCCTAGGGCAAAAAAACCCTTTTCTAGACCCTTAACAGATTGCATAGTAGTGTGTCTACTTACAAAGAGATTGCAAGATTACACTGGAAAATAAAAGCCTAAAGCAAAGCCTCTTAGCACCTATGGTTACTGTCCACCTGATGGGAAGGATGAAGAAACCTATGTACTAGCAACCTACCCAGTTCAGTCTTGACAGTAGTGCTGTGAGGACTTCAGTGATACTCAACAGTCATGTATCATGTAGTTGGTGATGCGGGTAAGATTATTTTCTGCAGCAACAGAGCAACCATACACAGGACAAAAGCATAGAAAGGACATGGAAGAGTAGAAAGGATTTGAAAATTACCACCAGTCACACCAGCTTTAATGGAAACTTTCCAGATCATCTTTCCTCTCTTTCCATCCTTGTTGAAATCACCATAAATGCCAAACTTGATAAAGGATGTTCCAAGACATGGCATGGCTCTGGAGTGTAACTAGCTATACTGCAAATAATGGGAAAAGGCTGTGAGTAAAAGAGAATCTTGGTAGCCAACAGTAGTCAGTATCAATTGGGAGCTAATGCTCGTGCCTTCCAAGCTCACAACTTGGCCTTGCAAGCAGCTGAATATCTTTGTCAGTGCAATGGGGTGGTACCCAAGTAAATTATACACTGAACTGGTAGTGCTGCCTAGTATTGATGCTGCAAACATTTCCTGTTCTGCTTAATTGCTTAAGCTTTTGCCAAACTAACTGTTTAGGTTGAATTTTTCCATGCATGGCTCTTTTGGAAATAATCTTTTGGAAAATTTCAGCCAGAATGTTTCTGCTGTGAAGCAAGAGAGCAAAAAAAAAAGAAACAAAACCAAAACATGCTATTTTCTGCTGTTAAAAAAAACAATCCTGTAACCTTTACTTTGGCGGCTCTTGAGCCCTCCTCATATATTGGAGAAGGGAACTTGACATCTGGCAAAAGGGTATTGTGTGTCACTGATGTGCTTTTAGCTATCCCTACAAGAAAGCACTCATAATGGAAATCTTGGAAAAGGCTGATTTGCGTGAACTCACTGAAACTTTGCTAAAGTTTGACCATGACAACCCCAGAAGTTTCTGTTCTTACTGAGCATGCTCGAGCTGCTCACTTTCTGAAACTCTCTGTCTATATGTCATTCCCACAAAACAATAGGCTATGCTGCTGCTTCTCTTATTTGAATGATTCATTTACCAACTCCAGCACAGGGCTGTGTTGTCATCCCATGTGTACTTGAAGGATTCTGGGGTTTTCCTAATGATAATTTCCAGGCTGGGATGGAGACAGATATCAAAAGGGAGAGAACATTGCTCCTGTCTTCACTCTGACTGACCCACTTGCTGGCACCCAGCAAGTGTCAAAGATGCTTATACAAAGACACATAGAACATCAAGAGAAGTTGATGCTGGTGCACAGCAGCATCTAGCAGAAGATGCAAATTCAGATTTGCCTGGTTGAAAAGCTGTGGCTTGAAATTAAGAAAGGAAATGTAGTGGTAAAACTAAATTAATGTGAAATGTAGGGTAAAAAAAAAAAAAAGACTGGATGGTAGAGTTGCATTTCTTGGAAATAAAAATCAGCAGGACAAATTGAAGGATGTTTGGGTTAAAAAGTAGAATAGGAATAGTAAAGTCTAGATGAAAATCTTATTAAGGAGACAGACTTCTGAGGAAAATTATGTTCTCGTGGAGAAAACAAATCTTTCAGTGCCAAGACTCCTTTTCGGTATGGAATAAGAGATGCCACAGTCACCAATTAAGGTTTTTGCCACTGTCTGTCATACCTCTGTCCTGCTGGTCCACACTTAAGATATCATCCTATTATTGCTCTCTCTCACTTCACTAGCTCAAGCATCAAAATTTAGGGGGTAGATTTAAAGTACTGTATTTACTAGTTATATTTTTCTTTCTTTAATTTTCCTAAGGCTTTTAAAACAAACATTTAGAGGAGGGCAAATATGGTTTTTTTGGTATTTTTTTTTTCCTGCTTAGAATTATTTTTAAATAACCCTTTATGTTCAGAGATTACTTCAGCATTTTTAACAAAGGGATTGCAAACTATCTTTCTGCATATATATATATATACATGTATATTTTTTTTTTAAATGGTCAACCAAACAAAGTTTTGAGTAATGGGAAGATGAGTGGAAATGTTACCACATCCCAAAATATTGTGGGGTGCTGGGTGTCTACTTTCTAGAATAACAACTGTTGCCACATAAATGCTTGAACATGATTCTCTTAAATTGCATCCTGAAAAGTTATAAATTACACTTACTACACTTGCGTATAACCACAACTCTGTCGACCCAGAAAACCATTTCCAACTGAAATGAAAATGCTTTAACACTTAAATTGCTGTGAAAAGAGACTGCAAACAGCTGAGGGCACAAAACACTCTAAATACAAAGTGCTGCTTCAGGCTATATTGCCACTCTTAGATTTAGCTTCTCTAATACTGTGAAATAACATCAATAAATCATAGCTGGCAGCCTAAATTTCCCTATGAGCCTCTTTTTTCCTGAGGATTTTGTATCATGCACTTTAGCCATGGCCTTCTTTTCCCTTGCTACTTAAAGACATTAAAGTCATTTATTCTCTAGAACTGAACTTTGTGACTTACCACCCAAGCCTGCCTCTTCTGTGCTGGTTCCTGGGCTGCAATTGCATTCAAAGCCAACAAATGACCAAAGAAACTCAACCCTAGTACAAATTGTGAGAATTTCTCACAGAGACATAGAGACTGAGGGCCTGAATCTTGGAACTGGTAGGAGTAATCTGCACAAAAGCTGGAACAAAGATGAGTTAACAACATCTTATCACCTCATCCTCCAGGTAGTCAGAAGTTGGTTTTAAATGTGAAGTATGTTTAAAAGCTTTTATATTTATGATGTACAAATGGTCCTAATACCAACTCACAGATGGCCACTTTGATTACTTCTTCTGTTATCATAGAATCATAGAATGCTCCAAGCTGGAAGAGACCTACAAAGGTCATCTAGTCTCACCCCCTCTGCAGTCAGTAGGGACATCCTCAACAAAATTACTTTGCCTAGGGTCCTTTTGAGCCTCACTTTGAATATCTCCAGGGATGGGGCCCAAACCCCCTGGGTGATCCATAAGATTTTGTTGCAGTATTCCTGAATCTGGGAGTGATGTTAATGAAAGGGCTCACCAGAATTTCAAATAGGGAGTGAAACAGAAGCAGGGAAGGAAATAGTCATTAAAAGGCAGCGTGCTAGCTTAGCTAGAGAAAAGTGTACTCTGAATGCCAGCATGGTGGCTGGTGTTAGTCAGCCTGGCATAATAAATCATGGACCCTGTGTTTCTACCCTCTTTCGTTTCTTAATCATTTGTTCCCTGCAGTGGGCATGCTTAGTGTTCAAAGACATTGTTTGATAAGTGAATAAATCAGGCATGGGATCATACATTGAAACTGTGATGGTTTAGAGCTACCACTTTAGCCTAGTTTCTAATTGCAGACAAGAAGAGGAATTTTCCAGAGAGACTTCAAGTAAAGGATAAATAAAACTAGGGATAGGATGCAGACAACTGATAAGTTTAGATCATCCCATTTGTTTGCTGGATAATTTAGTACTTGGGAGCAAGACCTCCTGTCAATCTTTTCCTTCACTTTCTCTCAATGGCTTTGCTTGCATTTGTGGTTCCCTTATCTCTTTTTTGACCTACTGCTGGTTTACATACTGTGTCTCTGAGGTACCAGGGAAGGGAAGGAGGAAAAAGCAGTTTAGCAGTCCATCTGGGCTGTCCAGGGGGAAAAAAGGCTGAATACAAGGGGATCCTTCTATTGTTGCTGAATTGTTAAATATATATAAATATACCCTGTATATGTTCACTGTATTTTATACTTCTATATTCTGCCCCTGTGCTCAGCACTGATCAGGCCACACCTTGAGTACTGTGTCCAGTTCTGGACTCCTCAATTCAAGAGAGATGTTGAGATACTGGAAGGTGTCCAGAGAGGGGCGATGAAGCTGGTGAGAGGCCTGGAGCACAGCCCTGTGAGGAGAGGCTGAGGGAGCTGGGGGTGTGCAGCCTGCAGAAGAGGAGGCTCAGGGCAGAGCTCATTGCTGTCTACAACTACCTGAAGGGAGGCTGTAGCCAGGTGGGGTTGGGCTCTGCTGCCAGGCAAGCAGCAACGGAACAAGGGGACACAGTCTCAAGCTGTGCCAGGGGAGGTCTAGGCTGGTTGTTAGGGAGAAGTTGTTGTCAGAGAGAGTGATTGGCATTGGAATGGGCTGCCCAGGGAGGTGATGTACCTGGAAGCATTCCAGAAAAGCCTGACTGAGGCCTGACTGAGGCACTTAGTGCCATGGTCTGGTTGACTGGACAGGGCTGGGTGCTAGGTTGGACTGGACGATGTTGGAAGTCTCTTCCAACCTGGTTGATTCTATGATTTTAGTCCATCTTTGTAAATATAACTTTCATTTTGCTTCCGAGTTTGGAGTTTGTTTGATAATTTACTCCAGGGGCTAAATTCCAATTCGTAGAGGTCCAAATCCAATCCACAACAGAACTAAAATATGAATTCTCCATAAAGGAGCATCACTCCTCCTCTGGCTGGCTAAAGGAGAAAAGGATCTTGCTGAAAACCTAGTGTCTGACCACAGTTTCAAAGGCTGCATCCACAAGCAAATCTAATTCTATTTTATATTACTTTTAACTTCCTGACTTTGAATTAATGTTCTTATGAAGTTTGAATCAGTGAGTAGTGGACATGTAGGATATGTGAATTTAGCCTGAGTCATCACAAATATGTATTACTTAAAAGTATTAGAATGAGCATGACAGAATGTATGTAGTTCAGTGTGTTTGGCAGTGGGTAGGACTGGGTTTCATGTTATTTATAAAGTATGTGCCATTGTTGTGACATAAAACACAAATAGTTTACATCTGTAAGGTTGCTTCTATATGTTTAAGGCAACCTTGGACATAATGGCACTGTCTGCAAAAACAAGCCTATATTAAAGTCATATTTTTACATTCTGGAAAGTATTAAAATGATCTCAGCTGAAGAGTGGAGTTAAACTGCTCCATGGCTTATAAGGATCAAATACTGCTGAAATGCTTCGTGACCCAGCTGAGGCTGAAATACCAATGCCAACCACGGGCGTGCATTTCATCTTCCTCTGGACACTTTGGTGGAGAGGAAAGACTGAGAAGTTCTCTTGAGATTTGCTTTATAAAGTCTTTCTTTTAGAAAAAGCAATCAATATCAAACCTATGTTGCTGCCACAGCCTGAGCAGTTTGGGATCCTTACTGATTGGACTTGATATTAGGAAAGTTCTCTCCCAACCAAAACAATTCCATGATTCTATGATCATCATGGCCTTTTTACTATGTCATCTTTTGAAGTGCCAATGTGAAACTGTGGGAACAATATCATGAAATACTGTGAGAGCAGCTTTTAGCTTTAAGTGCAGTGGTTGGCATTAAGATCTTTCAAGCAGAGGATTTTAGATGATAAGAACACCACAACAATACTCCCTAGATTTGTTTTTCATATAAATACTCTTTATTCTTCAAGGCACAGGGGTTATATTTTCCTATATTAATGAGCAAAAGTTAAAACACACTGATTAAAATAATAATAACTACAGAGTCTCATCCTTCAGCCATTAATTGATCCCCTCTTCTCCCCTTCCCCTTCCCCTTCCCCTTCCCCTTCCCCTTCCCCTTCCCCTTCCCCTTCCTTT
>WAAF01001503.1:60488-87677 GCA_013400475.1 Tricholaema leucomelas
CTGCTTCCCCCTTCCCCCTTCCTCCTTCCCCCTTCCCCTTCCCTTTTTATTTTTTCAGATAAACATGAAATTAAACCACAAATTTTAAGGTTCTTAATCAAGAATTATTGATTATTTGCACATTATTTTAGCATTTTATGTCAGGTTTATGTCTTAGCATTTAATGACTGTGTTATTATGTGTGCACACTTGGAAAGTCCCACTGCTGTGTCTATCCATGACATATAGCACATAGTATTGATGTTTGTAACTTGGTATTTTTCTCAGATTGTAAGGTCTCTTTCTTCGTATCACACAAAAAGAAGTGATAATGGAATTGAAATCCCTGGGGCAAAGCTTTCCACTGGCAGCAATTTATGAAGATCAAGTTAAAAGTGAACATAAAGAGAATTAAGACAAAGTAACATTTTTATTGGAGCTTTTCAAACTATTGAAGCCAACATTCCTCCACTTTGGTGGAGATGGATTCATTCCCTACTCTTATTTTAGTAAAGGGTTTTTCATCCAGCAATATTAAAATAGACCCACACCTCACAAATCTTTTGTGGCACAATTCTCGCCCTCCTTCCTGGTGTCTGTGGTAGACTGCTTTCTCTGCTGTGATTGAGACCTTCTTAGAGGAAAAGGAGACTTTGTTCACTCCCTGAATTTTCATTTTGGCCATCCCAAATTCCTCTTCTAGTATTGATTTATGCAAGTTGAGATGGGAGAAGGATGTGTTATAATTTATGCAAAATAAAATGTGTGCACAGCATATGAAAGCAAAATTGAAACCACAACCTAGTGTAGAGCTATCTCAGATAGCTGCAGATCTTGTAGGCTGCTGAGGGAGTCAAGAGTGACGTTAAATCTTGATGGCCTAAGGAGTGAATGTACATTTGCAGAATCACAGAATATATTTGTTTAAAAAAGAGCTCAAAAACTACCCAGTCCAACCTTCAACCCAACACTAAACCATGTCCCTAAGCACCAGGTCCACACACTGCTTAAACATGCCCAGGGAATGCCACTCCACCACTGCCCTGTGCAGACCATTCCAATGCTTGGCAACCCTTTCAGTGAAGAAATGTTTCCTAACATCCAACCTAAATCTCCCCTAGCACAGCTTGTATCCATTTCCTCTGGTCATGTCACTTGCCACCCAGGAGAAGAGGTTGGGTCCCTTCAGGTCTCAAAGTTCAAAGAAAGATGTCATGCTTATTTAACATCTTCACATAAGATGAATCTTATCCTCCAAGTGCTTGCTTCTTGCTGTTACCTGAAAGAAGCTGACCATATCTAGGTGTGGGCATCTGAATTTAATCAGATGAATACAATTCATATACAGTAGGTTAGATGAGGCCTTGAGTGATCTGTTCTAGTGGGAGGTGTCCCTGCCTATGGCAGGGGGTTGGAACTAGCTGATCTTTGAGGTCACTTCCAACCTAAACCATTCTATGACTCTGTGATTCTAATCTATGTGTAATGCTGAATGCTATTTAAAATGGATGTGAAAACATCAGAGAGGAGGTCACTTTTTCTCTTAGAATGGCAGACAGCCTGGTTGTTAGGGTATTTCTTGAAATAAACTCAAATCTCTAGTAGCTGGATCTTTGTTTCTGAGTGAAAACTCTAATTTGGAACTAGTGAGTAAAAGGCAGAGAAAATGACCAGCAACAGCTTAAGGAATTTTTATTTTGTGAATCCTCCCTTCTTTGCTTTTACTTAGAATATATCAAACGTTTCATCTCAGGCCAAATGCAATGTGCTCTATTGTATTAAACGATTTTTACTTCACTTTTGCTTCAGAAAGGATGAGAAACAACAACAACAAAAATATTTATGGCTCAATCCAAACTTTTCTTCTTTTATTTCACCCCAACTTGACTGTTAAATAGAGAAAGCATCTATTCAAACAGCCATAAAGTCCTGATATTGATCTCATACCAGACTAAATCAGAATGACTCCAATAAGGTTATTTGGATATGTTGGTATAAAACACTGCTATAGAAATGAAATCAGAATCAGCCCTTGATAACAACACCCATGTTAGAAGAAATATGCTTCAACCACATCCAGGCAGGAGGAAATGAGCAGCAAAGCTCACATGAAGAAGATATTCCAACAGAATTTAACTGTTCCAGAAAAGTTCCCATGTGAAAACATTATTTCAGAAAGAAAAAAATACATAGTTTTATTACAAGCTCAAGCTAAGTCAGCTAAGCTGATTCTAGAGTCTTGTTTGCAAAGCAATCCATTTGCAAATGGATTAAAGTCTCTTTTATGACAAATTAGTGTCCTCACAGGGAGTAACCATTACATCATGGGAGGCAGCCAGAATAAGAAGGACAGGGATGCTGTTCAGGGAGACCTGGACAGGCTGAAGCAATGGGCAGACAAGAACCTTGGATAAAACAGCCCCATGCAGACGTGCTGACTGGGTAAAAGACAGCTTAGCAGAAGATGATCTGGGTTCTTGCCATCCAGCAAGCCAAGCATTAATTAGCAGTCTGCCTTTGTAACAAGAAAAGCTAATACTCTACCGAGCTGTATCAACAAGAGTGTAACCAGCAGACAACCAAAATTGTTATTTGTTTAGTTCTCTGTATTCAGCTCTTTTGAACTACTTCTGGATGTGTCCAGGTTTAGTTTCTCCAGTACAAAAAGACATTGACAAACTGGAGGGTGCAGAGCAAGGTCATTGTAAAGGTTACTAGGTGCATGGCATACACAGAGAGATTGAAAGAGATGGGTTTGTGCTTCCTTGGAGAAGACAGAGCTGATGGAGAGAATCTTAGTGTTAACTTTATCTAGTAGGATGTTATAGAGAAGATAAAGCCAGGCTGTTCTTGAAGGTGCACAGTAAAATGAGGGACAATGAGCACATACTGCATATTACAGCTTGCTATTGGGAAATAATTTTGCTATTGGGAAATAATTTTTCACATTAAAAATAGTCAAGAATGGATCTGTCAGAGAGGCTGTAGTACTTCCATCCTCAAAGGCAATTACAATGCAATTGAAGGTGACTGAGCAACTGGATCCAACTAGATATATGCAACATCAGATTTGCCCTTTCTTCAGAAGTCTCTTCTGGTTCCTTTATAAACAATTCTGTGGTTCTATTTCCATCTTTCTTATACCATCTAGTGACACTTTTCTATTTACAAGAGAGTATCATTAACACTGAAGAAGATTAAAGCCAGCATCAATAATTTTACTTTATTGCCAAAGGTATTCTGAGTGCTTCCTACAGAAGAAAGTAGTGTTTTGAAAGCAGAATAATGACTTCATGTTTGAAAAAGAAGATTTTGTTTTGGTTGTAAAGTCCTTGGGAAATGCATTGAACATCCTGAAACTTACAAATAGCCACCAACTGTCCAACTAATGAGAATGGTGGCTCCAGCAAAAATACTGAACAGAATCTATCACTTCATTTCTAAAATACTCTTGTATCAGTAGTATTATCTTTATACTAAAGGCAACTGAAAGATTTCTGCACATAGTCCTGGGATCACAACCCATTAACATAAAGTCATAGCTGTTTTCCTTTCCTTGATTACTGAAGATGGACTTTGAGCAGAAAAAAAAAAGGCATTTCCTTTTCTCATCTCAGCATAAAAACTGGACAATTTTTGTTCTAAGAAGTTATACTAGGAATTTGTTTTGAATTTGATGGAACTCTGTGGAAACTAAAAAGATTTTTGCTCTGGAAATTGAGAATTCATGATCATCTGGCTCCCTAATTTCTTGACTGCTGCTGCAACAGAATCTGGTAGTTGGGCTTCTTGCATTTTCCTGATCCTAAGATATCCCCAAGCAAATCATAGAATATTAGAATCAACCAGGTTGGAAGAGACCTCCAAGATCATCCAGTCCAATCTAGCACCCAGCCTTGTCCAATCAACCAGACCATGGCACTAAGTGCCTCATCCAGGCTTTTCTTGAACACCTCCAGGGATGGCAACACCACCACCTCCCTGGGCAGCCCATTCCAATGCCAATCACTCTCTCTGTGAAGAACTTCCTACTAATATCCTGCCTATACCTCCTTTGGTACAACTCTAGACTGTGACCCCTTCTTCTGTTGCTGGTTGCCTGGGAGAAGAGACTGACTCCCACCTGGCTAACACCTCCCTTCAGGTAGTTGCAGACAGCAATGAGGTCATCCCTGAGCCTCCTCTTTTCCAGGCAGGCAGCCAGCTTCCAGGGTGCTTCATCAGCTCCCACGCTTCAGTGTTCCTCAGCAAGCTGTCGTAGAGTGAGGGAGCCTGGAGAATGCAATGGGCTTCAGAAACATGGACATGTTCTTACAGCAAAAACAGAGTTTGTTTTTTCCATCTCCAAACAAAGCCTTTTGAAAACATTAAATCTCTTTTGCAGAAATGAATTTCAGCTTCCTAGCCAGGTGGATGTCTGTCCTGAAGAGCCATCCAATCTTGACTAAGCTTTTTAGACAAGTCACAGGACATGCAGTAGTGGTTGTGTAGCCTAGAAAGGCTCACCTAAAGCAGAGCTGTCTTCAGATTTTCCAAAGCAATGGCTCTCACGTGTCCCAGAGATGGTACAGGTGTCAGAAAACTGCTTTCTCCTGTATTTTAAAAGGAACTTATGACTCTGCGGTGCATTCCTACCATATTGACTCATGGAAAAGCAACCTGAGGAAAATGATGAGAGCAAATGGATATTACAGTTGTGCTGCATTCCCTGGAGAAACCACATGGCTTTGGTGTTCTCTACTCGTGGGAGTGTGTTTGAGGGGGAGCAAGCATATTTGAGTGCATATATCAGTGTCTGCACCCTGTCTTTAAAATGTTTGCTACTTTTCTTTGTACAAAGAGTGGTTTGGGGAAATTATGAGGCAGTATAAATACATAGCGCAGATGATCCTAAATGTGATTAGCATTTAAATCATTGCAGTCTGATGACAAGGGTTACCAGAATGAAGAGAAAAAGATGTGCAATGCATAAACCAAGTCCAAGAGTCAGCTGGTTTAGATCTTGACCAGGTCTAAAGAGAAACATATCCATGTGTTAGTCATACATCTTTGAATTACAGGCATTTGTTTGCACATGTCACACAGGTGACATTTCTGTAGCCAGTTGCAGCAATGGTAGATTTTTTTTGCCTATGAGCAGGGCTTTATCTTGTTTTGCCTGCAATATTTCTCCTCTTCTTTTTAATTTAATTGTCTGTATTCAATACATAAATGACTAGGTCCAAGCCAAGAAAAGCTCTCAGACATGATACAAGGCAAATGGAAAGAGTTTTGACCCTGAAAAGGTCAATCTGTTCCAGTATTTCACTACCCTCATAGTGAAGAAATGGGCCATTGGGATATCCCTGTCAGGCTTTTGTTATGCTCTTGCACAGGTGCAAAGTGGTATCATATCCACTCCAGAAACTTCAGCAAATCTGGAAGACTCTTATGTCAAAACAGCTGATGCTTGAGCTCTTTTCTCTGTCTCTCAGTCTTGCCTTGGGCACTGGATTCAAGAGTCCCTGCTGTTTGCTGTTATCCCACTACTGCCTCAATGTTGAAGCTGTTCAGCTTAAACAATTCCAGTGTTGCATGTTGATTTCTCTATCCAGATGTACAATTTGCAGTGGCATCAAACTCAAGCTCCAGCAGGGTAATGAACTGCCCAATTAGTGAAGAATTACTTTATCCACATCTCTCTCTCTTTTGTGCTTTTGCTGAGAGCAGAAGCAGCAGATCCCTGGTGGGAAGACGGCCTCTGGTTTGATATTTCTTTACAGCTCATTCTGACTTTATTCCTGGAGAAATGCATTCCAATGGGCCCCTGGTCTGAACAGGGACCTTGTCTTTCCTGGCTGACATTAGAGACAGCTCTGCCTTGCTTTTTACCATAGGCCTGAGGGACCAGGAAAATAAAATTCTCCATTATTGTACTTTTGTCCTCTCAGAAAAGGAACAAACACCCAAAGAGCAATGGGACATGCTCATATTCACTGTGTGCACAGCAGAATGAAAATAGAAAACCTCAGAACTCATCAACTTACACAGAGAGTATGGCCAGTGTGATGCTGTCCCTCCACTTCAACTCCAAAGCTTTTTCTTTACATGTTATTTGTTCATGGCAATTATCAGAACATGAAAAAGGAGACAGTTACTGTTAGAAAACACTTCAAATGTCAGCATTTAATCAGGCCCAATTGCTGATTATTTAAAAGCATTTGGACTACTTTCTCTTTTTGCTTTGGTTTGGTTATATTTATGCCTCCTAAAGATATGATCTAGGTTTAACCAACTGCTGTCTTTTATGTGCAAAAGATGATGACATGGCAATGCTTGGTGTTCTATTTCTTCAGCAGCCATGGGCTGAATATCTCCTGCTTGTACTGACACATCAACAGAAAGGGAGCAAACAAATCCTGCAACCACTTTAGTTAAGATTAAAGAGGCAAATAAATCCTAAAACCATTTTAGACAAGATTAAGGAAGCAAACAAATCCTGCAACCGTGTTAGACAAGATGAAGGAAGCAAACAAATCTTGCAATCACTTTAGTAAAGGTTAAAGAAGCAAATAAATCCTAAAACCATTTAAGACAAGATCAAGGAAGCAAACAAATCCTGCAACCATGTTAGACAAGAAGAAGGAAGCAAACAAATCCTACAACCACTTTAGCCAAGATTAAGGAAGCAAACAAATCCTACAAACACTTTAGTCAAGATTAAAGAAGCACACAAATCCTGCAGCCATGTTAGACAAGATGAAGGAAGCAAACAAATCTTGCAACCAGTTTAGTCAAGATTAAAGAAGCAAATAAATCCTAAAACCATTCTAGAAAAGATGAAGGAAGCAAACAAATCCTGCAACCAATTTAGTCAAGATTAAGGAAGCAAATAAATCCTAAAACCATTTTAGAAAAGGCAAAGGAAGCAAGCAAATCTTGCAACCAATTTAGTCAAGATTAAGGAAGGAAACAAATCCTGCAACCATGTTAGACAAGAAGGAAGCAAAAAAAATCTTGCAACCATATTAGACAAGATTAAGGAAGCAAACAAATCTTGCAACCAGTTTAGTCAAGATGAAGGAAGCAAAAAAAATCTTGCAACCATATTCGACAAGATTAAGGAAGGAGACAAATCCTGCAACCACTTTAGTCAAGACTAAAGAAGCAAACAAATCCTTCAAACAATTTAGCCAAGATTAAGGAAAGGAAGCAAACAAATCTTGCAACCAATTTAGTCAAGATTAAGGAAGGAAACAAATCCTGCAACCATGTTAGACAAGAGGAAGGAAGCAAAAAAAATCCTAAAACCATTTTAGAAAAGGTGAAGGAAGCAAACAAATCCTGCAACCACTTTAGTCAAGACTAAAGAAGCAAACAAATCCTTCAAACAATTTAGCCAAGATTAAGGAAAGGAAGCAAACAAATCTTGCAACCAATTTAGTCAAAATTAAGGAAGCAAACAAATCCTGCAACCACTTTACTCAAGATGGAAGAAGCAAACAAATCCTTCAACCAGTTTAGTCAAGATGAAGGAAGCAAAAAAATCCAAACCAAAACAAACAAAAAAATCCTGCAACAACTTTGTTCAAGATTGTCACGATTTTCCAGAAGCACAAACCACCTATTTCCAGAAATCATAGACTGAAACTCAAACTCATGAATTATCTGGTCAAGTGGCAACAGACCTAAATACTTTATGAGCATGTTACTTTTGTAGACATGTAGCAAAAAGCCCAAAGTGTAGAGGAGATATTTTTAACGTGCAAAGGGCCTTGGTAACTGCCTGAGAGTCTACTTGTGTAATTTTTCATCTTAACAGCACCACAAATTACAGCTGACACTTCTGCAACAGCCTGCTCTGCTTTTTCCTATATGCATGAAAAAGTGCTAAAATAAGACCCACGTTTTCTTTCTAATGGGTTGTGCTCAACTGCAGCTTCTTAAGAACTTGTTAACTCTGCACAGTTTTCTTCTCTCTCATTTTCCATTGGCAAACGAAACAAAGAACTATGCTCCCCTTTGTTATTTGTTTAAATTATTAGAACTAAAATACTGAGGTCTTCCAGAAAGAATGTTTGTTGACAAAAAAAAAGTGATGACAAAAGACCCTTAAGTGAGTAAAAGGAAGAGATAATGTGAGAAATTATGCATAGTTAAAATTTAATTGACTTTTAAAGGTGGGGTTTTTTTCTGCCTCGTAAGGATTATTTCACTTTTCAAAGGCAATAGACCCCTGACAACAGCTCCTCAGCTCTATCGACTTGAAGAGCTTATCTGAAAAACAATGGTCTCCTAGAAGCAACCAGAGAGGCATCGTCTGCCCATGAGTAACCCCCACACAGGGGATTTTCCACTGCATAAACTGTGACTACAGCAAAGTTTGGAGGAAACTAGGAAAAAAGTAGTTGACTGTTTCTCTGGAAGGTCTTGGAAATACTAAGTGTCATATAATCACTCAGAGGAACTAATTTTCAATGGCTGCTCCACACTCTCACATTTAGGCATGCTTAGACATGAATTTTCAACATATGTGAAAAGAAAATGTATGATTGGGGGGTTTTAATGTATCTTCTCTTCACTCTTTTCACATTTCTTCACCTCTTAAGTCTAAATCTCTAAAGCTGAGCATTCATTCCAGCTCTGAGGATAATAAATTAGAAATTTTGGGTTTTTTTATATGAGGTAAAACTTAAATATTTGCCTTTTTTTTAAAATAAGATCACATTTTTGATCTGTTGGAACCAAGCATAAGTATTTGTATCTTTATTATCATTATTATCCAGTATTTCATAATAAAACAAGAATACAGCATACCTCACCTTTGAAGTATCAGCTCTCTCAGCCTGTCCTCATAGGAAAGGTGCTCCAGCTTTCTGATCAACAGTTGAAACACGGCATCTTAAACACATCCAGAAATATTCACCATGCCAGTAGAAAGCTGATCTGGCAAGGCCATATTTGTACCCTCAAACTAAATTTCTCGGTACCTGTAAGTACTAATATAGGGTCAGTCTCTTCTCCCAGGCAAGCAGTGACAGAACAAGAAGACACAGCTTCAAGCTGCAATAGGGCAGGTTCAGGCTGGATGATAGGAAGAAGTTCTTCACAGCAAGAGTGATTGGCATTGGAATGGGCTGCCCGGGGAGGTGGTGGAGACACCATCCCTGGAGGTGTTTAAAAGGAGACTGGATGAGGCACTTAGTGCCATGGTTTAGTTAGTTAGAAGGTGTTAGGTGATACGACAGATTCAATGATCTCAAAGGTCTTTTCCAACCTGATTCATTCTGTGATTCTGTGATTGGATTCTGTGATTGGAGTCAAACATTAAAGCAATATGATGGGGGAAAAGCAGAGGCATCAGTGGATGGCATCCTGCTTTTGCCCAACTGCAAGATGAAAAGCAAATGTATCAAGAGCTCTGGCCTCAAATGACAGGCATCTTTCCAAGACAAATGCTGTCAGAGACTCATATAAATCAAAAGGCAGAGATTATGAAGCTTTTTATTGGCAGTTGCACTTGTTCTTGAAGCAAGATAAATTAATAGGGAGCAGAAAGGTAAGCCAAAAGGCATCTTCATATTGGAGACCTTGCCTTGCAGCTCTGGAATTTCCTGAACTGACAATTGTTAAGAAAATCCAGTGATGGAGTATTCACATCCAGCATTAGCTGCAAAGAAAATTAAATTGCAATCACAAGGAGTGCTTCCTGACTAGATATCTAGGTGGAATTTGAAAAAGAGTATGGGGAAAAGGTGTATTTTAGCCAGCTTTGCACTTCTCTAGCAGTGATCACAGCCAGCACCTTAATGCCAAGGAAATTTAGAGCTGTTCTAAACTACTTCTGCCTCTGGAGGCCTTTCTCTGAGTTTTATGGGGGTAGATAATTCAGCCAGGAATGCAGGTTGTGATCTTGGATTTAAAACTCACTGGAGATTTTTCCAGATTGTCACTGCTATGACAGTTGGAAAGCAGACAAGTGCTTCAGTGAGAGCAGTCCAAGGGACAATCTGTCCTCAGAATCACTGCTGCAAATACAACTTCATTTATCCAAGCCTAGATTGCTGACAGAACTCAAGGAGAGCAGCTAAACTCTACAGCCAACAGATCAACAATTATCTCGAAGAGGGCAAAATTTATTGCTTTATTGAATGTCAAGCTTGGCAGTTTTAAAGTACCTGCAAACAATATTGTTATGTAGTTTTCCAAGCACTGCAGGACAAATGTTCTCCAGCCTACATTTTTGCTATTCCAAATTATTTCACTGGCTAAGAACTAGCAGATAGACGTTGCCAAAGAGTGCTTTACCTTTTACTCAGATATCCTCCCAAGGTGTCTATCTCTCTCTCCTTTGAAATTTACAAAGAAAACCTGAATTTGGGTGATGAACTTCAGATCTGAGATCCTCTTTTAGACTACTTATGCTAAAAGCCACAAATGGAAAGATGTTTTCACTGGTGGGTTGCATCTGAGTTGACATCATCATCATTGCTCTTTCTGGTTCTATGAAGAAAAGATATTTTGCTCTTTCATTCTGGAGAGAGACCTTTCATAAGGATATCTAGCAACAGAACAAGGGGGAATGGTTGTAAGATGAAGAAGAGTAGGTTTAGACTGTATCTTATGAAGAAGTTATTCAATATGAGAGTGGTGAGACTCTGGAATAGGTTGCCTAGAGAGCTTATGGATGCCTCCTTCCTGGAAGTGTTCAAGGCCAGGCTGGATAAAGCATTGAGCAGCTGAGTCTAGCCGAAATGAGTCAGTGCCTCCATAGCAGGGAGGTTAAAGTAGACAATCTCTAAGGTCCCTTCCAACCTAAGCCGTTCTAGGATTCTACCATGAACAACCAGAAGCATTTGCATCAAGTTTTTACCTTTACCTGGTTTTCCCATTTTATTTTTTTTCACCCTAAAATGGTTTATTTTAGATTACAGAAATTAAATCTTAAATTTCAAAAACTGTTGTAATAATTATAATTAGAAAATTATTTGGTTTAGGAGATTCTGGATCTGAAGAGAAACCTCAGACTCAGCAACAAAATCCTGAGTGTGGAGACATAAAAGACCAGAAATGTACTGTCCAAAGAATGACTATTTAAGAGGACATTGTTCTCTACAGCTACTTGAAAGGAGATTGTAGTGAGGTGGGAGTTGGTTTCTTCTCCCTAGTATCAGGTGATGAAAGAAAGGGAAATGGCCTGAAATTGTAGTGGGGAAGGTTTAGATTAGACATGAGGAAAAATATCTTTGCTGCAGAAGTGGTCAGGCATTGGAATAGGTTGCACAGGGAGGTGGTGGAGTGACCATCCCTGGAGGCGTTAAAAAAGACACAAACATGTAGACATGGCACTTTGGAACATGGTTTAACAGTCATAATGGTGTTAGGTTGATGTTTGGACTCAGTGACCTTAGAGGTCTTTCCCAACAGAAACAATTCTATGATTCTGTGAACAACTGCAACCATATGGAAAAGAAATACTTGATGCATCCCTTCAAGAATAAAAAATAGAGCTAGAAATTATTTTCTTATTATTCCCTTTTCAACTATTTTTTCATCATTATGTCCTAATCATTTTTTAATCATTATTTATGAATAAAAGGTCTGTGTTAAGTGCTCAATGAAGTTCCCTCAGTTGAGAATCTGTTGTGAGGAATTTAATTTAATCTAATTTTAAGGAACACATTTGCTGGGTAGACTTATAAAAATCTTTGTGTTGATAAAAACAAGGGGAAAAAAAAAACATTTGCAAGGATTTTAGAATATGCATCTTCCTCATTGTAAGGGAATATGACATAGGTGTATCCTAGTATTAATTCTAAACTTTGGACACTGGAATGCATTGCCCAGGGAGGTGATGGAGTCACCATGCCTGGAGGTGTTTAAGGAAAGCTTAGATGTGGCACTTAGTGCCGTGGTCTGGTCAATGTGGTGGTGTTAGCTCATAGGCTGGACTTGATGATCTCAGAAGTCTATTCCAGTCTCAGTAATGCTATGATACTGTGATCAGGAAGATCACTGTATTTTAGATGCTTGACATACACATGTAATGAGGAAAACAAATGGAGACGCTTTGGTTGCTTCATCTACCCAAGTATCAGAAGAAGACGTTTTCTACAAAGTAGGTTTTTTTGTCCCTTACATAATTGTGTGAGTCCATCCTTGAGTGGATATGAAAACTTCTCAGCTCCTACCTGCCTCTTCAACAATGTGAGGAAGTGAAAGAAATGATATGAACTTATCTGGGCCAACATTACAAGAGTTGACTCACAGAAAATGGTGTAGTTTTTGGCCACGTCTTTTGAATATTGAGGAATGATGAAGCTCAGAATAGCAACATCAGAATGATGATCGAGGGCCCTTGCTGAGAGGAACAGGGCAATTTGTATTGTTTGGAGCTGCTCCCTGGAGGTTTAACATTCTTCATAGTTTCTCACACATTTTTACATTAGTGGTAAAATATATTCACCAGATATCTTTGATAGCTTTGTCCTTTTTAACTTTAGCACCTGTCACTCTAACAAGGGCTGGAAACCTAGTAACCTGCTAAGGTTTTCTGATACAGATTATTTTCACCAGATTGGGTCAGATGCTCCCAATCAGCCATGGGTAATAATAAAACATTGTGAGAATCGATGCTGAAACAAGCAGAGCCAGTGGGGAGTGAACCTTGGCTTGGATGGAGATGGTAGGTGAAGGGGGAATAATCTCCAGTATGCAGGTTAGGTAATTCCTCTGTCCTTTGTTTGTTAGAAACAACTAGAGAACAGAGAAACAAAACAATGGAAGAGAGAAAGGAGATCAAGAAAAAGACAGTGATGTTCTAGAATAGAGAATGGTTTCCCTCTCATCACCACCAGCAGTAGTACTTAAGGTGAATGATTAGTGAAATGCAGCAATGCTGCTGCTGCTTTTCCTTGTGGTTTCTAAGTAGGTTTCTAAGTACAATTTGCTTGCTCTAAATTTCACTTTGCCTTCCCAAATCTATGCTTTAAATTTCACTTTGCCTTCCCAAATCTATGCTTTAAATTTCGCTTTGCCTTCCCAAATCTATACATAAACCATGTTGCAAACCAGGTATTTCTTACCTGGACAGGTAACAGTTTTGTTAAGCTTTTAGAGGGAGTGCCATAGAGTATGTACTTGAATCCTAGTCAGAGGTGTTTAGGTCTACACGGGTGCTACAGTTGCTATCTGTGGCTATTCAAACCCAGCAGATGCTGAGATGCATCATGCTTCCCTTCCAGCCTGCTTAGCTGGGAAATGGTGTGCACACAGGTCTCAGACACACAGATGGAGTCTGCATAGAAGCCCAGGAGCTGCAGCCCAAGAGAAGCATAGGATAACTTCTTCTAGGCCTAGATATCAATTTCTTGATTTCAATCATTTTCCAGACCTCCAGACATCAAGCAGAGCAGTGCTGACTGACCTATTTCTATTTGAGGCTGCAGCCT
Organism: Tricholaema leucomelas; assembly: GCA_013400475.1. Classification (NCBI taxonomy): domain Eukaryota; kingdom Metazoa; phylum Chordata; class Aves; order Piciformes; family Lybiidae; genus Tricholaema lacrymosa; species Tricholaema leucomelas. Next base: position 73,898 of record WAAF01001503.1, read on the forward strand.
TCAACAGCCCACACTCCCCTGGGATTTATACGAGTAGTTGGCATCTCAATTGCACAGACAGGGAAACAAGGCACAAAACAAAGGTTGTTGTTCTTTAAACCCTTCAGGCATTTCATTTTCAGCTGTCATGCCGGAGAAAAACTGATAGATTGCTGCATCCTAGCTGTGTTCTAGCCTCTTGTTATTTTCTTGGACATGAGTGATTTCTTTCAGCTCTTTTGGGGATATTGACTTTGAACTAGGTTTATGGACATGAAACAGCTGTCTGAAAGACTGTGTCTGAATGCTGTCAAAACCTTCAGAATGCTGAGCTCAGGACTGAGCACCTTACAGCTGGGATTCAAATATAGCTTTCTGCAGTCGTCAGTGCACTTTGTTTTAGAGCTGCTTGTGTGGCTAACTGGATATGACAGGGCACAGTTTACTATTTCTTACAAAATCAGATTTTCACAGTTTACAAAATTGGATTTTCACAGTTACTGTCACAATGCAAGCAAAATGCTATGCTGCTACCCTGTGACAGAATGAGAGGTGACAGACAAACATTTAAACATAAGAAGTTCCATCTAAACATGAGCAGGAACTGTTTTACTTTGAGAGTAGTGGAGCACTGCAATAAGCTGCCCAGAGAGGTGGTCATCTCTTGAGTCATTCAGAACACATCTGGATGCTGTCCTCTGCAACCTGCTCTAGGTGAACCTGTTCTGTCAGGGGGGCTGGACTAGTTGATCTCCAGAGGTCCCTTCCAACTTCTACCATTATGTGATTCTTTGATTCTGTGACATGCAAAAATGCTTCTGTATTTTTATCATATTTACCTATTGTACACTCACACCACAGACTGGATATTAGGAACAATTTCTTTACTGGAAGAGTGGTCAAGGCATTGGAATGGACTGCCCAGGGAAGTGGTGGAAGTGTTCAGAAAACAAATATGTGTGGTACTTTGAGATATGGTCAACTGGTCATGGAGGTGCTGGGTAGAAGATTGGACTTGATGATCTTAGAGATCTTTACCAACCTTTATGATTCTAGAGTTCCATGGTTCTATATTAACTCCCAGGCAACCAACAGCAGAACAAGGGGCCACAGTCTAGAGTTGTATCAAGGGAGGTCTAGGCTGGATGTTAGGAGGAAATTCTTGCTAGAGAGAGTGACTTGCCATTGGAATGGGCTGCCCAGGGAGGTGGTGGAGTCACATCCCTGGAGGTGTTAAATAAAAGCCTGGATGAGGCACTTAGTGCCATGGTCTGGTTGATTGGCTAGGGCTGGGTGCTAGGTTGGACTGGATGAGCTTGGAGGTCTCTTCCAACCTCATTGATTCTATGATTCTATGAACTGCATTTTCCTCTTAGCTGTGATCAATTTTTTTTCACAAACAATAAGAGCTTCTGGAATATGAAATAACTTAAAAGCTTAATTCAAATGAAGAGAGACATCAGAGAAATTAAGTAAATCCGGGTTTGTTTCATAATGAAAGCCCACAGCTGATTGGAGAGTCAAAGGAGACAGGAGGGTAAAGGAGATTGTCAAATGCTTCACTTGGAGATTGTCAAATGCTTCACTTGGAATTATTGGCAGCTGTATAGCCACACAAGAGAAGTGTGTGTGTCATGAAACACTGCTACTCATGCCCTTAACTTCTGACAAGTCAGACAATTTCTTAAGGTCAGGATGTATTTGCAGCAAGGGTTTAACATCAAAAACTAACATAATTAAATCTAAAATAGATTTGACTTGGGAAAATGAAATATTGTGTATGCCAGAAAATCTGTTGGCTTAACTATTGTAACTAGTGCTGATCCATGATGTAATTTCAGGAAACATCAGTTTGGATATGGCCACATAAAACATTGATGGGCTGTTCTAAGGCCCAAAATGTAGCATTACCTGCATTGCATCTATAAAAGAGATGAGTCTCTTCCAGATAAGCATTTTTGCTGGCTTGATCGGCCTCTGGTTTAAACCTTACCTACAACCCAGACAGTTTTTCATATCCTTATAAATCTGTATGCTGTTTCAGGCAGCAGTTAATGTTTATGAACTACTGGATATTAAGTAAAATACATAAGATGCACTACTAAATTTTATAAAGGCCACAAAATATGGATAGGCAAATAGTAGAAAAGTTTAAGAATAGTATTGAAATTATTACTGTGTCCAGTTTTGGGCTCTCCAATTTAAGAGACAAGGACCTGCTGGAGACAGCTACAAGGATGACTGTGGGACTTGAATGTCTCTCCTGTGTAGAAAGGCTGAGAGACCTGGTGTTCTTTGGTTTGGAGAAGGCTGAGAGGGGATCTGATCAATGTCTATAAATATCTGAGGGGTGGGTGTCAAGATGAAGGTGCCAGGCTCTTTTCATTGGTGCTCAGTGATAGGACAAGGGAACAGCAGGTACAAACTAGAACACAGCATGTTCCACCTCAACACAAAGAAACACTTCTTTATGGTGAGGGTGACAGAGCACCAGATCAGTCTGCCCAGAGAGATGGTGGAGCCTCCTTCTCTGGAGATTTTCAAGACCCATCTCGATACATTTCTGTGTGATTTACCCTAAGTGATCCTTCTTCATCAGGAGGATTGTACTCAATGATCTCTGGAGGTCCCTTCCAACCCCTAACATTCTGTGATTCTGTGATACCCATATTAGGATGGATCTGAACAGTCAGGCTCAGAAGATAGTGGTGAATGGGCCACACTCAATGTGAAACATTAAACAAGTGAAACATTAAAAGGATTCGTGCTGGTGGGGGATATTAACTGGTCTGCAGCCTCTCATTCACTCCTCCTGCTCAGCAGAACAGTGAATAGGATGAAAACATTGTATGACCAAGATAAAAGTTAAGAAGATTTCTTATCAGTTTACTATTATATTAACAGTTATTGTAATAATTAATAATTATTGCTTACCATCATAAGCAAAACAGGCTTGACTTAGGGAAAAGGTATTTAATTTATTGTCAGTTAAAATAGATTCAGGCCAAAATAGATTCAAACCAAACCAAACCAAATACCACCATCTTTCCACTATCCACCCACTTTTGCCCAGAGAGGCTACCTAGTACATTGTCAGAAATCTTCAAGACTCAGTTGGATAGAATCCCAAGAAATCTGGTCTAGCCTAACAGCTGAAGCTACTTTAAGTAGACTGGACTAGAGACTTCCCAAGGTCCTCTCCTGCCTTGATTATCCTATGATCCTTTCATTCATATAATTGAATACATTAAAAAGAGAAGCATAAAGGAAATGTGATCATCTGAGAGTTATGCTGCTGTGACTCACACCATGAATGCATGCAGCGATAAGTCCTGTTCCCACAGATGGGAATCAGTGGGAATCCTGTTTTCAGTTTAAGTTCCAGTGGTCTCCTACTCAGTATGAACATGAGGAAATGTGAAATTGTGCCTCCTGAAAAATGTAGAAATGGTAAAATAGGTGGCAAGACAGATTAAGTGCTGGGAAAATCTGCTCAGGCCAAAACATCTTTAGTTTTGTATGACAATCTTTTGCATTCCTTCAAAATGTAATCTGACTTCCCAGTGTTAGGAACACACTCAAAATTTTATCTCAAGTGACAAGAGCTTCATCACTTCTGAATAAAATCCTGCCTCTTTTGAACAGTACATCTGAAGCATCAGATGTGTCTATCACTACCTTTGGAAACAACATCAAAATCCTGTAATAGCAATGGTGAGCAAGTACCAAATATTCTGTCTGCATATTGCTGCTACATTTTTTCCTCCAAATAAAATGCAATCATCCATTTTATTCTTCTCTCCTGTGAGCAGTTTTAAGTTTAGAGAGACTGCTAAAACAAATTCAGCTGTAGCATTTCCAGGTTGTTTCTTAGATATGTTGCAATCTTTTGGAAGTTATTTGTTCCCTTATTCTCCGTCTGAATGTTGAAATCTTAAAGACGAGCATTGAAATGTGGATATAAACATTTACATACCAATACTCAAGGCCTTTTTTTCCTTATATGGTTCAGCACCAGTTGAGCTGCACAGAAATTTTAACAAACCAGATGTTTTCTTCTCATTGACTTATGAAGTGTAGTCCATAAGTTCTTCACTCTTTGTGCCTACAGAGCAGGAAGCTGGTGTAAGGAGCGGTGACATTGACAGCTGGTGACACAGCCAGATGGTACTTTGAAATTATACAGCATGTTCTACTTTGTTATTGTGGGTTTTTTTATGCCCATGGCATGCCATCCACTGGCAATTGCCAGAGCCAGCCTTCAGCGCTATAGAAACAGGAGTACCAGAACAAACGTGGCCAGCAGGGCAAGGCAGGGGATTCTGCCCCTTTACTCTGCTCTCCTCAGATGCCACCTGAAGTACTGTGTGCAGTTCTGGAGCCCCCAACACAAGAAGGACATCACATTGTTGGAGGGAGTCCAGAGGAAGCCATGAAGATGTTCAGAGAGCTGCAGGAGCTCTGCTATGAGGACAGGCTGTGAGAGTTAGGGTTCTGCAGCCTGCGGAAGAGAAGGCTTTGAAGAGACCTTTTAAGGGGCCTTCCAGTTTCTGAAAGGGCCTACAGGAGGCCCGGGGAGAGACTATTTACAAGGTCTTGTAATGACAAGATGAGGAGTAATGGGTTTAAAGTGGCAGATGGGAGATTGAAACTGAATGTCAGGAAGAAGTTATTTGCAGTATGGGTGGTGAGACGCTGGCACGGGTTGCCCAGGGAGGTTGTGGCTGCTGCCTCCCTGGAGGTGTTTAAGGCCAGGCCGGATGAAGCTCTGATCTAGTGTGAGGTGCTCCTGCTCATAGCTAGGGGGTTGGAAATAGATGATCCTTGTGGTCTCTTCCCACCCTGACTGATTCTTTGATTCTATGATGCAGTCCAAATCCCCTGCCAGCTATGAGCCATGTCCCACACACAGACTATGTTATAAGTAAGGACCTGTGCTCTTCCCAGAGAAAAGAAGTGAAGGAAGGAGAGGCAGGGAGGAGAAGAGAACGATAGCAGCCAGGCACTGCCTTATAAGCTATGATACTGGAAAGCAGAATAGAATGACAATGTTACAATATCCTGGGACAACCAGGACCATCTGCTGGGATGGGACTTCATCTCTGCAGTTTTCTTAAGGGAACCTGGGACCCTTCAAACTACCACACCTGGTCATCTGCAGGTGTCTCTTTGTCTGCCCTAGGAACTGTGCTCTCAGTACTTGTAAGCTGTCAAAGTCAGGGTTGGTTTCTTCAACCAGGCACCCAGTGACAGAAGAGAATCGCAGAATCACAGAATTAACCAGGTTGGAAAAGACGTCTAGGATCATCGAGCCCAACCTCTGAGGTTACAGAGGAACAAGAGAACACAGCCTCAAGCTATGCCAGGGTAGGTTTAGGCTGGATGTTAGGAAGAAGTTCTTCACAGCAAGAGTGATTGGCATTGCCCGAGGAGGTGGTGGAGTCAGTGTCGCTGGAGGTGTTTCAAAGGAGGCTGGATGAGGCACTTAGTGCTAGGGTTCAGTTAACTAGGAGGTGTTAGGTGATCGACTGGACTTGATGTTAGTGCTATGGTTTAGTTAACTAGGAGGTGTTAGGTGATAGACTGGACTTGATGATCTCAAAGGTCTGTTTCAACCAGATTAATTCTGTGATTCTGTGATCCAGCACCACTGTGTAAAAGGATTACTTTCCAATAATGCATGTATCGTATTATTTACGGTGTAGAAATTGGATCTGAATATGCCCTAAGATTTATGAATAGTTATTAAAGCAGGAATGTTCCTGAGATGCTTTTTATGACTGCAGTACTCATTGTTCACATATTGCAGAAGACAGCTACAATAAAAAAGGTACAACGAAGAATTAATTTCTCAAGGTGCAGATGTTCATTGCGGTTTGCATTTCTACCCCACCCCCCCCAAAATTCTTGAGCCTAGCAAATATTCCATTCCTGGCAATTGTGAATATAATCTGCTTCAGGAAAAGCCAACACTGTTATTCAGCTCTGGCACAAAGAATACACTTTCCTACAGGAAGGATTTCCAGGTTTAGGAATCCAAGGCATGCATGGGGTTCTGACAGAATCGTGATGTTTGCTGCAGTGCATCCAACATGGTTGATTCTATGATTCTATGATCTGTCTTAGAGAGATGAACAGCATGAGAGTTCTCTAGCATGGAAATCACACACAGAGGTTTGGGAGAATACACACAATGATTTCTTTTGGAATTCTGTAGGAAAAGATTCTCAGTTTGTTTGGCCATCTTTAAGCAACTCCTGATACTCTTAAGCTGTTTATGCTCTCCTCGTCAGGCCTGTCAGTGTTTGAAAGTTGCTTTAATTAGTCTCATTTCAGAGGAAGACATCAATTATGAAATGGTGCATTCAGACAGAGCCAGAATTCCTGAAAGGTTCTTCCAAACAGCTGTAAATTTGAAGTTTTTGATAGTCAATGTCCAACTGAGATCTGAAAATATGTCTTACTTCAGCCATGTCGTAGAAAACATAAAGCTCACCTTAGTTTAGCTGTGATGATTATGACGTCTTCCCCACTCTAGTTCTTTCTGGAAACATTTTTATTCCTGATGGAAGCTTTTTTGGTTTTAATTATTTTCTTTTTACTTTGGCACTCTTCTTCATGTCTGATAGTCCTGCTTTCCTGAAGGATCATAGAATCTTGGAATCATAGAATGGTCTGGGTTGGAAGGGACTGCCAAAAGTCATCTAGTCCAACCCGCTCTGCAGTCATCAGGGACATCCTCAACTAGATCAGGTTGCCCAGAGCCTTGTTGAACTTTGCTTTGAACATCTCCAGGGATGGGACCCATCCACCTCCCTGGGCAACCTGTTCCAGTGTTCCACTACCCTCATGGTAAAGAACTTGTTCCTAAATTACCCCCATGGTAAAGAACTTGTTCTTGGAAGGTAGCCACAGTCACCCTCTGACAAATTTTATCCTTAACCTTTTCCTTTCCAGAAAATTTGCAACCATCTCGAGCCTTCTAGGGGAAGCTAATGTAAGAAATAATTTTTGGCTAGTGTAAGAAATAATCTTTGGCTAAGAAAATAGCAAGGATAAAAAAAGATCTCTTTCTACAAAGTGATGCTATAAAACTAAAGCAGCAACACCTTGACCTGAGCAAAAGTCAAGCTTTTTCTTTGCTGCTTGAATTTTCTATTGCTGAATACAAACAGTAGTGCTGGATGCCCAACTATTTTCCATGAGGAACATATGTATTTTAAAGTATGTTTGAAAGGCACAGTATATGCTGGCTCCAACTAAGTGCTGCCAGCATTCCTTTTACTCCATGAGGCAAGTCATGTCCCTGGAAGCTCAGAAGTGCCAGTTCAGCAAAGGTCAGCATGATGCACATTTGCAGTATATATACCCAGCAATCCAGCATGTCTAGTGAGGTTCTTCTCCCCCTGTGCTCTGCCCTAGTAAGACCACACCTGGAATATTGTGTCAAATTTTGGTCTCCCCAGTTCAAGAGGGACAAGGACCTGCTGGAAAGAGAGACACAAGGATGACTGGGAGACTCGAGCATCTCCCCTGTGGAGAAAGACAGAAAGCCCTGGGGCTGTTTAGGCTGGAGAAGACTAAGAGGAGATCTGATCAATATGTACAAATGTCTGAGGAGTGAGTGTCAAGTGGCTTGGGCCAATCTCCCCTCAGTGTTCTGCAGACAAGGAGCAATAGCTACAAACTAGAACACAAAAGGTTTCACCTCCGCATGAGGAGAAACTTCTTTACAGTGAGTGTGCAAAGCACTGGAGCAGGCTGCCCAGAGAGGTCATGGAGTCTCCTACTCTGAAGACTTTCAGGACCCATCTGGATATGTTCCTGTGTGATCTGCCTTAGGTAATCCTGCTTTGGCAGGAGAATTTGACTCAACAATCTCTTCGGGTTCCTTTCAACCCCCTCACATTCTGTGATTCTGTGATTCTTGCTCATCACTAGCTAAGTTTTGGTCATAATAAAAAGCCAAAAGTTCAGTAACAAATTTAAGACAGACCTTGACTTGAAAAAAACGTTCTGCTTTTTTACTTTATCCAAGAAATATGAATGTGCAAAACCTATCAAAGGTAAAGACATTTCAACCAAATGTTTGGTTTGGACTTTGATTTCTTATATTTCCTATACTATTCTTTACAATTTCTTTTGACCATTCCCAGCTAACAATGAGTTTAATATAACCTTCAATTATTCTGTAACTAATTGTTCCTTTATTTTCCTGTCAGTTTTCCTTTTTATTTTGTTTGTTTCACCTTCCCCTGTTGTGCACGTGGTCAAAATATTCAAACTAGCCTCCTGAAGCCAGCTAAGCACTCAGTGAGATGAGAATATCTGGGTAGCTGTGCATGCTCCTTCAAATTGTCAATGTTTGCTTCCTGTGGAAACTGACAGGAGAAGATGATAAGCATGAGTCTAACACCAGACAGAATAAATAGAGTAGAATCCAGAAGATGGGTTGCATAGGATCTTCCAATCCATGCCTTAATTGCAACTAGAGACATTTATGTTCTTTATTTAGTTCTGACAGCAGCTTTTCAAAAATTACTCTTTAGGAACCCCACAACTGCAGACATTCCCCAGTTTCTCAAGCTCTCCATGCTGTACTCCTGCTCCTTATGGTAGGAAATTATCATAGAATCATAGAATGGTTTAGGTTGGAAGGGATCTCAAGGATCATCCAGTTCCAACCTTCTGCCGTAGGCAGGGACACTTCCCACTAGAACAGATCGCTCAAGCTCTCATCCAGCCTGGCCTTGAACACCTCCAGGGAGAAAGCAGCCACAACCTCCCTGGGCACCCTGTACTAGTGTCTCACCACCCTCACTATAAAGAAATTCTTCCTAACATCCACTTTAAATCTCCCCTCTGCCAGTTTAAACCCATTCCTCCCATCCTGTCATTACAAGACCTTGTCAATACTCCCTTTCCAACCTTCCTGTAAGTCCCTTTCAGATACTGGAAGGCCACTCCAAGGTCTCCTGGAAGCCTTCTCTTCTCCAGGCTGCAGAGCCCCCTATCCTCATAACAGAGCTGCTGCAGCTCTCTGAACATCTTTGTGGCCCTCCTCTGGACTGGCTCAAACAATTCCATGTCCTTGTGTTGGGGGCTTCAAAACTGCACACAGTACTCCAGGTGGGGTCTCAGGAGAGCGAAGGGGCAGAATCTCCTCCATTGCCCTGCTGGCCACACTGCTCTTGCTGTAGCCCAGCAGATGGTTGGCTGTCTGGGCTGCACATGTGTACTGTACTCCTTGTATTTAGACAGATTTCCCATGTTGAATTTGTCTTCATCGCTGTGGACCTGTGAATACTCTTCTCTTTGTCTTTCTCAGATATTATAGATTTAAAAATATTTGTTAACTTCTCCCACTTATCCTTCATCTGTCACCTTTTATATGTCAAGTTTTCTAGATGTTTCTCATTTGTTGGTTGTATTTTTGTTGCTTTTCTCTATTTGGTTTATACTGATGCACTCAGCATGACCTGAAAACACAGCTGAGACGTTACTAATGTTAAGAAAGCAGAATTTTATTTCATGCCTCTTGCAAGCTCTATCACAAGATATCCTAGAGCAACTATTTGTGGTGTAGTTCAGCCATGCTCTGATAAGAACTTACTCTAACTTCCAAATTTGCTGAACAGCTAATAATACAGCTACTTAAGCATCTTCCCCCTGTCATATTAGGATTATTTTTGCCTAAATTATTACTTTGTACTTGTCACACAGAACTGCATCCCTAATAAATTTAATTCTGCTCTTTTAGACTCCTCAATTTATCTTTGCTTTTTAAGGGCTTATGTGAGTCTAAACCAGAATGATTCTCAGTTATTGATGAAGTAACTTTTATGGCTACCTGAAACGACCTTAAGGATTGAAACATTTATTACCAAGTCTTGCCATTCCAGAGGTTAGTTAGATTTTGGCTTAGCCAAAAGCAATAGAATAATGATTTGCTCAGATGTTTATTTTTCTGCCTACATTTAAGAACCATTGATCATTTTTGTTATGAGGAGAGGCTGAGGGAGCTGGGGATATGCAGCCTGCAGAAGAGGAGGCTCAGGGCAGACTTCATTGCTGTCTACAGCTACCTAAAGGGAGGCTGTAGCCAGGTGGGGTTGGTTTCTTCTCCCAGGCAACCAGCAACAGAACAAGGGGACACAGTCTGCAGTTGTGGCAGGGGAGGTCTAGGCTGCATGTTAGGAGGAAGTTGTTGTCAGAGAGAATGATTGGCATTGGAATGGGTTGCCCAGGGAGGTGGTGGAGTCACCATCCCTGGAGGTGTTGAAGCAAAGCCTGGATGAGACACTTAGTGCCATGGTCTGGTTGATTGGCCAGGGCTGGGTGCTAGGTTGAACTGGATGATCTTGGAGGTCTCTTCCAACCTATTTGATTCTGTGATTCTATGATCCTCTCAAAGGTGGATACTGCCCTGCTAACCTGTGCCATCAATTACTCTATAATAAAATAGTTGTGAGCTCTCTGAAGGGTTATACTTAAATTTTGTTTACAATCTAAATCTAGGATAGACTTTTATTGTACAGAGCCTCTCATCTTGGCCTTGCACCAGGACCTCTGACTTCCACTAACTGTTATTTTGGCTTCTAAGTGCAATTTAAAATGAAACCATTGGAAGAATTATGGTAAATGGGAACAATTGCAGACATGACACTTGGGGATTTGATTTAATGGCCATGGTGGTGATAGGTTGATGGTTGAACTCAACTATCTTACAGGTCCAGATGAAACATTCCTATGATTCTATGAATCTAATCAGTTAAAACTTAACAGGAAGAAAAAGTTTTCCATTTTTTTCCCCCAAAATGCTCTGTCTCAGCTACATTTTAATGTTTAATTAAACAAGTGAGTAGGTACTTTAAGATTTCATACTAATTTTTTACAAACAAATGTTTTGTTCCTTCACTAATGGAGAATGCTCCATTTCTCTGAGACTCACAAATTGTTCTACTATGGGAAATATTCAACTAAAACTTTGTTGTAAAAAAAACAAAGGCAGCTTGTTTTCAGATGGTCTTCTTCTGGGATCTCCAGTTTCAATTCACTTGGATTAATCATTTACACCAGTTTGAGCACTACATCCTCTTTAGAGGAGATGGTTCATGTTTGGGAACCATCTTGAGAAGATAAGGAACACCATCAGTTTCTGCAGCTGCCAGTCACAACCAGCACACTTTCTGATAAGCAATCTGTCTTCTGGAGGTCTAGTCAGACCTCATGTTCTCAGCTTTCCCTTTGCCTCCTTTTCACCTTCATCCTTGAGTATCCTCAAACACCTCCCTGGGCAACCTGTTCTAGTGTTTCACCACCCTCATAGTGCAAAACCTGTTCCTAACATCCAATCTAATTTTGCTCTTCTCTAGTTTGAAGCCATTACCCTTTGTCCTATCACCACAGGCCTTTGTAAGCAGTCTCTCTGCGTCCTTCTTGTAGGCCACTTCAGGTACTGGAAGGCTGCTATTAGGTCTCCTTGGAGGGTCCTCTTCTCCAGGCTGAACAACCCCAGTTCCCTCAGCCTGTTCTCATAGCAGAGGTGCTCCAACTCCCTGATCACTTCTGTGGTCCTCCTCTGCACCTTCTCCATCAGGACAGTGTCCTCCCTGTGTTGAGGGCTCCACAGTTGGATGATGAGACCAGGTGAGCTGTCAGCAGAGCAGAGCAAAGGGACAGAATCATCTCAATGCAGTACTCCAGGTGAGGTCTTATCAGAGCAGTGTCAGAATCATCTCTCTAACTGCTGGCTATGCTTCATTTGATGCAGCAAAAGCACATTTGGCTCATGTCCAGCTTCTCAACCACCAGCACCCACAAGTCCTTTTCTGCAGACCTGCTATCAATTTCATCATCCCCCAGCCTGTATTTGTCTGCTGCCTAGAATAGAAAGTTACATTTTATAACTGTATTATTACAGATTGCTCCAAACTGAAAAGCAGAAGGACTATCTCTTGATGGCATGTTACCGTGTTTGGTTTTTATGTTTTCATTTATTACACAAACATGGAAAAATGTCTTGAACAAAGATGTTGAATATTCACTTACAAAGGAATAAGCTGTGCCATGTTGTGCAAAATACCACATTTTTCAAAGAACAATATTGACTGATTTATTGCTATTATCCTCACGTTCTCACATACTTCATTTTCGTCAGCCACAACATGAAGCATCATCCGGCAATGTGATATCCTGGGGCCCATGCACAGGATATGGATCCTTGTTCCACACTTTAAGTAGAGTCTTGCACCTGGGAAACAACCCCAGGGATCAGTATAGGTTGAGGTCTGACTTGTTGGAAGGCAGCAAAGGAGAAAAGGATTTGGGGGTCCTAGTGGATGCAAGGTTGACCATGAGCCAGAAATGTGCTCTCGTGCCCAGGAGGGCCAATGCCATTTTGGAGTTTATTAAAAGGGCTGTGGTTAATAGTTCAAGAGAGCTTTTCCTCCCCTTCTACTCTGCCCTGGTGAGGCTGCATCTGGAGTACTGTGTCTAGTTCTGGGCTCCCCAGTTCAAGAGGGACATAGAATTGCTTGAGAGAGTCCAGTGCAGAGCTACAAAGATGATGAAGAGAATGGAACATCTCTGTTGTGAGGAGAGACCAAGGGAGCTGGGGCTGTGCTGCTGGGAGAAGAGCACACTGAGAGGTGACCTCATTCATGTTTATAAATATGTGAAGGGTGAGTGCCAGCAGGCTGGAGCCAGGCTCTGCTAGATGATGCCCAATGCCAGGACAAGGGGCAATGGGTGGCAGCTGAGGCATAGGAAGTTCCATGAAAACATGAGGAGGAATTTTTTCCCTGTGAAGGTGACAGAGCACTGGAACAGGCTGCCCAGGGAGGTTGTCTCTCTCTCTGGAGATATTCAAAACCCATCTGGATGTGCTCCTGTATGATCTGGTCTAGGTGATGCTGCTCTGGCAGGGGGGTTGGACTGGATGAACTTTTGAAGTCACTTCCATCCCCTGACATTCTGTGATTCTCAATTAATCTTATCTAGCAAAAGTCTAGACTTTGTTGAGATGATATCCCACCACAAACTACTGAATAGTAGCAATAACTACTAGCTCCTGGAAATGGCGTGGGGATCAAACTCTTCATCACAACTTACCTTGATAAAGTCTGGATTCTTTGATTTTATTTTTTATTTGTTCACTGAATCAAAATGCTTTCACAAACCTCCAAAATAACCTTGAGTCCATCCTAGTACACTTGATATTCCCTTTGCTGTTAAATACTTGCTTGAGATTCTCAAGCATAGTAGACCAAATTAATGAAAATAAATCAGTTACATTAAGAGAATTTTATTTCCGGATTGTAAGAAGGACCAGCAAAGGGAACTGCAAAAACATATGGGCATAAGGCAACTCCAACAAAAGTGAGTCTGTGTGCAGTGTCTTTATGTGAAATTCATCAGGAACTGGACACAGAAGCAGCAGCCCTGTCTGTGCTCTATCCTAGCTAGACTGAGCCGCACACAAAAGCTCAGTTCCAGTTTTCCTTGCAGGATCCAATGTCTCATGCTCTCCAGAGTGAAGGAAATCAATAGAGAGGTCTTGTCTGCAGTTGGGAAGAACATTCCTTTCACTGAATAATGAGTAAGAGTGGAGGAGGTTCTCTTTCCAAAAGGAACATATCTGCCTTTTCCAGAAAATACCTTATGAGATTCATAATGTGAGCTCTTCTTTTTTCTCTCTCCTCTCCTCTCCTCTCCTCTCCTCTCCTCTCCTCTCCTCTCCTCTCGTCTCGTCCCGCCGCCTCCGTGCCCCTCGCCGCCTCTTCTTTTCTTGTCGCTTCCT
>WAAF01001503.1:87765-186675 GCA_013400475.1 Tricholaema leucomelas
CCCCTCCTCCTCCTCCCCCCCCTTCCCCCCCCCCTTCCCCCCCCCCCCCCTCCCCCCCCCCCCCCCTCCCCTCTCCCCACCCCCCCTCTCCCCTCCCCTCCCCCCCTCTCCTCTCCTCTCCTCTCCTCTCCTCTCCTCTCCTCTCCTCCCCTCCCCTCCCCTCGCCTTGTACGCCTTGTACATCTTGAACATCTCATCTTAAGTATCTCCCCTCATCTTAAATATCTCCAGGGATGAAGCCTCAGCTACCTCACTGGGCAGCCTGTTCCACTTTTCTATGATCCTCATAGTATAGAACTTGTTCCCAACATCCAACCTAAATCTACTCTAATTTCAAACCAACGCCCCTCATCCTATCACTGCAGTCCTTTGAAAGCTGTCCCTTTTCAGCCTTACCATAGACCTTCTGGGCTGCAAGAGCATACTGTTGGCTCATGTCCAGCTTATCATCCACCAGCATCCATAAGACCTTTTCTGCAGGGCTGCTCTCAGTTTCACCATCACCAGTCTGTATTGATACCCAGGATTGGCCTGACCTAGGCAAAGGACCTTACACTTTCCCTTATTGAACCTCGTGAGATTCTTTTCAGGCCACTTCTCCAGGTCCCTCTGGATGGCATCTCATCCTTCAGACTTATCAGCCACAGCATGCAGTTTGGCACCATCTGAATAAAGAAGAGCAAGATTAAAAGCCTGTAAAGAGTGTATACACTTGCTTTATGTCTCAGGGCCCATGAAGAGAAGATATTAATGGAGATCTTTCCAGTCACTACAAGGCTTTTGGAGAATTCCTCTTTCTATATGGCAAATTTACTATGCTTGTACATATTAAAAGGTTGGAAATTTCTATTGCTTGCCAGGCTTAGCTTTTGGAGAGGATACTGGAAATTAGTTTGGAAGGTACTCTGGGGCTTGGAAATAACTACAGGTTTTAATTGCCAGGTACATACATTTAAAAGGAAAATAGGAAGAAAAGACCTACAGGATTCATTAATAAAAGAGCAGTTGTTTTAGGAGGTTGTTTACTACATCTTTCTTTTGGCATCAAATGGATTCCTAGGTTAAGAGATGAGACTCCCTCTGTGGTCAGCAAAGAGAAGTGAACCTCTACAAAGATGACTACCAGAACAGGTTATTCATAACCTAACTTTGCTGCTCTGATTAGTCCTTTTCAAACAGTGGTCTTCCTCCTTTGATAACAGAGGCAGATGACTCTGAGTGGCTGAGTTTCTCCCCAATCTATGCTTGACTGTAGGTTCTTGAAGGTCTTTTCCAATCTGACTGATTCTGTGATTCTGTAGGTTGGACTTGATGATCTTGAAGGTCTTTTCCAACCTGATTGATCCTATAGGTTGGACTTGATGATCTTGAAGGTCTTTTCCAACCTGACTGATTCTGTGATTCTGTAGGTTGGACTTGATGATCTTGAAGATCTTTTCCGACCTGATTGATCCTATAAGTTGGACTTGATGATCTTGAAGGTCTTTTCCAACCTGACTGATTCTGTGATTCTGTAGGTCTGACTTGATGATCTTGAAGGTCTTTTCCAACCTGATTGCTTCTATGATTCTGTGAAAGAGCAGTGACATCAGCAACAGGGCATCAGTTATGTGATGGCTGTGATATACCTTGAAGTAAAATTTCCATGAGGCACAAATAGAACCACTTTGTATTTTAATCCTTTTGTTTCTTCTCCTTTGAGGCAATGCTTTCCATCACATATAGAGGCCCTGTACAGAAAGCAAAGAAGAATGGCACATCTTTTGATTTTTCTTCACAAAGCTGAGTAATTGAAAAACAATTTGTGCTTGATGGTGTTTCCAGACAGTTTCTGATTTGTATTAATACTACTTCTTTTGGCAAGTTAATAGTATTTCCTACAAAAATTACAGAAAATGAATAGCTAAAAATTCAGTAGTCTGATGGACAGCAATTCTCATGGCTGAGGCAAATAAATAATGGTTCCCAATGGTAGAAAAAGAAAATCAAACTAAAAAGTGGTATTCAGAAAGCCCAGCAAGATCCACTGCCATGATGGTAGACAGGGACTTTATTACACAAATTCTGGGCTACTTGATTTAAGGTCTTATTTCAGCTTTGCATCTATAAATGTATCTATAATGTTCATTACAAAGCACTGAAATGATCCTCCAAGTTGTCTGTGTTACTGCTTGGGCACAGATCTGGAAAACAGATTTTCCTGAAGGAGATTAAAGCTGAGAGTTGTACAAGGACGATGAAGGGACTGGAGCACTGCTTGATGAGGAAAGGCTGAGAGCTCTGAGGCTGCTTAGTCTGGAAAGAAGACTGAGAGGGGCTCTAATCAATGTCTATAAATATCTGAGATCTGGGGGTCAGGAAGGAAGGAACAGGGACAGGCTCTGCTCACTTGTGTTCTGGGATAGAAAAAGGCGATGGATGGGAACTACAACACAGTAGTTCTGTCTCAACACGAGGAAGAATTTCTTTACTGTGAGGGTCCCAGAGCACTGCATACCAGGTAGTGGAAGGACTAGGGGGAATGGAGCGAAGCTGGAGATGAGGAGGTTCAGACTAGACATAAGGAGAAAGTTCTTCACTATGAGAGTGGTGAGAGCCTGGAATGGGTTGCCCAAGGACGTGGTTGAGGCCCCATCCCTGGAGGTGTTTAAGGCCAGGCTGGATGAGGCTCTGGTCAGCCTGATCTAGGGTAGGGTGTCCCTGGCCATGGCAGGGTGGTTGGAACTAGATGATCCTTGTGGTCCCTTCCAACCCTGGCTGATTCTATGGGAACAGGCTGCCCAGAGAGATTGTGAAGTCTCCTTCTCTGGAGACCTTCAAGGCCTGTCTGGATGCATTCCTATGCAACCATAGAATCTACTATGGTCCTGCTCTGGCAGGAGAGGTGGACTCGATGATCTTCAGAGGTCCCTTCCAACCCCTAACATCCTGTCATCCTGTGATAGGACATTCACATCACCTTTGTGTGTCACATTTTTATTAAGGTGATCATAAAGCACTATGATAGACTGTGTGAGTGTGTAGATTGATTATGTAAATTGGACTATAAATCACTAAGATGAAAATGGAGGTTACAGTTTCTAAAGCCACTAAGGGGAAAATGAAGGTTACAGTTTATAAAGCCTGCATCTGTAATTGCACAAAATTAAGCAATCTGCACTTCTACAGCTTGACCCTGTAGATCTTTCTGCCTCTGTTTACTCTTCCCAATCCAGACTATGATCCACTTCAGTCTTGATTTATACCTAATTTTAGAAATATCTCAATGAATTTTGAAAAGGACTTCCCAGGCTAAGGGTAGCATTTTAAAGTCATAAAGCAATAAAAGTGATAAAAGTGACAGAATGTGACCCTGTTGTTTGAGAAACTGTTCTGTCATGGAAACATCTGCTTCTGCCAGTGTGAGAGTATAAAATGAATTGTCACAAACCCTTTTCTTCACCATATTATCTCATGCCAACTTATTCAGTTATTTTACTCAGGACAACTAAAACTATAAGCACCAAATGTGAATTCAAGGTTATTGAGCCCAGCCTGCTGAATTTGGAGGATTTAGTATAGAAGTGTAGGATTTCAATTACATTTGACTATTTCTACTGAGGAATGAAAAAAAAAAACCCAAACCCCAAACCAGCTGAAACGTTGCAAGTCGATCTTTATTTGGAACCAAAATGGGTTACATAGCAAAGAAAAAATGTGTGCAGACACCAGAGGTCAGTGAAACCTATCTTGTCAGCAGGGATATTGAGTCACAGAGTAGGACAAAGGTGCAGCCTTAGCCACCATCTGAAATTCATTATCTTTCCAAAAGTAAATTCCAACGCACGTGGGGAATGTGAGCTCGGAGTCTGTGTGATATTCCCCCTCCCCCAAAGCCAGCTATTAGTTTTGAATGCTTTGTTTTGCTTTGACCCTTTCACATTGCAGTGATGCTCATTTGAAATAAATATGGGTTGTAAAGGAATTAACAGCTTGTCCTCTAATAAATCTGCTAAGACACAGTCTTAAAGCTTAGCTTGAGCCTGTAAACACCATTAAAAGAAGTAATGGAACTCAGGATGTGTATTTATGTTGCTATGTATAGGAGGCGATTCACAAATTTTGTGGTGTTCACAGCTATGTTTCATAGAGAATTATACCCCATCTGGTTTAAAATGGCCACAAAGAAGATCAAAGTCACAGAGAGATCAGGGCTGGAATGTCACTCTGGCTCAGAATGTGAAAAAAATAGGTTTTGTAAGGTATTCTGCAAAGTTCTTAATGCCCCATTCTCACTTCTGCAGCTGTCACCCCCCTTTTCTTTGGACCTTTTCCCTCTACTTCTTGCCTATTCCTCTTTTTACAAGTTTTCTTATGGGAAAACCAAATCAAAGACTTTTTAATATGAATCTAGCTTTAGAAGCTCCAAATCCTAAGTCTAAGATCAGATAAAGTTAATAAACCCCAGCTCTAACAGGGATCATTTATGATAGTCCTCATTTAAGCTCCTCCATTGTTTCCTGCTTAGGAATGGGGCTGACATCTTTCATCTTCTCCTTTTATCTAGGCTGTTCTTTCGCTTATCTTGAGATGATGCAAATCACTGAGGATCCACTGAAAGCAGCTCAGTTGTACTAATTTAGAGCAGCTGAAATGTTGTTCTGTCCTTTGCTCTGTACTTAACTTGCCAGTAAGAAGCCTTTAGGTCACCACTTTGTATTTTTGGTGCTTAGGCATTTGCTCCATATTAATGTTGCCAAACTGATTTTTATTTTTCATTCAATCTTGCTTTTAACTTTCCTACCGTTCAAAGGTACACTCCCTTTCCTCTTCTACTTTCCTCTGCTGAACATTTTCTTTTGGAACATCCTGTAACTCTATAATGTAGCCTCTTCCTTTGGGAGGAACCAGACCTCTGCAATAGTTATTATGTCCCAACTTCCATTTGTCATGCTTGTGTCCACCACTGAGCTTCTTCCTCTGTTTGCACTTAGTTAGAAGCGCTTAATTTGTTTTCCAGTTTCCTCAGAAAGAATCCTAATTGACTTTTTATGATTTTCCTTGGGTTTTATTTCCCTGAATTCCTTCATGTGTTCTCTATAATTGCAATCTTATAAGCATTTACTCAAAGCAGCTATCTCCGTGTTAAAATGGAATTATTTCCCTTTCTTTTCACCAGCAACAATTATTTCTGACTTAATTTGTTCGATTTTCTTTAGCATTCCTCTTTTCTCTCCTTCTCATGTGTGTAAGCTGGTTCGTTACCTGCTACTTTGCTCACTAATAGTCTTACTTTCAGAATGTTATAGGCAAAGTGGAACACACCATATAGAGGAAGCTCTGAATTCATTACCAGTCCAACTCATTCTTTAATAATTCTATAAGCAAAATTCTTAGCTAATAAAAAAAAAAGCCTTCTAATAGTGTTCTAATAGTGCAGTTTAACTTGTTGCATGAGCCTGTCTCAGCAGCTACTCATTTCTGATAGTGTTATATTTAACTTTCCAGCATCCCTTAGGGTCCTAATATTGAGAGTTTCTGTCCTACTCAAAAATAAAACCAAACCCAACACAAACAAACAAACCAAAACAAAATAAAACCCCATCCAACCAATCAAACAAAACCTAACACCCTTCCCCCAAACAACAACAAAACAAAGCACAAAAGGTGGTACAAAAAAGATGGTGCTCACAGTAAGTTCTCCACATCCCAAAGCCTTCACTAGGAGGAGCACGATGCTTGTTATGAGGGTTTCTCTTTTCTCAGGGGGTGCACAAAGTTGCACAGTTTGCTTCCTTTTTAGAATCATGTTATAGTTGGAGAAGACCTCTAAAACCATTGAGTCCCATGTTACAGTTGGAAAAGACCTCTAAGACCATTGAGCCCAACCATTGACCTAACACCATCACAGCCATCTAACCATGATCCAAAGTGCCATGTCATAGAATCATAGAATCATAGAATGGTTTAGGTTGGAAGGGACCTCAAGGATCATCCAGCTCCAACCCCCTGCCACAGGCAGGGACACCTCCCACTAGAGCAGCTCGCCCAAGGCCTCATCCAGCCTGACCTTAAACACCTCCAGGGAGGAAGCATCCACAACCTCCCTGGGCAACCCATTCCAGTGCCTTACCACCCTCACTGTAAAGAACTTCCTCCTAACATCCAGTCTAAATTTCCCCTCTTCCAGCTTAAACCCATTCCCCCTCGTCCTAACATTACTAGACCGTGTAAATAGTCCCTCCCCAGCTTTCCTGTAGGCTCCCTTCAAATACTGGAAGGCCACTATAAGGTCTCCTCGAAGCCTTCTCCTCTCCAGGCTGAAGAGCCCCAACTCTCTCAGCCTGTCCTCATAGCAGAGGCGCTCCAGCCCCCTGATCATCTTCGTGGCTCTCCAGGGATGGTGACTCTGCCACCCCCCTGGGCAGCCTATTATAATGTCCTATCATCATTTCAGTGAAAAAAAAAAGTTACTGATCTTGAGTCTAAACCTCCTCAGGTGCAAATTTGAGATCACTTTCTCTTGTTCTATTCCTTGTTACTAGGGAAAAGAGACCAACATCCAACTCACTGCAACATCCTTTAAGGTGGTTGTAGAGAGAAATTGCAAGCCAAAATAGACAATAAATAAACAAATGAATAATTAAGTAAAATTAAAATGAAATAAATTAACAAAGAACTTAATTAATCTATAAGTGCTGTTTCTTTGCATCATCATTGCAGAGGTACTTCTCTTTAGACCATATTCCTGTTGAGGGACACAAAACTACATGCGCGAAAGCCTCATCACGATAGAGTGGATTAGAGGATGGAAAGAAAAACCATCAACCTGTTCTTTTCCCTTATAAAACCAAAATGTAGCCATTCTGAGATGCCAGGAAAATGGCTCATGAAACCAGAAAGCCTTGAAAAGGGTACCAAGGGCTTGAATAGCTGCAGTATGTTTGGTATATTGGCAGAAAAATGTCTTTTCCACCAGAACTTCTGCCACAGATCACCATGCTTCTTAAGAAATATGGGTCACTTGAAGCCACATGAAAGCAGATTTGAATTCCACTGGAGAACTTGAAGCATCAGAGAACAAATGAAGCAACAATGAATTATTAGTATCTTATGTGAAAGGGTAGGAAGTATAGGTCAACAGCACCACTTTCTTCTCTGCTGTAATGACCACAAATCAATTTCCTGGCACTCCCTGATGAAGAATTGTAATTCTGCTCTCCAAAAATGGTTGTCCTGGTCTAAAACCAATTACCACACTCAATTCAAGTGAGATTTATATTCTTTAGTGGTGACTCTGAACCTTATAAGAAGAAGGCAGGAAGTTCTGAAAGTTCTCCAAGGCATCAGACCACCTCTGTAACTGATCCATGTCTTCCTCTGATGACACAAAGTTATCCAGAAGCTGCAAATAACCTTAAAATAGAAATGCTGTGTTGAAGGAAAGCATTTTCATACCTTCAGAAATCCGTAAAGTGAATCAGTCTAAGTTTAGCTGCTGAAGCAGTGAACCTCACCATATCATCCTCCTTAATCATGCATTGGAACAGGCTCCCCAGAGAGTTTGTGGGGTCGTCTTTTCTGGAGACATTCAAGGCCTGTCTGGATGTGTTCCTCTGTGATCTGTGCTAGGCTGTGTGGTCCTATTCTGGCAGGGGTGTTGGGCACAATGATCTTCTTGGGTCCCTTCCAACCCTTAATATCCTGTGATCATCCTCACTACTTGTTTTCGTTTCCTCCAAAGCTCTTAGCAGCAAACTGGAGTTCTGACTTCAATGCCACTTTGGCTGCACTAGCATTCTTGATCTGAACTCTGTATGAATTCTGTAGAAAAGCAATGGTGGTTGGAGCACTGTGATTAGATTTGATATTTATATTACTATCCAGAAGAAAGTTTGGATTTAACTTCAGGAAAACAGCTATGTAATTAAGGATGACCTTTCCATACATCAGCTTACATGGATTTTAATACTAAGGAACAGCATCTTCCCAACAGAAACCCACAGCAGACATGACAGAAAACTACTCCCTGACTGATATTTCTGTGCTGTTAGTGGCACGGGAATACAAAAGCGATAAGCTGCAGGAATCAGATAGCTCCAAGTCTCATCTGCTGCTGCTGCTGCAACTTCAAGGTTAGGGAGTTAAAGGGGGAACAGCAGAGGATAGAAGGAGGTTGATGTTACCTTCCTTGTTTTGTGTGAATGTTGTGGTCACCTTCAACTTGATGTAGAGACTTTGTTAGCAGAATACTTGCAACTTGAAAGTGAAAAGCAATTTGGAATTCATTATCAAACAAAAAATATGTAGGTTTTATAGGGACAGGGATCTACTTGAGAGAGTCCAACAGACGACTATAGGGATGATGAAGGGACTGGAGCACTGCCTGATGAGGAAAGGCTGAGAGCCCTGGGGGCTGTTAGTCTTGAGAGGAGAAGACTGAGAGGGGATATAATCAATGTCTAAAGATCTGAGGGCTCTGGGTCAGGAAGGAAGGGACAGGGACAGCCTCTGTTCACTTGTGCCTTGGGATAGCACAAGGGGCAATGGAAATTACAGCACAGGAAGTTTCACCTCAACATGAGGAAAAATTTCTTTACTGTGAGGGTGACAGAGCACTGAAACAGTCTGCCCAGAGAGGTGGTGGAGTCTCCTTCTCTGGAGACTTTAAAGTCCTGTTTGGATGTGTTCCTTTGTGTTCTGTGCTAGATTCTGTGGTCCTGATCTGGCAGGAGGGTTGTACTCAAAGATTTCCAGGTCACTTCCAACTTCTGCCATCCTGTGATTCGATGAGCTGTTAGATGAAGCATCCATGTGCTCAGCATTCCTGTATAGCACCCAGAAAGTCTCTACTGGCTATGCAAGAAATGGAAGGTTGTAATTTGCAACTTCTGGGAATAAGCTCACAGTCTCACTGAGCTGCCATTGTCTCCCAGCACCATGGACACTGATGACTGATAACCCAAAACCTCCTAAGCAACCTCAAGCAGAATCACTTAATTTTTGCCATTAGTGTTATGTATCTTTCCGAGCTGTTTTTTCTCCTCTTGAACCCTTTTATACTCCAATAGGTTCTCCAGAAAGGTAGTTGAGGCCCCATCCCAGCAGATATTCAAGGTTAGGCTTGACAAGGCTCTGAGCAACCTGATCTAGTGGGAGATGTCCCTGTTTACTGCAGAGGAGTTGGAGTAGGTGACTTTTGGTGGTCACTTCCAATCCAGACCATTATATGACTCTGCAATTCTTCCTGACATCATTGGGAAGTGAGAAAAGAGTAAGCAAGTAATAAGAAAATTACTCTCCTTCTTGGAGAGGTGTACCTACATTGCCCAAAAATATTGTGGTCATTGCAATCACTTTAATTAAAGGATGCTCTCTGAAAATACCTTTAAACAGTTCTTCATTCTTTATTTACTGAACAAAACCAAACTGTCTCTGAGTCCCAGACCCAAAGAATTAAGCCTATATTACTTCTGTTTATAAATCATTAGTCATAATGATTCTCAGCCAGTGAACCTCTTGATATTAGGAGGCAGAAACATCCACACGTTAGTTTGCTCCAGCTACCACCACTCTCTATTGGCTCAATAGCTGCTGACTACTGAATACTCGATTTTATTGCAAAATTTGAAGTGCTTTTTTATTGAAAAGCTAATAAAGGATCACATTTATGTAATTTTTCTGACTGTGTTGAAATTCTGTGCCTGAACCAAGTACTTCTGCTTTCCTCAGTAGCTTTCTAACTTGCCTTCCTCCTCCGCCTACGTTACACAATAACACTGCTTTAATAACACTCTTTAAGATTACAGAAACTGATGGAATAGTTATAAAATTCTAAACTTATATTATTTTCCAGATGAGTTCAGAATGTTTTAGCCAGTGATCATTCACTGACATCACAAATTTGTAAGGAAATGGCAATATTTCCAGAAGGTTTGTGATCCCATCTTAATTTCTACAGAGTGAACTCAACATTGCATGATAGTTTGCTTTACTCCTTACAGAATTCCTTCTCTTGTTTTCAGTCTTACTTGCTCTGAGTTTTATTATTCTATCCCATCTTAATTTCTACAGAGTGAACTCAACATTGCATGATAGTTTGCTTTACTCCTTACAGAATTCTTTTTCTTGTTTTCAATCTTGCTTGCTCTGAGTTTTATTATTCTTTCCAGGGTAGTGCTAAGAAAGATTTGGTCTTGCTCAGTTGAAAGAGCTGTTAAAATCACAGCCAATTCCCATCTCACCTGTTAAAATCCCACTTCCAGTCTGCTTCCCGCTGCTGCTGTTTCCTTTCTTGTAGGTCATGCCAGGTATTCTTAGCTGACAAAGCTGTGCCTCTTAAGAGGTTCACAGCCTGGAGGGATGGGAAGAGGAGATTCACCCTGTCAGCTTCTCACCAGAGCCTTACCACACTTTTTCCATGTCACCATCACCACTTACCTTCAGAAATAACCGGCGTCTACATAACATAATGTGCACATACCACTCTTCCTGATACTGATTTGCATATTAAATATGAACACACAACTTGTGGGTAACCTTTCTAACTATGAGCTATTACAGTCCTCATTCTATATAGTAAAACTCAAAAAGTATTACTTAATTTCTACTTTGGAAATCTGCAACCCCCTGTTAAATCTCAGAGGAGGAGAACTGGAAATGGGGAGTTGTTCTTTCCCTTGAAAATAGGGAGGTTAATAGGGCTACTAGCAACGTGCTGCTTCCAAAGCAGGGAGTACAACCAACAGGTAAGAGAAAGAGGATGGGGGAAACTTAGAGCCACACAGATTTGCAGAATATTAGGAGTTGGAAAGGACCTTGAAAGATATCCAGAGCAGTATCAGCTAGAGTAGGTCTCACAGGAATGAGTTCAGGTGGGTTTTGAATGTCTCCAGAAAAGGAGACTCCACAAAGTCTCTAGGTAGCAAATTTCAGTGTTTTGTCACCCTCAAAGTAAAAAATCTTCTCCTTATGTTCATGTGGAACTTCCTATGCTCCAGCTTGCACCCATTGCCCCTGTCCTGTCATTGGACAACACTGAGTAGAGCCTGACTCCATCCTTCTGACATCGCCCGTCACATCTTTATAAGCATGAATGAGGTCACCTGTCAGCCTCCTCCTCTGCAAGCTAAAGAACTCCAGCTCCCTCAGGCTCTCCTCATAGGGAAGATGTTCCATTCCCCTCAGCATCTTTGTATCTCTGCACAGGACTCTTTCAAGCAGTTCCTTGTGGTTCTTGAAGTGGAGGCTCCAGAACTGGACACAATATTCCAGATGCAGCCTCACCAGGGCAGAACAGAGGGAGCAGAGAACCTCTCTGACCTATTAGCCACAGGCTTTCTAATCCACCCTTGATGCCATTGGCCACAAGGGCACATTGCTGCACATGGTCATGCTTCTATTCACCAGGATCCCCAGGTCCCTCTCCAACAGGTCAGTCCCCAACATGCACTGGTACATGAGGTCATTCTTTCACAGATGCAAAACTCCACACTTGTCCTATATTCAAAGTCCTGTGGCCAAGATATTTCTGGATGCTAATATTTAATACAAGTAGAACATTACTCATCTTTCCTGCCTCTGTAAATTGCAATCCTTAGATAACCAAGTAGTATAAAGGGTCTCCTGAAGCAGAACTCAGTATATTCCACATTCTGTTCATTCTTTGTAGTCGGATTTTATTGCCACAACCATTTCTTCATCTCTGATTCCAAATATGGTAACTGAAAATGTCATATTTCTCCTCTAAGTCACTTCTGTCACTCATGATGTCTCTTGGATCTGTGTATTTAAATAGCTCAAATAGGGAAAAACAACAATGTTTTGACATTTTGGTTTTTTGAATGTGCTTTGGTATTAACTAGTAGCAGAAAGCTTCCTGTGTTAGGCAATAAAGCAAAGCATTTTGTTTCCATAAGTGGAATGTCGTGTATTATCAAACCGAGTTCTCCCTGCTTCTGATAGCTTTCCCATGTGTTTATTTAAAGGGTCTTACTGAATCACAGCTCGAATATTTCAATCTCAATTTATTTTCAGCCTTTTACTAGATTTGGATGAGCTGCAAACTCGAATCATTGTTATTATTTATTAGTGTGCTGCTCCTGTTCTATGTATGTGGAACAGAATATTAAATATTTAAGTTGTTTTGATAGCATTTACCAGAATAGCCATTACAATTTAGTTACTAGAGGAGCTATCTCCTGATATTTTGCTTTTGAAAGCACAAAATAAATCTCTCAGAAGCAAAAGTCTGACATTTATTGCCATCATTTTAATTCTACAGTTTAACATTCGCTTTTCTTCTCCGTGGATGTTTGGGATTGTTCAGTTTGGAGAAGAGAAGGCTCTCAGAAGACCTTCTTGTGACCTTCCAATATCTGAGACTTACAAGAAAGCTGGGGAGGGACTTTTTAGGGTGTCAGGTAGTGATATGACTAGGGCAAATGGAACAAAACTAGAAGTGGGTAGATTCAGATTGGATGTTAGGAAGCTGGGGTTGTTCAGCCTCGAGAAGAGGAGGCTCAGGAGTGATCTCATTGCTGTCTACAACTACCTGAAGGGAGGCTGTAGCCAGGTGGGCATTGGTCTCTTCTGCCAGGCACCCAGCAACAGAACAAGGGGACACAGTCTCAAGTTGTGCCAGGGGAGGTCTAGGCTGGATGTTAGGAGGAAGTTGTTGTCAGAGAGAGTGATTGGCATTGGAATGTGCTGCCCAGGGAGGTGGTGGAGTTGCTGTCCCTGGAGGCATTTGAGAAAAAATTGAATGAGGCACTCAGTGATATGGTCTAGTTGATTGGACAGGGCTGGTTGATAGGTTGGACTGGATGATCTTGGAGGTCTCTTCCAACCCTGAGAATTCTGTGATGGAACAGCTGCATCAAAATCCATATTCAAGTTAGACTTAAGGCACAACATTTAAACTCTGTACGCTTTAGGTAGATGTTACTTGCTCACCATGTGTTCATAACAATCAGTGTTATACAACATACTCGGTTGGCATGGCCCAGACTTTGATGTTTTATAATGCAGACTTTTTATTTTTTAAATGCTACTGGCTCTGTGGGTTTTCAAGTAAATGCTTAAAATCCTCAACTCAAAACAGAACAGCTTTGTTTCATTGCTGTTTTTTTTCCCCATACAGTAAAGAGTTACTGAATAGTAAAGTTTCTAATCCAGAATGTATTTGGGTGGATTATCTTCTAGTTTAGAAACACTGTGGATGCACGTTTTGGAGATTGCTTTCTCAACTCTTTGTACTTACATTTTGCACATAGTTTTGTCAGAGCTTTGGATGAAAATTGAACAAATCTTCACAAGACACAAATTGGTACACATCTGGAGAGCACCTCTCCTATGAAGCAGGCTGAAAGAATTGGGGCTGATCATCCTGGAGAAGATAAGTCTCTTGGGAAAATTTATTGCTACATTTCAATATTGAAAGGGGACCTACAGGAAGGATAAGGAAGGATTGTTTAGAAGGGCCTGTAGTGATAGGAAGAGGGACGATGGTTTGAAACTGGAGCAGGGTAGATTTAGGTTGGCATCAGAAGGAAGTTCTTCACAATGAATCAGGCTTCCCATGGATATAGCTGAGGCCCCATATCTGAAGACATTCAAGAATAGATGTGATGTGGCTGTAAACAGCCTGATCTAAACAGCCTGATCCATCTGGAGATGTCCCTGCTGACTGTAGGCGAATTGGACAAGACCTTTAAGGATCTCTTCCAACTCGATGCAATGTGTGAATCTGTGACAAAGCTTGTAGGGATTCTTGCAAAACTGCTCCATCTCCAGCTGTTTCTTTCAACCTCAGTAGAGGTAAAGGAAACTGGAAATGAGAGGGAGATTAAAAGACAGCAAATGTGACAGCTCTATTTAGAGAGAACAACATAGACATACATTGATATTCTGCATCCTACTTAAAGGAACAACAGAATCATAGAATGGTCCAGGCTGAAAAGGACCTCCAAAGGTCATATAGTCCAACCTCCTCTGCGGTAAGCAGGGACATCATCAACTAGGTCAGGCTGCCCAGAGCCCTCTCCAGCCTCATCTTGAATATCTCCAGGGATGGGGCCTCAACTACCTCTGTGGGCAACCTGTTCCACTGTTCCATCACCCTTATGGCAAAGAACTTGCTCCTAATATCCAATATAAATCTGCTCTTCTTTACTTTGAAACCATTGCCCCTTGTCCTATCCCCACAGGCCTTTCAAACAGTCTCTCTCCATCATCCTTGTAGCCCCCTTCAAGTACTGGCCAGCTGCTGTTAGGTCTCCCCGGAGTCTTCTCTTCTCCAGACTGAACACTCCCCACTCAGCCTGTCTTTGTAGGAGAGATGCTCCAACCCCTGATCATTTTCATGGCCCTCCTCTGGACCAGATCCATCAGGTCCATGCCGTTCCTGTACTGAGGGCTTCAGAGCTGGATGCAGTACTCCATGCATCTCAGCTAGATTCTAGTTGCAAGTTATCTTCAAAGGTCACCTCTCATTTTCAGTTTATTTGACATCCTCTTCAGTAAGATTTTTTTTACATTTGTTTAAGATACAAACTTTCACTTCTTCAGAAAAATATGAGTTAGTATCACAAAGACTATTCATCAGGGCTAATCCCTTCCCCAGCTTCTTTAGACAAAAAGAGAGAGAGGAAGGGACAGAGAGAAACAGAGAGAGATTCTCCTTTGGAGAATGACTCGACAGGAGCTTAATTTAGACTCTGGTCTCTGTGTCTAAAATTAGCCATTGTGAACTGTTTATCCACCCTTACTAGTCCTGCAATGATAACATTAATGATCTTTAAAGGTTCCTCTAGATGATCTTTAAAGGTGCCTTCCAACACAAACCACTTTCTGACTGTTAAAATGAAAACAACCGCTCTGAAGAAACAAGGAACCAAATACTCGTCTGAAAGAGGCATATCCAACTGTCTGCTTAACATAAGCATGGGTGTAGGAAATAAACATGCACAATGCAATAAGTACTCACAGAAGAAAACTTCAGCTTTGGCTGTGATCCTCCTTTTAAAGGCCTGATCACCTTTGAAGCATTGAGTCAAATTGATCTGCTATAATCGCTGAAGATCTGTAGGTTTTCTGTCAACCATCCTGTGTTGACAATGCTTAGTCTATAGTTAGAGAAGCAAATTCCAGGAAACATGCAAGTGATGATATTCTCTCTCTATTTTACAGTTCAGTGACACTTTTTCACCTTGAGTTTGCATTCATCTTTGCTTGAAAACTTTCCTAATAGAATCTAGCTGAGAGAGATGTAGAAGCGATGATGAAAGTCACTGGGTAATTGCAAGGCAAAGAAAAATTGTGTCTCAAGAGGTCACATGAAGTCCCAAAGTTTAATGTGAATTCAGGTTTGATAGTTATTTCAGTATAGGTTACCTTTTTTATTCTGTGGCAGAAATCCAGCTGCTTCTAACATGTCACTCCTGAAACAAATTATTCTGTGTAGAGGAGCTCCATAATTGTTTTTTTCAGGTCTCCTGTCTTTTCTTCCCCTTTTCTTCCCATATGCTCAGTACCACTCAACATGCAGGAGTTAGGACATAAGCTTACAACAGGTATTTATTTTAACCTGATATTGCTCTTCCTAAGAAAATGCAGTCCATGAGGAGTTTTTGTACTATCATAGCTTGGAATCTTGATGCACTGATGCTGATGATACCAAACTTGGAGGCTTGGCTGACACACCTGAGGGCTGTGCAACCATTCACCAAAATTTGGACAGATTGAGAGTTGGGAAAAGAGAAACCTGATGAGGTTCAACATGGATAAGTGCAGAGTCTAGCATCTGGGAAGGAAGAATAAACTGCACCAGTACAGGCTGGGAGGTGATCTGCTGGACAGCAGCCTTGTGGAGAGGGATCTTGGAGTCCTGGTGGACAACACAGCTATCCATGGGGCAGCAATGTGCCTTGGTGGCCAAGAAGGCCAATGGGATCCTGGAGTGCATTAAGAGGAGTGTGGTGAGCAGATAAAGAGAGGTTCTCCTTCTGCTCTACTCTGCCCCGATGCGACCTTGACTTGAATATTGTATCCAGTTTTGGGGTCCCCAGTTCAAGAGGGACAGAGATCTACTCAAAAGAGCTTGGTCTACAGAGGAGCATGGGCATTCTGAATGGAAAATGGTGCTCAGAATGGACCCTCCACCAACCAACATGAAACCTTACTCATGCCTGCATTTAAGGACAGCTGCTCTGACTTGGCTCTGGTTTAGCCAATAGTGTGTCATATATGTCAGACTTCATAAAAAGCTTCAGCAAAAGCTAGGAAAGCTGCCAGTAAAACCAAGTGAAATGAACAACATGTCCCAAAGTGACACTGCTGGCCCAGCCTACACAGCTCACAGCTCTCCACCTTTCAGGCTGATTTCAATATTGCAGTTTGACTAACCAAATTTTGTGTTTCCTGTCCCTGCATTCAGACAGTTCACTATACACTTAATGAAGATGAGCTTCTAAGCTCTGCTTTTCACACCATAAATGGTTCTTAGTTTATTCCCAGTGCTCACAACAAATATTGTTCTGTTCTGCTGACTCAGACTACTTCAGGCAAACATTTTAACGTCTCTTTCAAGCTGATACGTGCAAGATAGGAGTATATTCCCCTTGCAGATTTAAGAGAGAAAAAATCCTTCATCAGCCAGAACCCCATGAATGTTCAATGGCAGTTTAACAGAAGCATTGCACTGCTGTGGCTATCAGCATGCATTCCACTCAAACTCTTAGTCCCTCTTGGACCTCAGTCATAAAAGTTCTTTTAATTTGGTGAAAGTTCACATGAAATATTCAATTACACTATAGCTGTATTGCTTCTTGCTACCTCACTCTTGCATATAGTGTCAGCCTGACACCCACACATTCAGGATATGCAGGTATCTTCCATGTTATTAAGCTCTCATACTGAATGTCACTGGCAGTTATGTTACCTCCTCATCAGCCTCTGCAGTTCTAAGTGCCTTTAAGAAAAGACTACAGTAGACCAGGGGATCAGCTATTGAGTGAAGATATTCTTCACACTGTTACCAACTTGCAGTTCAAGTCTAAACTATGTTGGGTTGGGCCCAGATCCCAAGTAAGTCAATGGAAAGATTCTTCCTGCCTCCAAAGAACCTTTGGTCAAACCCATTAACCGTCAAATAAAATGTTCCTTTTGCACAGACACAAAAAGGACTTGTAGGTTGCTTGGCTCATTTGTGTCTGGCTCGTATTTCTTAAGTTCACTCTGAAGAAGGATTTTTATTATTCCAGATAAGCAAGCACTGCTCCAGAATGTTTCTGCTGTTGGAAATGCATCTTTCCATGGAAAGATTACATGATATGGGGCCATATTGCACATTTCAAGAAGAATGGTGAGACACATTCCCTAATGAGAATGAGTTTCTGCAAGAGACACCGATCTGCAGATCTTCCCTCATCAGCCTCTTTCATTTAAGAAGAAGTTCTTCACCATAAGGGTGGTGAGGTCCTGGAATGGGTTGCCCAGGATGGTAGTGGAAGCCACATCCCTGGAGGTTTTTAAGGCCAGGCTGGATGAGGCTTCTAGACAGCCTGATCTAGTATGAGGTGTCCCCGCCCGTGGCAGGGGAAGTTGGAGCTAGATGATCCTTGTGGTCCCTTCCAACTCTGACTGATTCTATGATTCTTCCATGATTTTCCCCCTTTACTCTGCTTTCGTCAGAGGCCACCTGGAGTACTGCATGCAGTTCTGGAGCCCCCAGCACAAGGACATGGAGCTGTTAGAGCGAGTCCAGAGGAGGCCACAAAGATGCTCAGAGGGCTGCAGCAGCTCTGCTATGAGGACAGGCTACAAGAGTTGGGGCTCTGCAGCCTGGAGAAGAGAAGGCTTCGAAGACACCTTGGAGTGATCATCCAGTATCTGAAAGGGGGCTACAGGAAGGCAGGGGAAGGACTATTGACAAAGACTTGTAATGACAGGATGAGGAGTAATGGGTTTAAACTGGCAGAGGGGAGATTAAAAGTAGATGTTAGGAAAGGGTTCTTTCCAATTAGGGTGGTGAGACACTGGCACAGGTTACTCAGGAAGGTTGTGAATGCCTCCTTCCTGGAGTTGTTCAAGGCCAGGTTGGATGAAGTCTTAAGTGACCTGATGTAGTGGAAGGTGTCCTTGCCTATGGCAGGGTGGTTGGAACCGGATGATCTTTCAGGTCACTTCCAACCTAAACCATTCTAGGATTCTATGATTCTTCTATGATTCACAATACAACTGCCTGCAACTACAAAAGCCAGAAGTTTTGACTGGTTGTGGCAAAGAGTGAGAACTAGCCCTGCAAAAAAACATACAAATCAGAAGAAAGGTTGTTTTCCTGCAGGCCTTGCTTCACCCTTTGCACCTGCAATTCAGAAGGAAAATAAGCTTCTCGTTTCTTCAGTGTTTTCCTCTGTCATGCTTGCTCAGACCATGCACTCCCTCAACTGGCATTAACACTATTTAAATCCTTCAGATCGACTTCTGACTCTCTCTGCCCACCAGCTTCATGCCAAAATAAATGCACTGTTACCCACTAAGTGTAGCTAATGAGCACCTCAGAAAGAATTTGATGGCTTTGAAACTGTTCTTTAAAAAGAGCCAGCTGACTGCAGCAAATAAGAACTTTTTCTTCATCCTTTTTTCCACATTATTCATTTTCACAGTGAATGAGTCCCTGCTTCTAGGTCCTGCTGGGTTCAGGTGGCATGCTTTACATTAAAGAAATTGTGTATGATATCTGTCTGACAGAAAGCTTGCAAGAATCACAGAATCACAGAAACATGCAGTTTGGAAAAGCCCTTCAGGATCACCAAGTCCAACCTAGAACCCTACTCTACAAGATTCACCTTAAACCATAGCCCTAAGCACCACATCCAAATGACCCTTAAACACATCCAGGGTGGGTGACTCAACCAACTCCCTGGGCAGCTAATTCCAGGGCCTGACCAGGCACTAAAATTTCCTAATGTCCAATCTAATCCTACCCAGCCTCAGCTTGAGGCCATTCCCCCTTGTTCTGTCTCAAACTACCTGTGAGAAGGGACCAGCAGCAGCCTCTCCACAGCTTCCCTTCAGGTAGTTGTAGACAGCAATGAAGTATCTCCTCAGCCTCCTCTTTTTCAAACTAACCATCCCCAGCTCCCTCAGTTGCTTCTCATAAATTTTATTTTCTAAGCCCTTCCCCAGCTTTATTGCCTCCTCTGCACTGGCTCCAGCACCTCCACATCTCTCTTGTATTGCAGTGTGCAAATATGAACACAAAACTTGAAGTGTGGCCTCACCAAAGCTGAGTCCAAGTGGACAATCAACTCCTTGCTCCTGCCAACCACATCATTTTTAATAGAGGATATAAGTAATATAGGTCAGGATACATTATTTAGTAGAAAGCAAAGACAGCAAATAAAAATAAATTTCCAGCCAGCAGTATAACAGAATGAAGCAGATGGGTTAAAAGAAGTACAAATTAACATCCTTGCAAATGATCTCCATGGTCAAAATGGTAGCAGCCTTGCATTCATTATGGCCTTTCTCTCCCCTCTTCATGTTAAAAGGCCATTGTTCCTTTTCTCTCCAGAGTGTAATTACCCTGGGGAAGTCACAACTCAACAAATGAAAATGCTCCCTGGCTGCCAAGCGTGGGTGAGTGCTTCAGCAGTGCCCTGGCTGCATTTCAGGATATGATGTGGGTGTGCAGCATCCATCTACTACATGCCAGCTTCTGCTAAAAGGAAACACTGCTATAAGTCTGCCAGGCTGGGTAACAAGGGACTGCAGGGACACTGCAGAACAGACTTGTTTGCAGTATTGGCAGAGGCAAAGGATTCTTCTGTCCACTCATTTCAAACGTTCTGTCCTCAATAAGAATAAATGTAACAGAATAATCATTATAATCATAAAATGGCTCAGGTTGGAAAAAGACATCTCCTACTCTAGATTTCCTGCCTTGGGCAGGGAAACCTCTCAACTAGATTTGATAGCTCAGAGACTTATAATGGAGCAGTATTTTCAATGAAAGTACTCTTATGACACCCAGAACTGTCAAGTACAATATAATTTAACAAAGATAAGCACAGTATGATGAATAATTAATTAGTTGAGTAATTTACCTTTTTCATTGTTTGTTGATTAAATCCCTTAGTGAGAAGGCCAAATAAAATGACAACAAAGTGTGAAAAATGGAAACCAGACAGATCATGATCTAGGGATGGTCATTGAATGAGAAGAGCAGTCCCCAGCTGGCAAAAATTGTCACAATATATTAACAACAAATATAGAACCATAGAATCCACCAGGTTGGAAGAGACCTCCACGATCATCCACTACAACCTATCCAACCTGTCCATCCAGTCCAACCTATCCAATCAAGATCATCCAGTCCAGCCCTATCCAATCAACCAGATCACAGCACTAAGTGCCTCATCCAGGCTTTTCTTGAACACCTCCAGGGATGGCAACTCCACCACCTCCTTGAGCAAGCTCATTTCAATGCCAATCACTCCCTCTGGAAAGAACTTCCTCCTAATATCCAGCCTAGATCTCCCCCGGCACAACTTGAGACTGTGTCCCCTTGTTCTGTTGCTGCTTGCCTGGCAGAAGAGACCAATATGTTAACCAATGTATGCTAATGCATGCAACAACTTCAGTTAACTTTATGGAGTTATGACATTACATAAAGATTTACTCAATTTGTTAATTTAATTAGTGTTAAAAACCATCTCGTACTTATCAATATTAAAGTAATCTTTATAGGAAGGTCAAAACCATAGCATGGTAAGGGTTGGGAAGGACCTTTGGAGATCATCTAGTCCAACCCCACTGATAACACAGGTGCACCTAAATCACAGAATCTCAGAATGTCAGGGGCTGGAAGAGACCTCAAAAGCTCATCCAGTCCAACTTCCTTGCCAGAGCATCATCACTTAGACCAGATCACACAGGAATGTGTCCAGAGGGGTTTTGAATATCTCCAGAGAAGGAGACTCCACAACTGCCCTGGGCAGCCTGTTCCAGTGTTCTGTCACCCTCATAGGGAAAAAAATCCTCTTGATTCCATGGAACTCCCTATGCCTCAACTTCCACCCATTGCCCCTTGGCCTGGCATTGGGCATCACCCAGCAGAGCCTGGCTCCAGCCTCCTGGCACTCACCCTGCACATATTTATAAGCATTGATGAAGTCACCTCTCAGTCTCCTCCAATCTAAAGAGCCTCAGCTCCCTCAGTCTCTCCTCACAAGAGAGATGTTCCATTCCCTTCATCTTCTTTGTGGCTCTGTGCTGGACTTTCTCAAGCAGTTCAATGTCCCTCTTGAACTGGAGGGCCCAGAACTGAACACAGTACTCCAGATGTGTCCTCACCAGGGCAGAGTAGAGGGGCAGGAGAATCTCTCTCAACCTACTAACCACAGCCCTTCTAATCCACCCCACAATGGCATTGGCCCTCCTGGCCATGAGAGCACATTGCTGGCTCATGGTCAGCCTCCCAACAACTAGGACCCCCAAATCCTTTTCCCTTTGCTGCTTCCCAACAGGTCAATCCCCAACCTGTACTGATATCTGGAGTTGTTCTTTCCAAGGTACAAGTTGCACAGGAACACATCCAAAAGTGTATGAAACTCTCTGTAGAAAATGAGATTGCACTCTGGGCATCCTGTTCCAGTGTTCTATTACCCTCAAAGTAAACATTCACCTTAAATTCAAGTCAAACTTCCTAAATTCCTGTTTGTAGCCATGCACAACAGTATGGCAAAGAGCTTTGAGGGACTCTGCTTCCAGTCTCTCTCTCAATACTGGGTTCTTTCATCTCAATTTAAAGAAGATGAACATAGATCATACTGGCTATGGAAAAGTCTGCTTGAAAATGGGAAAGGGTCTGGTGCTGACAAAAGTAATAAAGATGAAGACAAATACCTGCTTTATTAAGACATTAGAAATAATTATTATTGTCTAAGGGGAATAGAAGTTGTTAGACAAAATAGACTGAATCAAAATGTGAACACCTTGAGTAGAAAGGTAAAACTACCTCTCCATATTACAAGCAGACTCAAAATTGGTGTGAATGTGTCAGAACAACAAAAGGCTGATGCAAAGGTATACATGGAAGTCAGAAATGAGAACAAAACCAGGATCGACCGCTGTGACTTGGAGATACTTCAGTGTCAGCTTGTTGCTCATCCTACTTGAAGTCACATAGAGAAATAGCAACAAAATTAAGCAAAGGAGACACTCATTAAGCACCTCATTTCTACTCAATGGCTTTGTTTTGTTTAGAACTGCCTCACATGTTGCTCTTCAGCCTGTTTTCAGTTCGAACTGTCAGTTCTGTCAGTTCGAACTGTAAATGGAATGTAATGAGATATAGAAATACAAATATTTAACCTCAGACTCAGACAAATATTGAGTTTGTTTTTTTCCTAATTCTCAAATCCTGATTTTAAACTCCAAAGTGCCATCAGCTGTGTCTCTTCTTTATGATTCTATTCTGCTCATTTCTTGTGGTTTTGGCTTACGGGAAGTTAAAAACAGGTGGTGCCTTTGCCTCTTTTATTTTCCTTGTTCAAGACATTTCTCAGGAGATGTGTCTCTTCAGTGTAATCCCTGGCTTGCACTCTCCCTTCCATCTCAAAAGCTAGCACAGCAGGCCTAACGCTCCCTCCACTTCTGGCCAAGGAATTGAAAGGAAAACAGCTTCTCTGAATTGATTGTCTTCTTGATTTATTCAAAGGACTTCCATGAGGAGAGGAATCTACTAAAATAAAACATACTACATTCAGCAGCTTAACCTAAACCTGTTTTGTCTTTTTGCAAGCTAAGACAGACTCCATTCAATCCAGCTGTCCTTCACTGGTCAGTGAGCTACTGAAAGACTCACTGCAGTTTCTGCCTCTGCTAACATCTTCCTTTCAAAGGTTAAATTACATCAGCTAAAAAAATAAAAAAAATATATTTTCCTTTTCTTTTATTTTTAATCTCAACAATCTGACCTGTATCAAAAAGTGCCTGACCTGGCATTATGAAGCCAGTCCTAAGAGTGTTGGGACTGTTCTGCCTGAAGAAAAGAAGGCTCCAGGAAGACCTCATTATAGGATGAGAGGGAACAGCTTTAAGTCTGCGAAGGGTACATTTGGACTAGATATTAGGAAGAATTTTTTTGCAGCAAGGGTGTTGAGACACTGGAACAGGTTGCCCAGGAAGGTTGTGAATGTCTCCTCCCTGGAGGTGTTCAAGACCAGGTTGGATGAACTCTTGAGTGACTAGGGCTAATGAAAGATTAGCCATGGCAGGGTGGTTGGAACTGGTTGGATGCTCTTTAAGGTCCCTTCCAACCTAAACAGTTCTATGAGTTCTATGAATCTGTGTCTTCAGGTTACAGCCCCTTAAGTATTTGCTGGACTATGTTTTCTGTATATAGTGTGTTGCATTCCTGTTTATTTACCTGGAGCCCATTAGTAAAAAGCATGTGGATATTTAGAAGGACATGGAACTGTTGGAGTGGGTCCAGAGGAGGCCACAAAGATGCTCAAAGGGCTGCAGCAGCTCTCCTATGAGGACAGGCTGAGAGAGTTGGGGCTCTGCAGCCTGGAGAAGAGAAGGCTTCCAGGAGACCTTCCGGTATCTGAAGGGGGCTACAGGAGGGCTGGGGAGGGACTATTTACTAGGTCTTGTAATGACAGGATGAAGAGTAATGGGTTTAAACTAGCAGAGAGGAGATTGAAACTGGATGTTAGGAAGAAGTTGTTTGCAGTGAGGGTGGTGAGACACTGGCACAGGCTGCCCAGGAGCTGTTCAAAACCAGGTTGGATGAAGCCTTG
The DNA here is from genome assembly GCA_013400475.1 of Tricholaema leucomelas. Taxonomy (NCBI): domain Eukaryota; kingdom Metazoa; phylum Chordata; class Aves; order Piciformes; family Lybiidae; genus Tricholaema lacrymosa; species Tricholaema leucomelas. The sequence continues at coordinate 111,555 of WAAF01001503.1, forward strand.
AGAGACCTGTTCTAGTGGAAGATGTCCCTGCTTATGGCGAGGGGTTGGAACTGGATGATCTTTGAGGTCCCTTCCAAACTAAAGAATTCTGTGATTCTATGATTACAATTTTTCCATCAAATAACTTAAGTAGACATAGCCTAACATGTCCATCTTTACAAGCAATGTATGTAAGTACAAACAATTTATACTTTAATCTCACTATCTGCTCCTTTTTACTCCTGCAAACCTCAGTATTGCAAAGATTTAAGCACAGTTTCATCACTGGCAATCAGAAGCCATCATATACTGTCATGCACCATTGAAAACTGGTGAAAATATTAAAACACTTCACAAATTTTTGCTATATGCTGCCTGCACTTGGAAATAAAGGCACTCAACTTATGTTGGCTTTGTGAGGATCCATAGGCTGTTGGCTTAAGACATCACTTCACAGAGTCTCACACAGAATTTCTTTTATTAATAGTAGTGCCAGGTTTTGGTGTTGAAGTCACTTAGTGACCAGCAGTGGTAGTTAGAGGGACCTGAGGAATCCCCTTCACCAAAAGAATCTCTCAGCCAAATATATACAACAGCTGACAAAGGCTCCTCTGTACAGGCAAAAAGCTACTGATCCGCTCAGTCACAAATTCTGTCTGGTAAGCTATGCTCTATTAGATACATGAAAAGTTGGATGTTGTCTGTGGAGAAATGGTTCCTCTTTCCAAATAAGTTTCCCATATCCACCAATGGCTTGTATCCATTGAAAATCACTCCAGAAGCCAAATGGCTGATATCACTCCCCTGCTTAACACTCACAAAGAAATTTTGGCTTGGTGCTGAGTCATATACGCTAAGGAAAACTTTGACCTAGAAAATGATCACAGTGCAGTGAACTAAAAATGGTCTAAAAAATAAAGTCTTCAAACAACTCCCATCTTGATGTAGTCTTACCTGATAAGTGGGCAACAACCTTGTTTAAGGAGGAGGCAGGGAAGCTCATATATCAAACTAGTTTCTTCAGCAAAAAAAATACTGCTTTAAAATCTCAGTTCAAATTTCCTGTAAATACAGAGCATGCAGCTACAGATGAAACATAGGATCATTAAATAGTTTGGGTTGGAAGGGATCTTTAAGATTATCTAGTTCAAATCCCTCTGCCATAGACAGGGACAGCTTCCACTAGCAAAGGTTGCTCAAGGTCTCATCCAATCTGGCCTTAAACATCTCCAAGGAGGGGACATCCACAACCTTCCTGTGCAACCTGTGCCAGTGTCTCACTACCTTCACTGTAAAAAATGTCTTATTAATATTCACTCTAAATCTGCACTCTTCGAGCTTTGATTCATTCTTCCTCTTCCTATCACAACAAGCCCTTGGAAAAATTCTCTTCCTGTCTTTCTTGTAGGCCTCTTTTAGGTACTGGAAGGTTGCTATAGCATAAGTGTGTATGTTACAGATTTGTTTGTACCCTTAGCAGCATTTTCATTAGAAATAGTTCTATTCAAGCTCCCCAGCTGAACACATTTGTGTTTAAATAGCAAAGATTTAGAAGAAATTCAGAAGACTCAATATATCACAGGAAGTGGTAGAGATGATGCAGGCATCTTTTTCCCCTGAAATAATAAACTCATTGCCTCAGTTCTATGCATTTTGAGCTTGGATGCTCTCCTAGCTTCTAATGTGTGAAATCAGTCAATGATGTATTTGGTTCCCCAAAAAATTATGGCATTTGATGTGAAAGGAGGTACTAGAGCTATAAGATGAGAAGTCGTGTGCTGAGTTAACTACTTGCTGATGAGGATTCCAGATATAGTTTTGGCAAAGGCTGGGCAGATGTGCTCTAAAAAAATACATAAACCATTAAGGATAGTCTAATAGCAGTGCAGTTTCATATAGCACCATTGGAAAGAATGAATAACAGCAATTCCAAATTCCTCTAAACTCATTTAGAGCCCTTTGTGCACTTGAGCAATAGGGAAAAGTCAAAGGGTGCTCAGCACAGCGATATACTGAAAAGAATCCAAGTGTAAGCTGGCAGAACACTGGAAACAAAAAGAGTGCTCAGGAGAACATGCAGTCACATTAAGACAGACTCTCTCCATTTCCACCAGCCTTTGTAATTTAACTCAGCGTCTCACGGCAGTATTCAAATTTTCCTTGCCACAAGACAATAAGAATATTTAAGAAAACACCCTTTGAATTTAGCTGCTTTTTATTTTTAAATGATGTCATTAAAAACATTTTTTAAAATATGTCTAATAATTGCTAATTTTCTTCCAGTCTTGAATATGGTCCTGAATGTTGTTGCCTTTTAACCCATGAAAGTCAGTGTGGCTTCTGAAAGTCATTATCATAGAATCATAGAATCAACCAGCTTGGAAGAGACCTCCAAGATCTTTCAGTCCAACCTAGCACCCAGCCCTATCCAGTCAACCAGACCATGGCACTAAGAGCCTCATCCAGGCTTTTCTTCAACACCTCCAGGGATGGCAATGCCACCACCTCCCTGGGCAGCCCATTCCAATGCCAATCACTCTCTCTTGCAAGAACTTCCTCCTAACATCCAGACTAGACCTCCCCCAGCACAATTTGAGACAGTGTCCCCTTGTTCTGTTGCTGGTTGCCTGGAAGAAGAGACAAACCTCTGCCTGGCTGCAACCTCCTTTTGATTAGTTGTAGACAGCAATGAGGTCTGCCCTGAGCCTCCTCTTCTCCAGGCTAAACAACCCCAGGTCCCTCAGCTTCTCTTCATAGGGTTTGTGTACCTTTGAACAGCAGAAACCAGTTATCTCATTTTGAAAATAGTGAAACTGTCTACTAATTCCAGCAAATTCAACATCAAGTATCAAGTGATAATAACTTTTATCCTACCAGAGCCACAAAGAACTTTCAATCAGCTTAAATCCAATCGAAGAGCTGTTATTGTCAGACTTTTACTCTGAATTTATCTTGACTCAAAGCCTAACCAGCACAATATCTTCTTTGCAACTAAGGATACTTCTGCATGTTATTCTTTTCTAGGTTGTCACATGGAGGTCTGATACTGTTTATCATTATAACATGAGCAAAAACTACCAAAAGGACTTTATGACTTCTCTCAGTCAGTAATTATTTCACTCCTATCATAGAACAACACTTAGTGTTCTATAGTTCTTTTTAGATTGGATATTAGGGGAAAAACACTTACTGTATGTGGTCAAGCATTGGAAGCATTTTTTGAGGGTGTGAACAAATGCAGACCATGCTAAAGGCTTCCTTGGCTCAGAAGGATTTTGGTAGAGTTTATTTTATCATAAATACTTTTAAACATAGTTTCAAGTAAATCTTTTTGAAACTCTACACTTACGACATAGCTTAGCTAGTACTCTGCTGAGTAGAAATTTTGGAGGGTCTTGAATTTCAGAAAGGGCTCTTTGAAAGTCTCTGTAGGGGTTCTTTTGCATTCTGATACAATATAACTGATATTTTCAAAGCAAACTTTTCAGTCCAACAAAAAATAATCATTTCATAAAATACCCTTGGGAAAAAATCTTCCCTTTCTAAACAAACCTGATTTTAAATAACATTTTCATGAATGAAGTATCACAATCTTAAGAAAACACCTTTGCTGTCACACAAAAGGAGTTTCTGTGGCACCTTCTCATACATTTCCATAAATCTATACAAGCTTTATAGAAGGAACTTGTTGTGCCAATGTGTGTCCAGGGAATCCCTTATTTTGTTCTTTATGCTGCTCAGCCTACTGCTTTTGAGAGGTTTTCCTCATTGGAAAATACTTCTAATGCTGTTTGAGGTCAAAAAGATGTTGCCATTTGATGGGTGTTTGGTAAGCTGTGTGAAAGAAATCTGCAATCTCCGTTTAGTTCCCAGTCAACAAATGTCCAACACAGCTGTCATTAATCGGCAGCCCTCTTGGCAGCCTCTGTGGAGAGGGCAAAGGCTAATGGACATGGAAGCTGACCTATTTTCCAACTTGATTAGTAGCTCTGCAGAACAGGCTTCTCAGTGTGAGGAGGTGAACACTGGGTTCTTCCTGTCATTGCCGAGACTGGAGTCTTTCTCTGGATAAATGAACTCCGTTTCTAAAGCTCCCAGTCTGGCATCTTTCAGACACGCTAAAACCCAGTCAGAAAGCAATATTCATTCACATAGCCACTGGATGATGCACTGTTTGAAACAAAGCATGTTAGCACTTTGGCTAAGTTTCTTTCCAAAAAGCTATTTGTTAATTAACCATTCCTGTTTCTTTTTCCAATCATATTGTCAAGTAGATATGGGCATCTTGTGCCAAATGCTAATCCCCGCTCTGTTATTTATCTCTTTGTGATTTCTAACCCTCAGCCATAATGCTGTCCTGGGTAGCACTTACTGAACTTGATAAGACCAGGCAATGCCTTTGTAGGCTAACACATAATCATAAATTCCTACAATGATGTGAGTTGGAATGGACTTTAAAGATTACCTAGTTCTAACTCTCCTCCACTGGGCAGGGACACCATCCACTAGAGCAGGTTGCTCCAGGCCCTATGCAATCTGGCCTTGAACACCTCCAGGGTTGAGGAGTCTACAACCTCCCTGGGCAACTTGTTCCAGTGTCTCACCACCCTCACAGAATCACAGAAATATCCAGGTTGGAAAAGCCCCTCAGGATCACCAAGGCCAACCTAGAACCTTACTCTACAAGATTGACCTTAAGCCATAAGCAAGATTCACTTAAGCACCACATTCAAACGACCGTTAAACACTTCCAGGGTTGATGACTCCACCACCTCCCTGGGCAGCTCATTCCAGTCTCTGACTACTCTCTTCATGAAAAGCTTTCTCCTAATATCCAATCTAAACCTGCCCAGCCTCAGCCTGAGGCCATTCCCCCTTGTTCTGTCTCTACCTGTAAGAAGAGCCCAGCAGTAGCCTTTCCACAGCTTCCCTTCAGGTAGTTGTAGACAGCAATGAGGTCTGTAAAGAATTTCTTCCTAATATTCAGCCTTCCTACCTGCAGACCTCCATACACCCATTCATTTTCTATGCTGGCTTTTCTATAATAGGCAAAGTTTTCAGTTGTGAGGAGCCTGTTAATACAAAAAAATCAACCTGTAGTCTTTCTGCTGAAACAATTTGCTGGCTATGTCCCATCAAACAGCAAAACACACGGGGAAGGATAAAAGAATGAAAAGAGACACTAGCTTTTTGGCTTATAAATGCATTTTGCAATCCTGGTGTTAGAGAATATTCATCCTCTAGCTTGTAAAACCAAACTAGCTTAATATGGAAAATGGAAACAGAGAAATTAAGCAAAAAGCACAGTGGTGTAATTTCTTCCATGCATACTTGAGCTCAAAACTGCAGCACTACTGTTTTCCTTATAACAAAAAACCTAACCTGTGTACAAAAAACACTACTCATTCACCAAGCAGATGTTGATATCACAGTATAGAAGTAAAAAAAAACCTGATTTATTAAATTTGAAGTAACATATTTGTTTACTGTATTTCTGTTTGATGACCTGAAGGACTTGGGACCTACAAGAAAGCTGGTGAGGGACATCTTAGTGTATTAGGTAGTGATAGGACTAAGGGGGATGGAGCAAAACTAGAAGTGAGTAGATTCAAATCGGATGTTAGGAAGAACTTCAGCATGAGAGTGGTGAGATACTGGAACAGGTTGCCCAGAGAGGTGGTAGAAGAACCATACCTGGACGTTTTAAGGTCAGGCTGGATGTGGTTCTGAGCAACCTGATCTAGTGTGAGGTGTCCCTGCCTATGGCAGGGAGGATTGGAACTGGATGATCCTTGTGGTCCCTTCCAACCCTGACAATTCTGTCATTTCATGACTACCATTCATTGATTAGGAGGCATACACAGCAGTGTGAAGAAGAGATGGACACTGTGCAACAGAAAGTTTCATGCTCCTTTTCAATCCAATTTTCTCCCTTTAAATTTACCTTTTGAACTTAAAAGAATTTGTTTCCATTTCCTTTTACAAAAGGTTCATTTCCAGCTTTGTAAACTTTAATTTTATGAGAATTCTTTTGGCTTAAATCAGCTTCTGAATTGGACATATTCATTTTCCTTTTGCTCACCAAGCAGACAAGTATAAAACTCTCAGTTTTTATTGAAAGCTTTTCTATTTATTCTGTTTATAAGATAGCTGCATGGCTTTTAACATTCATGTATGCTTTGGGCCATCAAAACTGTTTTTCATTGCCCTAAACGTTCTTGTTTATTTACCCTTCCAATAGTCTGACATTTGATGTGTTTAATTTTCTCTATGGAAAAAATATTAAAGGGAAATTACTCACAGGACTCTGCTTTTGCAGATATTTTCCTCATAAAGCAGATTTTTCATACACAGCAGACCTCTCAATAAGGCAAAACCCATGAAGTGTAGTACCCAGCTAGATCTTTTCAACCACTATCACACCACATGGCAATATTCAAGGGTAAGGTAACTGATCACTGATCACCCACTCCAATCTCTCATAAATAATGCCTCCTAAGATTGTTCTATTTGAGTGCCACATAAGCACATGGTTTCAACTTAAAATGAGTCACCAGTCAGGACAACAAATCAAACCATCTGAAATAAGCTTGATAACCTTCTCCAGCTGGAATGAATGAAGCACAGCACGTGTGACTTTTCCTCCTTGGTAAACACAGAAGTTTCATAACTGTTTTATTTATCAGGTTGTCTGAAGATGATGAAAACAAATACAAAAAAAAAAAATCAAACTGTGCTTCATTATATGAGTATATATGAAATAGCTCAGCTTCATTTAAGCATGAAGCTGGGTTTTTGGTTGACAGTAAACTGAACATGAGTCAGCAGTGTGCCCATGTAGCCGAGAAAGCCAATGGCATCCTGGCTTTGCTCAGCACTGCTAAGGTCACACCTCTAGTGTCGTGTTCTCTTCAGGGTCCCTCACTACAAGAAGGACATTGAAGTGTGAGCATTTGCATTCATGACCCTATCTTTCTGTCTCTCATTTTGCTTCAAAACTATAAGTTTGCAGCAAAACCAGAAGTGGGTATATTCAGATTGGATGTTAGGAAGAAATTCTTCACTACAGAATCATGGAATTGTTTAGGTTGTAAGGGATCTCAAAGATTAGCCAGTTCCATCCCCCCTGCCATAGGCAGGGACACCTCCCACTAGAACAGGTTGCTCAAGGCCTCATCCAACCTGGCCTTGAGCACCTTCAGGGAGGGAGCAGCCACAACTTCCTTGGGCAACCCATTCCAGTGTGTCACCACTCTCACTGTAAAGAATCCTTTCTTAACATCTAGTTTGAATCTCCCCTATTCATTCTCCCCATTCCTCCTCATCCTGTCATTACAAGACCTTGTAAATAGTCCCTCCCCAGCCTTCCTGTTGGCCCCCTTCAGATACTGGAAGGCCACTCCAAAGTCTCCTTGAAGCCTTCTCTTCTCCAGGCTGCAGAGCCCCAGCTCTTGTAGCCTGTCCTCATAGCAGAGATGCTCCAGCCCTCTGAGCATCTTCCTGGCCCTCCTCTGGACTCGCTCCAATAGTTTGATGTCCTTGTGTTGACTGTAAGGGTGGTGAGACCCTGGAACAGGTTGCCCAGGGAGGTGGTGGAAGCCTCATCCCTGGAGGTCTTTAAGGCCTGGCTGGATGTGGCTCTGGGCAATCTGATCTAGTGTGAGGTGTCCCTGCCCATGGCAGGGGGGTTGGAACTAAATGATCCTTGTTGTCCTTTCCAGCCCTGACAATTCTAGAATTCAATGATTCAAAGCTAAGAGGTTATGCAGTGCTCCACGACAACAGCAAGTTACCATAATTATAGATGGATGTCACAAAGGAGACAGTGAGACAGGAAAAGGGATGACATCAACATTTTCAAAGAGCAAATTCCATGTACCCCATTTAGGTCTGTCATCTGCCCTTCATACTTTAATTGTAGAATCATTTAGGTTGGAAAAGACCTTTGAGATCATCCAGTCCAACCACAATCTAACTCTACCAAGTCCAGTGCTAAACCATGTTCCTCAGCATCACATCTTCGAACTGCTTTAGGGTTTTTTTCTTATGGTTTTCTCAAACTTTCCAGTTGGTTCACTTTCAATGGTTGCAGTTTCAATGACAAGCTGTCTTCACATTCATACTTCTGCTCCAAATGTGGTTTTCGAGGAGTTCTCTCCAACTCTGTGTTTTCCAGGGATAGACAGCTGAAGCATTATTATTATTCCTATAAAATTCCCTACCTGTCATTTTATTGTGGCCTTCTATTTTACTTGCATAATCACTGGTGTCTTCTTGACAATGTAAGCTACGTTTGAAGCCATCAGTGTTCTTGCCTGCACATTGGGTTGCAAAGCTTTATCTACAGTAGAATAAAAACTAACATATTCATGTCCGTGTACCTATAAGATACTCAAACTCTTCCTGTCTACCTTTGGTGCTCTTACCTAGGGGTTGGACTCGATGATCTCTTTGAGTCTCTTTCAACTCCTGACATCCTGTGATCCTGTGAATTACTGTCTGATGTTGATCATAGAATCAAGCAGGTTGGAAGAGAGCTCCAAGCTCATCCAGTCCAATCTATCACCCAGCCCTAGCCAATCAACTAGACCACGGCACTAAGTGGCCCATCTAGTCTATTAGAATCATAGAATCAAGAAGGTTGGAAGAGACCTCCAAGCTCATCCAGTCCAACCTAGCACCCAGCCCTGTCCAGTTGACCAGACCATGGCACTAAGTGCCTCATCCAGGCTTTACTTCAATACCTCCAGGGACAGCGACTCCACCACCTCCTTTCTGAACATCTGCAATGATTAGTAGTTAAATTGATAGTTAAAGTAATAGTTAGAGGGACATCACAGACATCTTCATAGATCAGCCATTTGATCCATAAGTTGTCATCTATGATCACAGGCTCACAGGATGTTAGGGGTTGGAAGGGACATCTGGAGAGCTTCCAGTCCAACCCCCTGCCACAGCAGGACTAGAGAATCTCTCTCCAGGCCTTTCCATTAACTGACAAAAGTATATCAGGATGAATTTAAAGAACTCGTTCGTTTGAGATCAGTTTAATTACACTGAATTTAAATCTAAAATTTGAATCTAAAATTAATTGTGACCTCTTTATCCAGGGCTTTGTAGCAGGTTAATAAATATGAAAATTAAAAACTAATGTACATTTCTATGACTTAAGAGACCAAAAAGCCCAACTTATATTTCTTACCCCATTCAGAGAAATCCATATTAGGGAATAAGGAAAAAAATGGGCCAAATCATAGAAACATAGAATCAAACAGGCTGGAAGAGACCTCTAAGACCATCCAGTCCAACCTAGCACCCAGCCCTAGCCAATCCACTAGACCATGGCACTAAGTGCCTCATCCAGTCTTTTCTTGAACACCTCCAGGGACAGTGACTCCTAAAACTGCATACCACCTGACTGATGCATTTTTAAATAACAAAGATTCATGGCTGGACTCTGATATGTGACTTACCCACCACAGTGTTCCTTCAGGCACTTAAATTTTAATGCAATGTTTAGCTGATATTTTCTTTACACTACTGCCATAGCAAAATCTGTTTGGCAGTGAAACTACCTATATTGTGCTGTTGTTTACCTATGATCGCCCTTTAATGATACCACTACTCTAAGAACCACAGGATCTCCTTTTCTGAAGATAAATGCAAGCCATGAAGGCTTGGGCAGGCAGACCATCAACTCAAAACATGGAATCATAGGATAGTTTGGGTTGGAGAAGACCTCAAAGATCACCTAGTTCCAAACACCTTGCCAAAGGCAGGGACATCTTCCACTAGACCTGATTGCTCAAAGCCTCATCCAACCTGGCCTTGAACACCTCCAGGGAGAGAGCATCCACAACCCCCCTGGGCAACCCCTTCCAGCATCTCACCACCCTCAAGGATGGTTAGATCTAGTAATTTGTAGTAGCAGATGTAGAAAAGTGCCTCAGAGAAGAGAGTATGAAAGGAGGAAGTTTCTGTAGCACATTTTCAGGACTTGCAATCATATTTATGCTTTCTCATTAACTTTGTCATATTTTTCAGTCATGTATGTCCACTTTTGTTGTCATTACACTGTCTAATTTGATTCCTCTTCCATAGCCATGAAGCTGAAAGCTGTACTCCAATCCAACTTGCCTTCTGTTTCCTCTTGAATAAAAGAGAATCCACAAACAATGCTGGTATGTTCTTTATGTAAAAAAAAAACAGTTTTCTAAAATGCCAGCACTGCTTTCTGTCCCATTTGCTATTAGCTATGCTAGATGCTGTAAGGAAAGCTGTTTTTCCCCTTCTGTGATGACTAAATACTCCCATTTTAATGACCAGTGTCATCTGTGTTCTGTTAGATGTGCTTAACCCTAATCAGAAAATAGTATAATGGGATACACTTAACGAGGTAGCTTTCTAAGGAGAGAGGTCTTTATATCTTAACTCTTGTGTTAGTTTTGTGGATACTTTTACTACTTACTTTCAGACTAACTTACTGTGCCACTGACATGGATATTTCTACATGGAAATTCGTTCAAACATCTAAGCTTGTGTTTTGCCTGTACATCACCACGTAAAATATGTCTGGCTGGCACCCAGACATGAGTTGCTGTCCAGTAGAAGAATTCACCTATACTACAAAGTAGGAAATTTTCTAGTGCCAGGACAAAATACTCATAAAATAGAATGTTAGAATCATTTCAGTTGGAAAAGACCTTTAAGATTGAGTCCAATCATTATTTTATTTACTGAGTCTGGTGCTAAACCGTGTCACTCAGCACCACATCTCTGCATCTCCAGGGGTAAGGATTCAGCCACCTTCCTTGGAAGCCTGTTCCAGTCTTCAAGAATCTTTTCAGTGAAAAAGTTTCTTCTAATATCCAATCTAAACCTTCCCTGGTGCAACCGGAGGCCATTTCCTCTCATCCTATCCATTGCTGCTAGGAAGAGACTGATACCTCTCTACAACCTCCTCTCATGGAGTTGTAGAGAGAGGAGGTCTCCCCTATGCCTCCTTTTCTGTAGGTATAAATAATTCCAGTTCCCTCAGCTGCTGCTCATAAGCCCTGTTCTCCAGATCCTTCACCAGCTTTGTTGTCCTTCTCTGGACCTGCCCTAGCACCTCAGTGTTTTTCATGTAGTGAGCGCTGCAAAACTGAACACAGTACTCAAGGTGTGGTCTCACAGTGTTGAATACAGGGGGACAATCTCTGCCCTAGCTGTGCTGGTCACGCTGTTCCTGACACAGGTTAGGATGGTGTTTGCCTTCTTGGCCACCTGAGCACATGCTGGCTCATTCAGCCAGCTGTTAATCAACATCCTGAAGGTCTTACTCTGCTGGGCAGCTTTCCAGCCATTCTGTTTCCACATGCACAGCAAACACCAATCCTACCTCTGCTTGATGCATGCTTTAGAAGACACTGAAATATCAACTTGATGTTCATGAACCAAGATATGATTCCTTTCACTACCACAGCTGTGGTGGTGTGAGGTTGTAGTTGTGAGGTTTACAGGCAGACTCTGACCTACTTCATGCATTGCAAGCATGGTCTGTAACTGAGGAGTTGTGGCAAGTAATCCAACTTCTGAAGAACAACTTTTGCTAATGTTTATCTGGTATAGATGCATTTTGTTTTGTTTGTGGGATCAGAAAACAAAGGCCAAAGACATTTTTGAGGTCAGTGAAGAATGATTGGACAAGGAAAGAGCTGGCTGAGGGGGATGTGTGCTTTAGTGCATCTGGAAATATTCTCCATGCCCTTCTGGAGCTCAGTGGCAAACTGCTCCTCATTTTAAGACAGCTGGTGGCAATGTGTGGAGTTATAGCTTAGGAAGCAGTTCATAAATGCCAGCTGAAGGACAGCATTGTCAAATTTCTTATCTGAAAAGCCACAGCCACCTGAATTTAACAATTCACCGTCAGGGGAGGAAGGTTTGAGGTTTATTTCCTTTTTATTTTTTTTTTGATAAATGGTAAACTTCTTGTTAATAGAAACCCTTTCAATTTGGAGACAATAAAGATTGCCTCCAGGCTTGCAGCTAAAAGAAGAGAGCCTCTCTCATACAGCCCTGCCTGGGGATTCACTCTTACTTCATCTTCCTAGGTTTCTTCTGGATTTGATTCAGAATAATTTTTTTCAAGAGAAAATCCTATAACTTTCAGGCTCTAAAGTACCTTTGGGAGATTCAGGTTATTGGTTATCATACTTCAAGCCTCCTATTTGTCACTGATATTTGCAGGTTCTTTCCATGGCCTGTGGATCTTAACCTTATGTGAATAGCAATAAAGGAAGAAATATTATTCATCTCACATAGTTAAGAAATTTTCCCAGCTCTGATGAATTTTTAGGCCCACAAAGTACCTCATCCTGAAAAATAACTGATTTTTTGGGGCTTATTTCCTACCATTTCAGTTGGTATAAATGAAAACAGAAGGAGAATCTGTGATAACGTAAATCCTAGCTTCACTATCTTCAAAATGATTAAATGTGGACTTAGTAAAATATATCTGCTTTCCTTTACCTTTTTTTTTTATGCTACCCATGAGGGATTTTGGCCAAGATTAGTGACTTCAAGGATTTTTATCTCTAAACTTACATATATTTTGGTGGGTTTTGTGTAACAGTAAATGTCCATTTATTTGCCATTACATTTTTGCAGTGTGTGAAAGATATTCCATCCATGGTCTGAACGCTGCACCACTGACACAAGTACTGCTAAAATTATGTCATGGATGATTTGCTTCCTCTGTTTTGTTCCATACTCTTACATCTTAATGCCACTTCTGACTTTTATAAAGATTCCTTTTTCCCCCCACCTTAATCTATGTTATATAAGAAAAGACTACAGCAATCTGCTCTCCTAGCAGGCATTTCTTGGTTGTGCTCTGCTTTGCTGCTCTGCACTTACCCTCCCCAGCACATTACATTTTCAGTAGCTGCTAATTGGAGGTGCCCAAGCCTTTACTACATAATGACAGTATCACAAAATGTCAGGGGCTGGAAAGGACCTCCAAAGCTAATCCAGTCCAGCCCCCTTGCCAGAGTAGGGTCACCTAGACCAGATCACACAGGAATGCATCCAAGCAGGTTTTGAATATCTCCAGAGAGACTCCACAACCCCCCTGGGCAGCCTGTTCCAGTGTTCTGTCACCCTCACAGTGAGAAATTTCCTCTTCACATTTACATGAAACTTTCTATGCCTCAGATTCCAAACATTGCCTCTTGACCTGTCATTGGGATCATAGAATTGCTCTGGTTGGAAAAGACCTCAAAGATCACCAAGTCCAAACACCTACATACACCACCATACATACCTCCCTGCAAACTTCATATAGTTGTTCTTTTGCTGCCACATTCAACCTCCCAATCAACCTAATTTTTGATCATATCTCTTATTTAATCACCTGCCCAATGTAACTTTCATCTGTTCTTCAGACTATGCATATGCCCTAGCCAGTAGCATTTTTCCAAAGTCAAATTTCCTGTAGTTGGTCATTTTTCTTGCAGCTATTTTGAGTTTAATCTTCCAGAGAATCATTTCCTCAGCTTGTCAACCCTGTCAATGAATGTAGTGTTCTCTTATGAGCTGTATAGAGGTAACTTATTCCTAAGAAGCTTCATCTAAGAGTGTCTTTCTGTGGAATTACTTTTTCCACATTCCAAACATCTCAAGTAGCCCTCATAGAATTTGTTTTCTGTGAGTCTCCTCAAGTCTTTCTTCCTTAGGACTGAGCTTTGCAAGGAGGCGTTTGCCTCATTTGTCTAACCTTGTTCCCCAGCCTCATTCTCTGTAGTGTTCCAGTGTTTAATTCCACAGGCTGATCACCTCTGGTGTCAGTCTAAATACAAGACATACCACCAGTGCCTATCTTGTGCCAGACTGATGGGAATAAAGGGGACTCACAGAGGAAAAAGTAAGCAGAATCTAAGGCTTTTAAAGCATGTGCTAATCTCACCTATTTTAAAGGCATAGATTATTTCTTACCTCACCATTCACAAAAGTACACAAATAGTCTATAGCTGACAGTCTGGACACATTCATCAGATAATTGCAATCTAAATATTTGTTCTTGGGTCTTACTCATTTTCCAGTCCTATTGACAATTCCGTGGCTTTTGAGCTACTTATGTGATGGAGTCAGGGAAAGGAAATCTTTTACATTTCATTTTCATAATGAATACAAGTGTAGCAGGCTGCTGTTCCTGCTAAAAATACTACGAATGGCATGAACAAACACATTACAATTCATGCCTGATTTTAAATTCCTAAACTTTCTAGCATTTCATTTTCAAACTCCTCATTCTCGCTATGACTCCTATAGAGCGGAGATCCTGCAGAGATTAATTACATCCTCTACTTCCAATCATTCCATCCCAACATACACACTCCATGCATGCTGCTTGATTTACAGCAAATAAAGCTCCAAAGGCTTGTCCTGACTTTCAGGCTCTTGACAGATATTTAGAAAATGTAAGTTTTTATATGGTGAGAGGCTGTGTGATTAGCAAACCAGGAGTGTCTTTTCCAACCTGGTTAATTCTATGATTCTGTGATTCTACTCTGTCCTGGTGAGGCCACATCTGGAGCACTGTGCCCAGTTCTGGGCCCCCCAGTTCAAGAGGGACATAGAACTGCTTGAGAGAGTCCAGTGCAGAGCCATAAAGATGCTGAAGGGAATGGAACAGCTCTGTTAGGACGAGAGCCTGAGAGAGCTGGGGCTGTGCTGCTGGGAGAAGAGGAGACTGAGAGGTGACCTCAGCAATGGTTATCAATGTGTGCAGAGTGAGTGCCAGCAGGCTGGAGCCAGGCTCTGCTGGGTGGTGCCCGATGCCAGGCCAAGGGGCACTGGGTGGCAGCTGAGGCATAGGGAGTTCCATGAAAACACGAGGAGGAATTTTTCCCTGTGAGGATGACAGAACCCTGGAACAGGCTGCCCAGGGGGGTTGTGGAAACTCTCTCTCTGGAGATATTCAAAACCCACCTGGGCACATTCCTGTGTGATCTGCTCTGGGTGATCCTGCTCTAGCAGGGGGTTGGACTGGATGAGCTTTGGAGGTCCCTTCCAGCCGCTGACATTCTGTGATTCTGTGATTCCAAGTGGAATGTTTCTGTAACTTTGTGACTCATAAGGCCGCATCCAGCCAAGCCTCTCACTCCCCATGCAAGGCCCAGCAGGCCTCAGATCAGACCTCACTGCCCCCTGCAAGAGCAGGCCCAGTAGGCCTCATTGGCGTAGCCAGAAAATGGCTTGCTAGAGTAGGCCTACTCCCACACAAACCAAAGTGATAAGATCAACTGCAAACCGGGAGGGAGAGAGAGAGAGACTGGACAGTCTGCTCTTTATATAGGGAGAGAGAGAAAAGGAGAATAGAATAGCAATTTATACCCTCCCTCTGGGATGAACCACTCAGCCCCCTGCAGGAACTATCTCTGTGGTTATACCAATTAACCCTGAGCCTACGACACCTTCAGTTTCCGACTGGGAATCACTCCCTCGTGTATAATTATTCCTTGCAGGATTATAGTGCTTCTGAACTCAGCCTCCACTTGAAAATTTCATTATTATTCTCCATTTTTTTAAGTTTTGAAAGCCTGTGTTAAAATTCTTTTGAGGGAAAACTGAAGTCTTCTTCCTTGTAATTCAATTTCTTCATCTGATGAATCAAAACTAGCTCAGATTAAACTGAATGAGCTTTATGGTTTGATTAATTCATGTGTTCTTGTGATAACTCCAAAGCCCCAGAGTATTCACTTAATGAGAGCTATGTGCATGGATATTGTTCTTCAGATTAACGTTGACAAATCACCCTGAACTTTACCTTATCGACTTAGAGGCATCAAGTGCTCACATTCACATCCATTAGCACAAATTAAAACCATAATTTGCCAGTTGCTTGACAAAACAGTTGTGTGTTTTGGTTTAATTGGCTGTGTGTTTTGGTAAGGGCAACGAGACTGGTGTCTAGTTTAAGTACAGCCACAAGTCAAACACATTTTTCACTGTCTCAAAGGAAAGCTGTACATGACTTAAGGCAACCAGAACACCACCAGTGATATTTAGAAGAGAAATTGTCTGCACTATTGAACATGCCAGCAGCATGTAGGTGAGGCACAGAGGGAGGCGATCATGCCCTTGTACTCGGTATTTGTGTGAGTCCATACCTCAAGTATTGTGTTCAGCTGTGGGCCTCCCACTATAGGGAGGACATTGAGGTGCTGGAGCCTGTCCAGAGAAGGGCAACGAGACTGGTGAAGGGACTGGAGCACTTGGCCCATGAGGAGCAGCTGAGGGAGCTGGGCTTGTTCAGACTGGAGGAGACTGAAGGAAGACCTCATTGTTTTCTGCAGTTACCTGAAGGGAGGTTGGAGCAAGGAGGGGACAGCCTCTTCTTGATGACAAGAGACAGGACTAGAGGAAAGAGTTTCAAGTTGTGCCAGGTGAGGTTTAGGCTAGATATTGGGAAATATTTCTTCACTGAAAGGGTTCTCAAACTTTGGAATGATGATACTCAGGGCAATAGTGGAGTCACCATCCCTCGTGTGATTCAAGCAGCTTGTGAACCTAGTACTTAGAGACATGGTTTAGTGTTGATCCTTCAGTGCTCTGTCAAGTGTTGAACTGGATGATCTTTGAGGTCTCTTCCAACCAGACTTATTCTGTGATTGTGGGTGCATGGCATTTCAACAGAGAATTACCAACATATGTGCTCTCACATATGCCCTAACATTGCAGCTCCTCACACAGGCTATCCTAAAACAAATGCCTGGATTCTTCCTCTTCCAGATGCCTCCCTGGTACACACAACCCTAACCAAGCACATGTGAACAGTGACATGTGTTGAATCTTATTCACCAAAGGCTCTCTGCTCTTGTACTGGAACATTTCACTGAACATGGGTTTTCTTTTCCAGCACTCATTTGGCTCTCCAGGGAATCCTGCTGTTATATTTCAGGCCTGGTTTATATCACTATAATCATAATCAAAATTATTGCTTCGGTCTGAGAGTTTAAAGCATTTGTTAAACATAGCTAATGGTGCACGACTGCATGAAAGCTGGATTCTTCATCTCACATTTCAGGTGAAGAATCTGAAAACTTATTTCAGTAACAATCCCAGTGCCAACACACACACACCATAAAATCTCTCTTCTTACTGCTAACAGCAGTGGTTTTAAGGACTGATCATTCTCCCACCAAAATCATGAATAACAGTATTTTGGCGTCAATGATCTGTGGCAAATCTGGTTCCTCAAGAACAAACAACTACAAAAAAATGCACTTCTCTTTGGATTATATTAATGAGAAACCAAGAGAACAAGGGAGTAAGCAAGACTCAGAGAAATTACCTGCTTTTCATTTGTGGCCCAACAAATAAAGGGAACATGACATGAGAGGCTTCAGTTTCCTGGCTTATATTGATATATCTTTGAATCTCAGATCCTTTTCTGAATTTCCATCTCCTAGTGTGATGCTGGGAAGATAAATTCCCCAAAGGCTAAACAAGACCATGTGGGAAGCAGTAAGGAAAAACTTCACCCTTATAAAGACAGTCACACCTGAAATCAATTACTTCTAAAATAATCAATCCCTGGTGAACAGCTACAAAAATAAACAAGGGGACAAAGTTTTCTTCCCAAATCCATCATAAGAGCAGTGAGGAGCTCTCATTGTATAGATGTGTGTGTGTCTGTGTGTGTGTGTTTAGAGATCCTGATGAGCATATACAAAGGACTACAGACAAGGAGCTGACAGTAGAGAGCAGTGGTACTGAATGAAGCAAATGATGGGCCAGAAGACTTGCCTAAACCCTCATTTCTTACAGAGGATTTAAACTGATGTTAGGCCTAAAATGTAGTCATCTTTCTATAGTGGTTGGTCAATATTCCTGTTTGGTAGATACAGTCATCACCAAATAGCATCATGCTGTGTCTTGAAACAGATGTCAAGAGCCTGCAGCGTAAGCTGTTCTGTGGACATGTTTCTCTCCCCACTCCCAAAAGGCAGAGCTTAGGCAGCCAGCTAAGAGTGAAAGCCCTGGTTTTAGATTGCTTACATTGAGTGAAATTAACCTTGACCTTGATCACTATTTTTCCAACCTCCAAAAGCACAAAAGCTTGTCAAGCTATTTATAGCCTAACTTGAACTCTTCACTAGGAGTGTCAGGTCTGTATCAGGAATAATGTGGCCAACAGGACTAGGGAAGTCCTTCTGCCCCTGTACTTAGCACTGGTTAGGTATATCTTGAGTACTGTGACCAGTTCTGGGCCCCTTAGTTTAAGAAAGATATTGAGATGCTTGAATATGTCCAGAGAAGGGCACCAAGGCTAGTGAGGGACTGGAGCACAGCCCTGTGAAGAGAGACAGAGGGAGCTGGGGGTGTGCAGCCTGGAGAAGAGGAGGCTCAAGGATGACCTCACTGCTCTCTGCAACTGCCTGAAGGGAGGCTGTAGCCAGGTGGGGTTGGGCTCTTCTCCCAGACACCCAGGGACTGAACAAGGGGACGGAGTCTCAAGCTGCACCAGGGCAGGTTTAGGCTGGATGTTGGGAAGAAGTATCTTCACAGCAAGAGGGACTGGCAATGGAATGTTCAAAAAGAGACTGGATGAGACACTCAGTGCCATAGTTTAGTGGATTACATGGTGTTGGTTGATAGGTTGGACTTGATGATCTTGAAGGTCTTTTTCAACCTAGTTAATTCTGTGATTCCGAGCGTATTGCTGCTTAGCACCTGATTACCAAAATATAAAGCTTCACCATCTGTCACTAGACAAGAATCTGACCTTAACATCATTGCAGCTGATGTTAATTGAGGAGTTTTTGACTCGTGTGCCAGACATTTGACCAGTGAAGTCTGCAAAACACATAGTACTGCACAAATCAGAATCTGGGTGAATACTCAGCTTAAAAGTTTGTTGACCTCATTATTCTCTTCAGTTTCCTGAATTAGAAAGGGAGGTGCTAATCTTTTCTACCTGGAATCCAGTGGTAGAGACAGGTGGGAATGCTTCAAAATTGCTTCGTGGGAGGTCAAACATTGGAACAGGTTTCCTAGAGAGGAGGTCAATGCTCCAAGCCTGTCAACGTTTGACAGGCATTTGGTTAATGATACCCTTAAAAACATACTTTAACTTTTGATCAACCCTGAACTGGTCAGGTAGTTGGAGTAGATGTCCACTGTAGGTCCATACCAACTACAATTTTCTGATTTTCTGGTCTCTCTCACTCTCTCTCTGTTTTTTTCTGGTCTCTCTCTCTCTCTGTTTTTTTTTTCTGGTGTCTGTCTCTCTTTTTTCTGCTCTCTCTGGTTTTGCTGGTGTCTCTTTCTTTCTGGTTTTTTTTTTTTTTTTCTGGCTTTTCTCTCTGTGTCCATTTTTTTCTGCTCTCTCTCTGGCTTTTCTGCTGTCTCTCTGGTTTTTCTGCTCCCTCATCTGTTCTAATGGGGTAAGATAGGGAAAATTTCTTCTGTGGTATATAGAGCGTATCTAGAGCTCAGAAAGCGCTCTATGGCATATGGTGTAAGTTGTAGAGATACCATTCCATTATCTCTATAATAAGCAGTTGGATGTGGATCACTGTTGCCAGTGAAAATGAGACTCACAGTTTAGTGACAGGTTGTGATTTTCCCTTCTTCCTGTAAAAGCTTTGTGTTTGTTTGCTGTTCCAACTTGTTTCCCTTTGTGTAAAGATAATCATGAAGGATTGCAAGGATGATTAGGGTACAAGAACTTCTGTCTTATGAAGAAAGGCTGAGGGACCTAGGGCCTTTTAACCTAGAGAAGAGAAGCCTGAGGGGAGATCTTATCAATAGTTATAAATACTTCAAGGGTGGGTGTCAGGATGGGAGCCAGTCCTTTTTCATTAGTGCCCAGCAACAGGGCAAGAGGTAATGGGCACAAATTTGAACACAGGAAGCTCCATCTAAACATGAGGAGGAACTTCTTTTCTTTGAGGGTGGTAAAACTTTGGGACAGGCTGCCCAGAGAGGTTGTAGAGTCTCTGTCTCTGGGGACATTCAAAACCCATCTGGATGCCAACCTGTGCAACCTGCTCTGTCAGGAGTTTGGACAAGGTGACCTGCTTCCAACCCCTATCATTCTGTGATTCCCTGATATGTTCTGTTGTTTAGATGTAGAAAAAAATAATCTATCAAGACTGATAAACTGAGAAGTGTTCGATGGTTCCAAACTAAAATCCTTGCTTCAAATGCTGTGCACTTTGGCAAGAAGTCAGCTGATGTCCATTCCTTCATCTGAACTTTGACTCTGATGATGAGCTCTTGCAAGTCCCCTAAGCTAACCATGACACACACATTGGATGTTGCCTTTAGAGATAAACTCAGAAATGCTCTGCATTGCCACCTAATTAATCTTTTTTGTTGTTGTTTACATAACAGCTAAGAAATAATTCCTCATTCTGTTGAGTGCGTCTCAAGCATACTTCAAAAACTATTCTTGTTCATTCAGTGGCGTTTATTTGAATTTGAAAGAGCAGGTGAAAAGTGAGAACAAATGTAAAGGTAACTTTTTCTGATATGACTTAGAACCAGAGGAAATAGGTAAATAATTATCATAATTAGATAAGGACCACAATGCATACAGAAGACAGAAGAATAAAAGTGTGGATTCTTTTGCTTTCTACTGCCTAGTGTCACTTTACCCAAGGACAGAGCCAATAACAAGTTGTCTCATCTGTGACATTAGAATGTTTTGTACAGCCATTCATTTTGTCTCTGAGGAAAAGGAGGATCTGCTAATGCTCCATAGATGGATGAAGCTATTTGTGATAACCAAATTAAGTCATGACAGTTGCCTAGCTTTTTTTTTTTTTTGGTGGCTCTGAGAAACCATATCCAGTTCCAGATTTAACTGAAGAAACAGAAGAATCACTGAACATTTTTCTGTGGCTCTTAGGTCCAGACTGCTCCACAAAGTTGAGTGAATATCACATTCAAGGTGAACGGAATGTGTATTATTGGAGTATTACCAATGTGCCACATGGATAACTCTCCACACTACCCTAATTCTGACCTCATTCATCACTCATTCAGTGGTAGATGATAGGTCAGAATCTTTATTAATATAATTACATATGAAATTTACACAGAGAAGTTTCTAGGTCTTAACTATGTAACCTACCTAAGGGCATCTCTTTACAGAGAAATGACACTGAAGTCTGAAGGTGCTCATAGTCTTCTGGACATTATTTGTGTTCTCAAAAAAAAATCAGTTTACAGTTTTTTCCTTTTATGATCTCTTTAAAGTCATCCTGATTTTATAATTACTCAGTAACAATGAGCTAATGAGATTCATTCTTTCCAAAGTTTGCATTGCATTCTTTGCTCAGCTTCTTCAAGTAAAAAAAAATTATTTGTATCATTTTAGCTGCATGCAGATTTAGCCATCTGACCACTTCTCTGTGAAGTTTGTTATGGAATCATAGAATCATGGAATCAGTTAGATTGGAAGAGACCTCCAGGATCATCCAGTCCAACCTATCACCCAGCCCTAGCCAATCAACTAGACCATGGCACTAAGTGCCTCATCCAATCTTTCAAGAGGAAGTCTTCTGTAGACAAAATCTGAAGAAGGAATAGGTGGAAACTGGTCATGCGGAGAGAGTAATTTTTATTGCAAGTACTGAAATGAAGGAATTAGTGACTATGTTAGTCCTGGTTTATCCTTCATGCTATATTAAAAAAAAACATTATTGAAGAGATTCTCTTTGTCATTAAGTTACATCTCTTATTATTGCAGATAGCTCAACTTTCCATAAGCTGATGAAGCTATTGTCTAAGATTGCTGCTCTGCCTATTCTTTCTCAATCCTCATTCCTGGTGCAGCAGACACAAAATACAGTGAGTGTATGACAAGAGAAATGCAATTGACAGTATATAAAAAAATCACAGAATGTTAGGGTTTGGAAGGGACCTCCAGAGATTAAGTCCATCCCCCTTGCCAAAGCAGGATTACTTAGGGTAGGCCACACAGAAACTCATCCATGTGGGTTTTGAAAGCCTCTAGAGAGAGAGGCTCCACAACCGATCTGGGCAGCCTGTTCCAGTTTGCCTTAGAAAGTACATAGACTCTGCTTCTGTAAATTGCAGTCCCATGCATACACTTACTCTTAACTGTGACTTTGTTCTAATTTTTTTACTCTGTAAGATGACATTTTTGACTCTACATGACTGGATCCCAGTTGTCTTCCAGCACAAACATAGTCTCTTTGCAAGTAAAAATATTTTTTCCAGTTGCTAGGATGGCAAGGAGTGTAGGAACTGAAAACTCAGGCTATAGCAGGCATGGTGTAGCTACTGTGATGAAAAGATTCACTTTCTGTCCTTTTTCCAAAGCTTCTTACCTCCTACTTAAGAGTCCCATTGTGGCCACTGATCACCAGATCTTACAGTTCTGGAAAGGTTGCCATGATAAAACCCGAGTCAAGACTTCCATTAACAAAGAACATACGACAGGATGAAACATCAGCACAGAATAAGTATAAATGGCCATATAAAGAGTAGGAAGCATTGCCTCTGACAAAAATTCATTCTACCTTTTTTAGACATCCTGTGGCCAGTCTTTCAGCTTTCTTGAATTAGCCAGATCACATCTAATCCTTCAGGAATGCAAGGGGCTTTCTTCCTTAGCTTTCAGCGTTCTGCAGAGAGAGAACCTCATGGAGACACTGTCAATCCTTCCATTCATATGCTTGGTTTTCATTAAAGATAGCATCCACCTGTTGATATTACAAGATAAATTCCATCTTAAGAGGTAATTCCTTGGCTTTTATCATCAGAATGAACCAATTCCCAGTTGAAATCTCAATCTGTGTCTTTTAGTACCAGATGGATGGGAACAACTGACTCCTCTGGGCTCTCCTGTGCTCAGCACTTTGGTAGTTTGGCTCTGTGATTTCAGTCAAAATATCAGTTCCAATCTTCCTAATACAGGAGGCCTTGCCAGTTATTTCAGTTTAAGAATAAAAGGTCTTAGATGAGAAGAAGTATTTAAGGTAACAAACTTCATTCTATTTGCAGCCTGCTGCTAAGTTTCTTGTGGCAATCATCAATGCACCAATAAAGAATGGCATTTAGGAGGAAGCTTACTATTATTGCCTTTCTCACACTTCCTACTTTACTACACTTCTTTTATAAGAATAATTGTGTCTCTTCAAAATCACATTAGCCTTCTGACATATCTGTGTCATTCCTTTTAACTCTACAGAAGTGATTAATCTAAAACCAGTTCAAAATGTCTTCACAAGGTCTTATGCATAAGCTTGTTACCAGTATTTTCACCTCTACACACTGCTCTAGCCAGTCATCTCATTACATCACACAAAAGATTTTGCCTCTCATTTCCCATACTCCAGTCCACAAAAGCTTTCTGCTGTCTTTTATGTCAATTATGGCACTTCAAGGAAATGAAGCATTGCTGCTACAGACTTAACATGAGTTTCTTTATGACTTATCAACTGCCTGCAAACTTCTCATGCTCCTGAATTTACATAGCACTTCTCTTTGGGTTGCTTGTGTTCTGAATTCAGGATTCAAATTATTTTCCTGCTTGGTCTGTGCAAGTTCTGTCATTTTTCTGTCAGAGTCAGGTGGGTTCTTGCTTGTCTGTTTGCCCTTCTCCTTTCTGATTTTTTGCAAGTATTCTCTTAGATTATTGGATTTTTATTCAAATGAAATTTTTAAGTGCCTGAGGGCCAGAAGCCCAATCTCTTGGCTGAGACAAAACCTAATACCAGCTCAGATTAAAAAATATGTAAGTATAAAAAGACTCAAAAAATGCAATTTTACGACAGTCCTGCCTACTCATTACATGTCCTGTCACATTCTTATTACTTATCCTGTCACATTAACTAACGAGTCTGAGTGGTCACACTTAATGCTTCCAAAACAAAGATTTTCTGACTTGTGCATCATTGAAGCAGAGCAAAGATCCAGCAGGATATATTATGCCACTGGCTTCACGCACCAGCCCTGTTATTTTCCAGTTCTGTCTTTTGTCAGGGTTTTGTGACACCTGGTTCCAATGAGCTGCACAACTGCAGCCAAGATGAACATGGCCTGTTGGGAGCTTAGTTTTTGTTTTGGTGCAAAAAATGTAATAAAGGGACTCAGTCAGATCTGCCAAGATGGAATTGAGAGCCAAGTGTTAAATATTGGTTCTTGTCATTCAGACAAATTCAGGCAAGCTATGTATGAGAGGTCACTTTTTGGATAAAGGACCCTTTTCCTTTCCCTAATACATCATCGTGATCTTTAGTGTGACTCATAATGCCAATGTTTGTTTTTCACATTAGCAATATCAGTATAAAACATGAACTGTAAATGAAAAAGAAAAAAAAAAAAGCATTTGCTAAGATTTTCATCTCAGTTTTCACAAGCAAAACCATCATATTTTTTTTATAAGTACAATATCAGGAACTATCCCCACATTAAAAAATGAATTACATATTTTTTAACAGAATAGGATTAGAGATTTATTTTAAGATTTTGCCTTCAAAACTATATATATGTGTGTGTGTATATATATATGCANTGAGGCTCTGGCCAGCCTGATCTAGGATAGAGTATCCCTGCCCATGGCACGGTGGTTGGAATCATATGATCCTAGTGGTCCCTTTCAACCCTGACTGATTCTATGATTCTATGGTTCTAAATGTATGCATATATAAAATATCTCCAGTCTCTAAGTTCTTTACAGCAAGGGTGGTGAGACACTGGCACAAGTTGTCCAGGGAGGTTGTGGCTGCTCCCTCCCTGGAGGTGCTCAAGGCCAGGCTGGATGAGGCCTTGAGCAACCTGTTCTAATGGAAGGTGTCCCAGCTATAGAAAGGGTTTGGAACTAGAAGATCTTTGAGGTCTCTTCCAACCTAAACCATTTTATGATTCTAAGTTCTCTTTCAAAGACTGATAAAAACTCGGAAGTTCCTTCCTAGATTTGTTTCTTCCTCTCTTTCTTCTGATATATTGGTGATGAGTGCTCCTCAGGATAACATGAGATATATATAAATAATAGAGGGAGAAGCCCACTAATATGTGTAGGAGAAACAGCAGACAGAAAATATTATTTGCACTATTGAAGTTCTTACCAGGAACATAAAATATCAGTTGGAGAAATGTGGTGACAAAAAAGCATTTGTAATTCACACTTAGAGCGAATATTTCTAGCTCCTAAGTTGCAAAATAAGAACTGAACAATCAGAGAATATGGCATGTGGTCTCAGGAGGCACTCTTTAGCTGTGATGTGTCTTAAAAAGAAAATACAGAACTCCTATGGTATTGAAAACACTTTCCTGAAAGCAGCCATATCAGAAGAGCAGAGCAATTGTGGAGACACATTATCAGAAGTAGACAGTGAAACATTGCACCACTTTCAAACATGCTTTTCTGCAAGACACACAGGCTGATAGAAGATAATTGGTCCACTTCCTAAAATGTCTCCACTTTCTATGTGAGCTTTTCCTGTTGGCATTGCTTAAGGCTGAAATGAAGAAGCAATGTAATTTCTGCAATCAACAGAAGCATGCTGAAAGGCAGTTTTGTGTTTCACTTGTTCCATAAGTATCCATTATCATCACAAAAACGTCCCAGTGCCAGGCAGGTAGAGTACCTAAATAAAAAGCATTCCATTCCATGAGAAACCATTCAGTGCCCAAGACACTCTGCAGTGAAAGAAGGCACAATTTTCAAGAAGGTTGCTGTGAAACCTTTCATTCCTGCTCAAAACATCATTAGGTTATTGCCAATGCAGAGAAGAGGATGGCTTTCAACTGGATGCCATAAAAAGCCTGCTGATCCATCACATCAGACCATTTTACAAGAGACTAAATTCTTCTCTGTCCAAGTAGAAAACAAAATGAAACTACAAATTTCTGTAGCACTGACCATGAAGTACCCACTCACCTTCTGAATGGGCTTCATGATGTATTGTCTTACCTGAAAAGTAACTTCATACATCTGTTTTCTTAGCCTCAATGGGAGAAGGAAGCAAAAAACCAATGCACTCTACTGAAGCAAGACAAATTGATTTCAAATAATAGAACAAACTTTATTTTAGGAATGACCTGAGATAGTTCAATGGTGGTATGAAAACATTTGCTCAACCTCCTTTGAATCTGTTTCCTCTTAACCTTTTAACTGTACCAGCAGCCTGTCCGTGATATTCCCATCAGAAAATGACCATATTTTCTTTGAGAGCCAAAGGAATGTGACACAAATATGCAAATAACAGAAGTCAAAACAACATGGTTTGGTTTATTTGAATAAGCATGCATTTTAATGGTCAGAAGGAAGAAACCATTACCAGGAGTGCTGTTTTTGAAATTGCAGTTGTAATTCTAATTGTACTAATAAGAAGGAAGCAGCCTGACACTGCCATCGACATGACATTGAAGAGCTGGAGCATGAGAACAAAAGAGGCTTCCCACACAGGAAGTGAGCTACATGGGCACCATAGAATCATAGAATGGTTTAGGTTGGAAGGGACCTCAAAGATCATCTAGTTCCAACCCCTTGCCATAGACAGGGACACCTCCCACTAAAACAGGTTGCTCAAGGCCTCATCTAACCTGGTCTTGAAAACCTCCAGGGAGAGAGTATCTGCAACCTCCCTGGGCTACCTGTGCCAGTGTCTCAGTACCCTCACTAGAAAGACCTTCTTCCTAACATCCAGTTTCAATCTCCCCTCTGCCAGTTTAAACCTCATCCTGTCATTAAAAGCCCTCGTAAATAGTCTCTCCCCAGCCTTCCCGTAGCCCCCTTCAGATACTGGAAGGCCACTCCAAGGTTTCCTCAAAGCCTTCTCTTACCCAAGTTGAAGAGCCCCAAGTCTCTTAGCCTGTCCTCATAGGAGAGGTGCTCCAGCCCTCTGAGCATCTTTGTGGTCGTTTTCTATTACAAGGACACCCTAATCTTCACATTTTACTACTAATAACTTGTGGATTTGTGCTTGCTGAAAAGGGGGAAAGTTCAGGTGCACCACCTGGTTTTCAGTGCAATGCAGTTCTTAAGCATAGGGTTGGTTTTTTTTGCAGGAAGCCTGCCAAAACCACAGAAAATTGTAGGGATTTTCCCAATATCCCATAGCCAGCAGAACATAAATTGCATGCTTTAGTGCAGAGTCCAAGTTGATGGAAGATCTTGGAGACATACAAGGAACATATTTGCCCCCAGGTCCTTTTGTTTTCCAGCCCACTATGATGTATTCCTTTACTTTGGTTTACTAACAATGCAGTGGATTAGTATCTGGTACAGCTTCACTGAGATACTATGAACAGGAAAGCAATGTCTTTATTTAGGTAAAGCTATTTTGCATTCAACCATTTGGCACAGTCTTTATATTTTAAATACATAGATTGCAAACAAAACATGCACTGGATTAAAGCATGCCAATTAGTATGGTAATGAGTTCATTTTGCATTCCAAATCACAATCCATTCACTTCCTAGAATGCAGTAACTAAAGTGAAGAAATAACCAAACAGCTTCCATAAACATTTGCTTTATGAGGATGCAAAAATAAATATATAGTTAGGTAAGAGGTCTAGAAATCAAAAACTCTCCCTCATTTCTATTTATCATGTGTCTCCTTTACAATTCTAGCAAATTATTTGTGTCCCAATATTCCTCCTTGCTGCCTGTGACCAGAAATAATTTGGTCACATCATTGGACAGGGCTGGGCAATAGGTTGAACTGGATGATCTTGGAGGTCTCTTCCAACCCAGTTCATTCTATGATTCTGTGATTCTATAATTTATGACAGTCGTAAGAGTGGCAAGGAGCAGCCTCTGTGACATTCAAAAGTGAGAATGAGGAGGCTGCAGTGGTTGCTAGGGAGACAGCAGGAGCAGATATTAGTGAAGATAAACTGATGCAGTTTTATAGTGAAACATCATTATTCACCTCAAAATGTATTCCCAACTAACTGTTCTGTTTATATATTCTCAAGCTGCTTTAAAACTGAATATATGACCTTCACTGACAAGATCCATACTTATGAACCCATGAACATCTCTTGAACATCTTTCCTGTGAAGAAAGACTGAGAGAATTGTGACTGTTTAGTCTGGAGAAGAGAAGACTGAGAGGGGATCTCATTAATATCTATAAATACCTGAGGGCTTGATGTCAAGAGGAAGGGGACAGGCTCTTTTCAGTGGCACCTGATAATAGGTCACAGGATCACAGGGTGTCAGGGGTTGGAAGGGACCTCCAGAGATCATCGAGTCCAACCACCCCTGCCACAACAGGACCATACAATCTAGCACAGATCACAGAGGAACACATCCGGACAGGCTTTGAAAGTATCCAGAAAAGGAGACTCCACAACCTCTCTGGGGATCCTATTCCAGTGCTCTGTGATCCTTACAGTAAAGAAATTCCCCCTTGTGTTGAGCTGGAACCTCCTGTGCTGCAACTTACATCCATTGTTCCTTGTCCTATCTCAGGGAGTAGTGAGCAGAGCCTGTCCCCGACTTCTTGACCCCCAGCCCTCAGATATTTATAAACATTGATTAGGTCCCCTCTCAGTCTTCTCTTCTCCAGACTAAGCAGCCCCAGGTCCCTCAGCCTCTCCTCATCAGCCATGCCCTCCAGTTCCCTAATCATCCTCGTAGCCCTCCACTGGACCCTCTCCAGCAGATCCCTGTCCCTCTTAAACTGGGGAGTCCAAAACTGAAGGCAGTATTCAAGATGTCTCAAATTAAAGTTTCTGTTCTCCCATACCTGAAATTTTCATTTACTTGAGCCACCTAACATTCTTCACTGAGTGGAGTGACAGAACAGGGCCTCCTGAGAGCAGTTGGAAATGTTTTGTGGTTATGTGTTTCAAAAAGGTACATTCTTAAACAAACAGCTCCAGATGCTCTCCTTGATAGCAAGGAAAATCAAACTTTGTGATCGTTTGTTTGATGTGGTTCACTCAAGTGAAAAAAGGCAAAGCAAACAGAGGATTAATCCTTCAGTCACAGCCTCAGTCATGTTGCTTGTCACATGCATGAAACAAGCAATGAGACCAGAAAATGAAACAAAGCAATACCAAAGATTAAAAAAAGAAAAGATAAATCCAGACTGTGCTCATAGCAGAGTTCTACAGCATCTAAGTTGCTTGAGGTTGGGAGTTGTTGGGTGTTTTCTTTGTAGTTTGGGCAGATGTTTTGAGTATGCAACAGATCTGTTCTGACAAACATTGGCTTGTTTGTGGAAAACTCTCAGTCTTGTAAGGCTCTCTTAAGCAGCAGGGAAAGGTACACTTCATAAAGGAAATTATTATGTATTACTTAAGCTCTATTGCTTCAGTGAGGGTAAGGAAAGAGAAAGGAAAAGGGAAAAGGAAGAAGAAAAAGGAAAAGAAGGAGGAAAAGGAGAAGGGAAGGGGAAAAGGGGAGGGGAAAAAGGGGAAAGAGTCCAACCCCCCGAGAAAGGGGGAAGGAGAAAGGGGGAAAGGAGAAGAGAAGGGGAAATGGGGAAGGGGAAAGGTGGAAGGAGGAAGATCTATGTTTTGCTTTGTGTCAAAATTGGTAGCTGAAAGCTTTTCACATGCTATGAAATGAGTAATATATATATTGACTCATAAGCTAACAATGAACTGGATACTTCTGGCCAGTTGTCTCTAATACTTGTTCTCCTACATGATTATTTGTTGGTTTGGTTTGGTTTTTTTTAACTGTATGGTTTATATATGTGCAACTCATCAGCAATCATTGTACAAATGTATGGATTCATAAATTCCAGTTTCCCTCCTGTATGTCAAGACTTCAAGCAGCAAGGAGATTCTTTGTTAGTAGGTGTCTAAAAACTAGGCTAGAAGGCAAAATTCCTTCCAGAAGCCTTCCACACTGAAAGGCAAAATGCCAGCGTGAAAATCAAGCTGATACTGGTTCTTAACATGGTTTCCCATTATCCTATTCTTATTCCTTCCTCTGGTGTGCAAAGATCTCTCCAGCAGGGAATGTAATTTGAAGACCCAACATAAACCTGCATGCAGACAAATATCTGCATTTGCCATGAACACAATAGCTCACATACCACTGGTACTGTGTCAGCTGTCCTTAAAGTTCCTGTGTTAAAATATCCCGTTCAGACAACTGGGATAAGCATAAATAAGGATAGCACAAGGACAGTGTTTTAAAAGCAGATTTCAGACTGTGTGTCTGTGTTCAGGGTGGCAAAAAACACAACTATTTAGAAATCTGAACAATACTCCCAGCTAAGTTAAGCAAAACCAGTGGAATTTTTAGTTCTAGACAACTACTAGAATGTCTCCAGCTCTCTGGGAGGTGACACATGGGCCCAGGTTACTGTTCCCCCTTACTTCTCTCTCCCCTATCATAGTGATTGCTTTCTAAGAGCAACCAAAGACACAGTAGATTC
Organism: Tricholaema leucomelas; assembly: GCA_013400475.1. Classification (NCBI taxonomy): domain Eukaryota; kingdom Metazoa; phylum Chordata; class Aves; order Piciformes; family Lybiidae; genus Tricholaema lacrymosa; species Tricholaema leucomelas. The sequence goes on from WAAF01001503.1 coordinate 141,903, forward strand.
CGTTGTAGCCCTCCAATTAATGTGAAGATTTGTGCGGAAGGATGTACTTATCACAGGATCACAGGGTTGGAAGGCACCTCCAGAGATCATCCAGTCCAACCCCCCCTGCCGGAGCAGGACTATAGCATCTAGATCAGGTCACAGAGGAATGTATCCAGACAGGGTTTGAAAGAGTCCAGAGGAGACTTCACAATCTGTCTGGGCAGCCTGTTCCAGTAGGACCCTTACAGTGAAGTTTTTCCTCATGTTGATGTGAAACTTCTTGTGTTGCAGTTTATACTGATTACCATTTGTTCTATCCCAGGGCACAAGTGAGGAGAGTTTGTCCCCTCCCTCTTGACCCCTAGCCTTCAGATATTTATAAACACTGATTAGATCCTCTCTAAGTCTTCTCTTTACCAGACCAAAACCCTCAGGTCCCTCAGCCTCTCCTCATCAGGCAGTGCTTCAGCTCCTTCATCACCTTCATAGCCCTCCCTTGGACCCTTTCAAGTCGATCCATGTCCCTCCTGAACTGGGGAACCCAAAGCTGAACACAGTATTCCAGGTGAGGTCTCACCAGGGCAGAGTAGAGGTGGAGGAGAACCTGAGGGAGTTAAGATGCTGGTCTGTACATTAATCGACATCACTGAATAGAGTAGAGTAGGGTAGAATAGAGTACAGCAGAGTAGTCTAGAAGAGAATCATCAAGGTTGTAGAAGACTTTTAAGATCATCAAGTCCAACTTTCTGTCCAACACCACCATGCCCACTAAATGTCCCAATGTGCCGTGTGTGCACGTTTGTTTAACACCTCCAGGAATGTTGACTCTACCACTTCTCCAGCAGCCTGTTCCAATGCCTGACCACCTTTTCAGTAAAGATTTTTTTCCTAATACCCAACCTAAACCTTCTGTTTTCCTCTTCTCCTTTTGCTAGTTACTTGGGTAGTAGTATAGTAAGTTGGTGCCAGTAGCATCTGACAGAGGTTATCCCACGAGGCTATGAGGCAGTCAGGAGATGGATTTTACCCAGTAATGCTTGACTTTAACCTTGTGGCTTACACCTGTGGGACTGATGATATTTATACTGGTATATATGGAAAGATAGAAAAGCAATAAAATGGATCTGTCAGAGTTTCTTTCCTGTGTTAGCAGCCTGAATACATTGCTGGTTGCAGCAGCACGAGCTGCCAATATGTAGATTGGAATATACATGGCAGCCTTGGAATGGCAGCAGCATCTGTCTGCATTCCTGCTCTATCATTTCAGCTCTCTCAATTGCCTTTCTTCTCTTTTTGCCAAACAGGACCATCTTGGCAAAATAAGAGAGTGGTAGAATTTAATTTTGCTTGCAGCACTGAGAAGCTTTGAGCTGCTTTGCTGGCAAGCTCAATTTCTATGGGACTGCCTGGTGACTATGAGTCTGATGATGCTCTCTTCTTTCATTTGTCAAACTAAAAATGAAAGATACAAGAATTGTGTCTGAGGGGTGTTGCTGCAATAATAACATCACACTGAATTTGGTTGGGCTATGGCATTTTAAGCTGTAGAAGAGTTCTAAACCCCATAAAATCATTATTCAAGGGCAGGTTGGATAAGGCCTTGAGCAAACTGGTCTTCTCTGGTGATAATGTTAAAAATGAGGGCGGCTACAATATGCCAATGTACTTTGGAACTGGAATTTAATCTCAATTGGAATCAATGCTTAAGCAGCCTCAATGTTCAGCCATAGTGACCTTTCTTGGTGAGGTGATTGCAGGCAGGGCTCCTGCAAAGCATGTGACTTCTTGATGTCTGTTTTGAATTGATTTTCATTTTCTGAGTAGGCTGAGCTAGTGCCTTTTCAGATTAAAATAACAACCAGAGCAGGCTTTACCCACATTTAGACTTACATTTCTGACAGCTTAATTCTCTCTAGCTCTAGAGGCTTTTAAAAGAAGAGTTCTAAACTCTGTAAAATCATGGTTCAAGACCAGGTTGGACAAGGCCTTGAGCAATCTGGTCTAGTGGAAGGTGTCTCTGCCCATGGCAGGGGATTGGGAGCTAGATATATTTAAGATCCCTTCCAACCTACACCAGTCTGTGAATGCATTCTATGGTGGTAATGTTAAAAATAAGGGCTGCCATAATATGCCAATTTTCTTTGAAACTGGAATTTATTCTTAACTGGAATTAATGCTTAAACAGCCTCAATCATAGAATCATAGAATCAACCAGGTTGGAAGAGACCTTCAAGATCATCCAATCCAATCTATCACCTAGCCCTGTCCAATCAACTAGACCATGACACTAAGTGCCTCATCAGTGTTCAGCCATAGTGACCATTCTTGGTGAGGTGATTGCAGGCAGGGCTCCTGCAAAGCATGTGACTTCTTGATGTCTGTTTTGAATTGATTTTCATTTTCTGAGTAGGCTGAGCTAGTGCCTTTTCAGATTAAAATAACAACCAGAGCAGGCTTTACCCACATTTAGACTTACATTTCTGACAGCTTAATTCCCTCTAGTTTTAGAGGCTTTTTAAAACTGGTTTACTTTGAAGAGCTGGGAACAGATAATCTATCTGAATAGAGGAAATGAGCATCTGAAGTTGTGACAGGAAATATACCTGCAAGACAGTTTCCCCTGAATTGACAAAAATTAATCAAAACCTAAGTGTTATTTGCTTCCTCCTCTAAAAATGGATCCATCATCTCTTCCTGTAACACTGTTGCTCATTGATTGTGCAGGCTTCTGTTTCAATTGCACACAAAACTACAAAAATGGTGAATTTTTTTGACACTTTAATATAGAGGAAGAAACTATTTTAAAATATCCTTTAAAAAAAAGTGGCAAATTTGAGCATAGAAAACATTTTAAATTGCAAAGTTAATGTTCTTCAGTCATCCTTCACCTATTTCTGCATTTATATGTATGCAGTACCTTTGTGGTGCTGTAGTAATCCAAGAGCTACTTCCCTAAAGAAGGGTTGGATAGAACCAAAATTGATGCTTTTACAGGTTTGGGCACACCTTATGTTGTCATTGCCTTACTTTTGGATTTACATTGGTCTGTGAAGACAAAGCAATAAGAAACTGCTCCAAAAGAATCATAGAGTCATAGAATCAGTCAGGGTTTGGAAGAGACCACAAGGATCATATAGGTCCAATCGCCCTGCCATGGGCAGGCACACCTCACACTAGATCAGGCTGGCCAGAGCCTCATCCACCCTGGCCTTAAACACCTCCAGGGATGAGGCTTCCACCACCTTCCTGGGCAACCTGTTCCAAGGTCTCATCATCCTCGTGATGAAGAATTTCTTCCTAGCATCCAGTCTGAAGCTACCCATTTCTAGCTTTATTCCACTTCCCCCAGTCCTATCACTACCTAACACCCTAAAAAGTTCCTTTCCAGCTTTATTTGAGCCCACTTAAGATAATGAAAGGCCACAATATGGTCACCTGGGAGCTTTCTCCTCTCCAGACTGAACAGGCTCAACTCCCTCAGTCTCTCCTTATAGCAGAGCAGCTCCAGCCCTCTGCTCATCCTCGTGGCCCTTCCCTGGACACCTCCCAGCACATCCGTATCTGGAGGACAGTTTTCAAACTCTCAAACTTTGCTTCAGTTTAAATTGCTTTCATACTTTCAGTCTATACTTTCAGAGCTGGGATATGAGTTTTCTCCAGCTGAATTAAGAAACATGAAGCACAGGCATTTTCTGTTTCCCTCCTTTGCTCTAGCCTAGAAACAGAGGTGCAGAACAGATCTTTCTACAAAGCCCGCCAAAGAATTAGAAGTAGATTAGCCATACAGCTCAGTTCCTAGCACTGTGGTTTAATAGGTTAAATGTTCCTTTCTGGAACTGATGATTAAAGTCACCAATTAAATCAAGAAAGAGTTTTTGAACCATTTATTTGGCCAGTGCAAAGAAACCAAGCATTCAGTTGACTTGTGGAATACATTTATTAAGAACTCCTCTACATATCCCAGTTGGCAACTGTCCTTTCACTTAAGTGCCCCTTTTCTCCAAGGAAGGTAAGGTTTTGCCACTGCTGAGCACAGATCCCATCCTGTAGAAGCTGTGTTCTCCCAGGGCTAACGAAACTGAGGTGCCAGGGGTACAGTTCTGAAGGTAGAAATTGCTCTCAAGAAAACTTCCTCTTGACTAATTTGATTTCACTCTTGGATAAAGTCTGATGTAGAAAAGGAACTGTTTTTTTCCCACAGTGAGAAGAATTTTGTGTACAGTTTCCCTCTTGGGATTCAAGAGACTCCAGATTCTGAAAGACTACTGCACAGCTTGCCACCATCAACAAATAAAACAACCCCCAACCAATCAACCAACCAAAAAATGACCAAAAAATCCCAAACTGAATGTGCTCAGAACCTCTGACCATTTCTTTCATGGCATCAGTAACCACAGCTATTCTTTTCTTTCTGTTTGAGTAGTTCTTTCCATTCCTTCCTCACCTGTATATAGCACAGACCACAACTCAGCTCTTTCCTGAGGAGCTTCCAGTCTAGCCATTTTACTATAAAATCTGTTTGTAATGTATTTATTCCTCTCCTAAGGCCTCATTTCCTCCCTTTCCCCACTCCTGCATTGTGCAAAAGATGATGTAAGATGTCTATTCTTAACCTCAGCTATGTCTGTGACAGTTCTGCTTTCATGCTAGGGGACTTAGCTACGTATGTTAGCTTTTTCCAGACACAAGTCTATTTCTTTTCCTTTTTCTGCCCCTCAGTATTTTCTCAGAAACTAGGAATGTAACTTGAATGCCATTTTTTAATCTTGTCCTTACTGAACTGTTGCCACATAAAACTATTTTGTATTATAGATACTACAGTAAGCCTCAGGAGCTCACTGAAATAGAATCCACACAGTGCTTTCCTTTGTGCCGATGCAATTCCCTCTCTAACAGGATTTAATTGCTGAAAATACAAGGGACAAAGGGGAGGAAAAGGAACAGAACAAGGAGAAAACTGAGCCCAAGGCTGCATCAGCTTAATTTCTTTGTTACCTTCAGATTTGTCCTCATTTGAAGGGGAGTTGGCTACGAAGAAAAGGGAAAGGAAAACAAGACAAGACAAGGCAAAGGCAGGGCAAGGCAAGGCAAGGAAGAGAGCTCTTCGGGTGAAAAGTGTATGTAGGGATTTAATTCCAAGGAATCTGAAGGGAATATACAGATACTGAATCTTGGAAGAGGTGCCACAGCCCCTTTCAAGACTAAAACTAGCATCTGACTTGCAGTTTGCAGCTTCAGACATGCATGCTTACACTGCTTCCCTTCCTTCTCAAGCAATAGCAACAATTCTTTTTTTCTCAAAAAGGGAGATGATCCACAAGGGACACAAACTTCAGCTGAATTTTGCATTAAAAACTTTGCATGTTTATGAATAGTTATCACCCCTCTAGCAGCAGGGCTGGTGGTAAAGGAAGCAGTCTGGGAGATGATAATGGTTGCAAAGGGGCTGTGAAGCAGCCATAAAAGCACTGTTTGCTTGTAAATCAAGGATAATGTTCTCACATACTGATGTTTCTATGTGTAGGCTCTCTGCAATGGTCTCAATCTTCACTAAAATCAAAGTCATCAGCTGACTTTACAAAGTTGAGTGGCAAATTACAATTGGAGTGTTCATATGATGAGAATTGTTTGGTTCAGAAAAGACCTTTAAGGTCAATGAATCCAACTATTCTCTGACTCTCCCAAGGCTGGTGCTAAACCAGGGCACTGAGTGCCTCGTCCAGTCACTTTTAACTACCAGTGTCCTAAGACACTGGAACGGGTTGCCCAGGGAGGTTGTGGATGCTTCCTCCCTGGGGGTGTTTAAGGCCAGGCTGGATGAGGCCTTGAGCAACCTGCTCTAGTGGGAAGTGTCCCTGCCTATGACAGGGGGTTGGAGCTGGATGATCCTTGAGGTCCCTTCCAACCTAAACCATTCTATGATTCTATGATTCAGGACTGGAGATTCAACCACCTTCCTGGGAAGCCTACTCCACTGTTTGAGAACCCTTTCAGTGAAGATGTTTCTTCTAATATCCAACTTAAATCTCCACTGGTGCAACTTGAGGCCACTTCCTCTTGTCTAATCCCTTGTTACTAGAGAAAAGAGACCAATCACCACTCTGTTACAACCTTTTTTCAGGTAGTTGTAGAAAGTGAGGAGGTCTTCTCTCAGCCACCTCTTCTCCAGACTAAACACCTCCAGTTTCCTCAGCTGCTCCTCATCAGGCCTAATCTCCATACCCTTCTGTGGCCATTTGAGCTATATTTCTAGCTCAGGCATTAAAAAAAATTAGGAGCAGAGAAACTTAGAAGTGGAAGAGTATTGGAGTCCTTGAGTAGAGAGGTGAAAATTCCAAGGATAGGCCATAAAATGCCAACAATGGAAAAGTTAATGTAGTTTAATTGGAGCATCAGAAGTTTATGTCTGGAAGCACAGCTTGTATCTTCCCCTTGCTGCTCCTGCTATCTTCCTCCACTGCTGTTTTGGCTGCTGCTTTGCTGCTTCACTGTAGCTTGACCTCATCCCCTTCTTCAAGGTTATTATGTTCTGTAGTAGTTTATTCTCTTTATGCTGTTACATGTAGTTTAAACTGCACAAAAAAAAAATTAATTCTTTTTTTCCAACTTCCCAAATTCTGAGTTGTAGTGAAGTTACTCTGCTGGGGGAGGGATCCCCTTTAACCCATTACACCTTCACCAGCTTATTTGCCTTTCTGTGGACCTCCTCCAGGACCTCAGTGTCTTTCTTGTGGTGAAGTCTCCAAAACTGACAAGAAGATATCAGAGAATCAGAGAATCATAGAATCAACCAGGTTGGAAGAGACCTCCAAGCTCATCCAGTCCAACCTAGCACCCAGCCCTGTCTAATCAACTAGACCATGGCACTAAGTGCCTCATCTAGTCTTCTTTTGAACACGTCCAGTGTTCAATATGGCAAATATGGCCTCACCAGTGTTGAGTAGAGAGGGACTATCATTTCTCTGGTCCTGCTTGTCGTGCTATTCCAACATTACCCTTTTCCCTTCTCCTCCAAGGTACTTTCCAAATGCCTGAGAACCCCTGGCATGTGTACATCTCTGAGCACCTAACTGAGGGGAAACACATCGCTCCCACACCCGAGCAAAGCAGAGCCCTCCGGCCTTGGCTCCACAGACGTTCTCAAGAGAAGTGCAGGAGGTTGTGCTTCCTTTGAAGCACATGATCAATCCCATGAAAATCAATGGTGCTTAAAGTTAATCCCAATTTCAAGTTCTTTTCTGAATCAAGTGTTAAGCCAAGGATTTGTCAGTTCAAATACCTCAGCAGATCTCCACTACTGAGGTGTCTCAGGAAAGAAGAAAATTGCTTTCAGCAAAGACAATGAGAGACCACACAAAGGCCAATTTAAAGCACAGACAAGAGGGCGAAAAGGCAAACCACAGAAGAATGTGACCTGTTCTAAATGAAATTATGACAACTTGTGAACACAAACTAAATTTCATTTCTTCTAAAGTATTGTATCCAGAATTCACTGTTCTTTTATGGAATTCATAGAATCATAGAATCAGTCAAGGTTGGAAGGGACCACAAGGCTCACCTAGTTCCAAGCCCACTGCCATGGGCAGGGATACACTACCCTAGAGCAGGCTGGCCAGAGCCCCATCCAGCCTGGCCTTAAACACCTCCAGCCATGGGGCCTCAACCACCTCCCTGGGCAGCCCATTTCAAGCTCTCACTACTCTCATGATGAACAACTTCCTCCTCATGTCCAGCGTGAACCTACCCACCTCCAGCTTTGCTCCATTCCCCCTAGTCCTGTCACTCGCTGAGAGCCTAAGAAGTCCCTTTCCAGATCTTTTGGAGGCCCTCTTCAAATACTGAAAGGCCACTAGAAGGTCACCTGGGAACCTCCTCTTCTCCAGACTGAACAGCCCCAACTCTTTCAGTGCATCCTTATAGCAGAGGTGTTCCAGAGGTCATCCATTTTAACTGTTAGAGTGAAATACTAATTTTTTCTAGTTTATAACCTTCTATTTGCCAAGGGCAAGCTATATCATCAATGAAGGAGAAGTTCTCTGCAGTGACAAATAGATAGATCTATAAATAAATAAATAATACAAGCACATAAAAGCAACAATGAGAGCTAAATGAGCAATCTGAAACCACTGCAACTCTAAACCATGCTAACATTTTAATCAAATGTAAGTGTTTAAAGAGCAGATCCATTTTGTAATGAGATCCAACTGGCAAATTTACAGAAGAAGCAAATCAAGTTGGAGTGAAATATTGTACATTTAATCTTTCCAGTAGAAAAAATCATTGAATGTACAATTCAATGGCATTTCCCCAGCCACAAAGTGTTGATGCTTTTCTCAGGACAGCAGAGGGGTTTTTTTTTTCAACAGTAACTACAGCATATGAGTAAATATGTTCTTGTAAGTGCCTTCAACTTCAGTGTTTCATCATCAGCTCACAGGAAAATTTAGGATGACTATGTGGGATAGTGCAACTCAGCCAGAGTAACAAGATGAGGGCTGGCTCTTGGAAATACTTGGAGAAAAGGTGAGACAAAACCTGAGTCCTCCACAACATTTCTATAAGGTTACTCTGCAAACAAATACACATACCCAATGTAACATAGCTAATAGCTTACAGCAGACCAAGAAATAAAAAGAATTATAGAATGGTCTGGCTTGGAAGGGACCACCAAAGCTCATCCAGTCCAACCGCTCTGCAGTCAGCAGGGGCATCCTTAACTAGACCAGATTGCCCATAGCCTTGACAAGCCTCACCTTGACAATCTCTAGAGATGGGGTCCCAACCACCTCCCCAGGCAATGTGTTCCAGTGTTCCATCACCTGTTCTAAATAAAAAAGGGTGTGGAACTGGAGAAGGTTTACTTATCTATTTATGCATCTGAAAAGTTCCTCAAGACTAAACTACCTGTTCTTTTGGTTCTTTTGGGGTTTGACTGCCTGGGCAATGCTTCCTGAAGGACTTTCTCCCCAGCCTATTATAGGAACTGAAGTGAAGCTGACTGGTCTGCAGTTCCTATCTTCCTCTTCTTTGCAAGATGGGTGTAGTGGTTGCCTTGCCATTCTTCAGGAGCAACTGAGATCAGCCTTGCAAGGACATCATCCAATTCACCACCTTGCAATCCACATGAACGTAAATATGTGTAGCTTACTCAAGCTGTGCCGGTACTGTCCTGCATTATTACTGGTAGTGTCTCTCTCCCTCCATATTTTCTGCCAGTCATAAAAGCCTGGGAGACCCAAAGTTAGCTGTTGTGTCTATCATGCATTCATGTAGCTGCATTATCTTTTCAGTCCTCAGTGGAAAAGCAACTTTCATCATTGTATATGGCTTCTCCCACTCTGGAAATGGTTGAGGCCAGGCTGGGCAGGCTCTTGAATAACTTGTTCCAGTGGGAGGTGTCCCTGCTCATGGCAAGGGGGTTTGAAACTAGATGATCTTTAAGGTGCCTTCCAATCAAAACCATTCTATGAGTCTATGCTTCTACATCAACTGTCTTCCTTTCTGAAGGCTCATAGAATTCCCTCTTCCTGTTGTCCATCATAGCTCTTCTCTCTCTGCTGATCTGCCTTCAGGCAATGGGAATGTTCCCCATTTTCCTGTTAAAAGGGCCAGTTTGTGTTAAATGTGATATATGAATTTCACCTCCAGTGTCAGTAGCTGAAAACCTATTCAAATCATCACGAAAATCTTAGTGAGGATTTCCCATGTCTCACTGCCAGACAATGACTTATTATGTCCCATTCAAATTAATATCACATAGAGCACAGCACCAAGCCATTATCATCATACCTGAACCCTGAAGTGGTTACTTCTACCAAATCATAACTGACAAAGCACATGTGGAGTGCCCTAATAAAAGCCAGGAACTGTCCATGGATGTCCTGTGAGGTATCCTGTAAACCACAATTCCAAGGACATGAAAAAGACGCTGAGTAGGAGATAACGTAGTTAAAAGGACATGTTGCAAACATGCTGAAACAGAAGGGAAGCTAATCTTGAGAGGACTGGGTTGAAGGTACCTGTCTATCTAGATGGCTCTGGTGAAGAAATGAATTACAGTGCAGAAATGGTCAATAGACATTTATGTGCTGTGTGTGGAAAGAAGTACGAGGCTGTATGCATCCCAGATGCTGCAATAGCAAGTTTTACCATGTGTAGCAAAGAAAGATGTAAAGGAACATCTGTTGAAATTAAACATTTGCAAATCAACAGGCCCAGATAACTGACACCCAAGAGCCCTGAGAGAACCAGCTGGGAGCTTTCAGAACAGCTTGTGCCATATTTCACAAGTCCTGGGAAACTGAAGGAGTTCCAAGTGATTGGATAAGTACAAATGTGGTTGCTGTATTGAAGCAGGATAAAATGAATAATCCTATGAACTACAGATCAGCTACCCTATCTTGCAGGAAGGCTAAAATAAAGAAAATAAGTTCATAGGTACATGTAATAAAGGTAAAACCTGGAGTTCAGATAAGTCAATCTTGTTCAGAGACAAAAGTGACAAAACCAGGAGATGACCTCATTCATGTTTGTAAATATGTGCAGAGTGAGTGCCAGGAGGCTGGAGCCAGGCTCTGATGGATGAAGCCCAATGACAAGACAAGGGGCACTGGGTGGAAGCTGAGGCATAGGAAGTTCCATGGAAACATAAGGAGGAATTTTCTTACTGTGAGGGTGATAGAACACTGGAACAGGCTGCCCAGGGGGGTTGTGGAGTCTCCCTCTCTGGAGGTATTCAAAACCCGCTTGGATGTGTTCCTGTGTGATCTGGTCTAGGTGATCCTGCTCTGGCAGGGGGGTTGGACTGGATGAGCTTTCAGGGTCCCTTCCAGCCCCTGACATTCTGTGACTCTGTGAAAAGCCTTGTCAGAAACAGATTTGTGGTTTGTATTGACAACAACACAAATTTGTTTCCAGGAGCAATGGCGTTGACACAGCGTGTTTGGAACACAGCACATTCCAATGTTTCACAGTCAGTGCCAGACCTTTTACTATATGGCATTTCCACTATTACATGGTACATTAACAGCAGGGCAGAAATCAAATAGCTTAAAAACCTTCTCACTGACAGAGCACAGCATACCATTTTCAAAACGAACGTGAGACCTTCTTGTGGCCTTTCAGTATCTGAAAGGGGCCTACAAAAAAGCTGGGGAGGGACTTTTTAGGCTATCAGGGAGTGACAGGACTGGGGGGAATGGAGCAAAGCTGGAGGTGGGTAGGTTCAGGCCGGATGTGGGGAGGAGGTTGTTCATCATGAGAGTGGTGAGAGGCTGGAATGGGTTGCCCAGGAAGGTGGTTGAGGCCTCATTGCTGGAGGTGTTTAAGGCCAGGCTGGATGAGGCTGTGGCCAACTTGATCTAGGGTAGTGTATCCTTGCCCATGGCAGTGGGCTTGGAACTAGATGAGCTTTGTGGTCCTTTCCAACCTTGACTGATTCTATTCTATGATTCTAAAAGAGAAAAGGATTGCTAAAACCAAAGCTCCTGGACCAGTATTAGAAAGCATTTTTATTTTATCAAATCTTTCTGGGAAAAAATTAAAACCATCAATAAATAAATGCATAGATACATAAATGATTTGGCCTGACAGTCAGTACTGAGAACAACTGACACAAAGCACTCGAGATCATTTTCTGAAGTTTTTAGAGTGCAACCAGATGTGCTCAACACAACTGAACAAAAAGAGTTGCCTGTGGGAACATCCCACCCGAGCTCTGGAGCGTTTTCTTTACTAGAACACAATGATGCAAAGTCAGATGTGTGGGATTGCAGCATGGGAAAACCCTCAGCTCAACTACTTTAAGCAGATCTGAGTGAAAGCTGTTTATTGATTTATTAGCAACATGCAGTCATCAGTGAACTGTAATCAGTGTCAGCTATTAGAATAGAATAGAATAGAATCAACCAGGTTTGAAGAGACCTCCAAGATCATCCAGTCCAACCTAGCACCCAGCCCTATCCAGTCAACCAGACCATGGCACTAAGTGCCCCATCCAGGCTTTTCTTGAACACCTCCAGGGACCACCACCTCCCTGGGCAGCCCATTCCAATGCCAATCCCTCTCTCTGTGAAGAACTTCTTCCTAGCATCCAGCCTATACTTTCCCTGGCACAACTTGAGGCTGTGTCCCCTTCTTCTGTTGCTGGTTGTCTGGGAGAAGAGACCAACCCTCACCTGGCTACAACCTCCCTTCAGGTAGTTGTAGACAGCAATGAGGTCTGCCCTGAGCCTCCTTTTCTCCAGGCTATACAGCATAAACCCCTGCTGCTGCCAGACCCCCACTAATGTGCCACTGTAGGGAGGTGCCCCATGTGCACCCCAAGGAGAGGTTCCTTCATGGACATCAGGAAAAAGTTTTTCATGGAGAAAGTGATCAGGCACTGGAATGAGCTGCTCAGGGAGGTGGTGGAGTCACCAAGCCTGGATGTGTTTAAGGGTCATTTGGATGTGGTGCTTAGGGCTATGGTTTAAGGTGATGCTTGTAGAGTAGTGTTCTAGGTTGGACTTGGTGATCCTGAGGGGCTTTGCCAACTTGCATGTTTCTGTGATTCTGTGCTGTGTGTCCCTGGCTGGGTGCAGGTTCTTCTTCTTGCAGACAAAGCTGGGGATTCTGTGAGGCAGTGCTTGGCTGTGCTCGCCAAGGCACCAAGGCTCCCAACATCCCATTTTCAGCTTTAATATCACTGTGATGCTACTTGAGTTGGTGACTGAGGGAGCTTGGATGTCTTAATCTAAAAATTTCAAAGAAGTGTCTCTTAGATTGTTTAGTCTGGAGAGGAGGAGGCTAAGGGGAGGCCTCATCACTCTCTACAACTACCTGAAGGAAGGTTGGAGCAAGGAGAGGGCAGCCTCTTCCCCTTGATGGCAAGAGACAGGACCAGGGGAAATATCTACAAGCTGTACCAGGGGAGGTTCAGACTGGTCATTAGGAATATTTCTTCACTGAGAGGGTTCTCATACATTGGAACGATCTGTTCAGGGCAGTGGTGAAGTCACCATCCCCAGGGGCATTCAAGCAGTTGGGGGGCATGATTTAGTGTCAATCCTTCAGTGCTGTGTTGAAGGTTGGACTAGATGGTCTTTGAGGTCTCTTCCAGCCAGATATGTTCTGTGAGTCTATGATGTTCCCCCTTGACTCTTTTCAGAAGGTTGGCTTCTCTCTAAGAGTAAATTTTTGCAGTTTTGTTTACCAGGTATTTGGTAGGACAAAATGGGAAAGGTTTTGGGTTTCAATGCTTTCCCCTGTTTTGAGTCTAAAACTCAGTTGTTTGCATTATGCACCATGATGTAATCTGCAAGTAGCCTATGTAGAGCTTTCCTTTCTCAAAATATAACTGGGAGCTTTTTAAGATCCTTTCTCTGTACACAAGAGGGAACCTAAGATACCTCTACCCTGACACAAAGTCCCAGAGCTGACTGGAGTGTTACTGGCTAGCATTTACATTGGTGAAGCTGTCAGACATAGGTGGTAGGCTGCCCTCACCCATTTGACCTGCCCAAAGGATCTCACAGCCACTTGCTAACTCTTCCAGATGGTTTTCCTTTACTGTAATGCAGTTCAGGGCTTTGTGACTATATAACTGCTATTGAAATTCAACCAAATCCAGCAGCAAACCTGAGCTCCTCTTCTACACTACCTGAAGAGACTTTCTGTGTGTGGCTCATGTGAAGGGCACAACAAGGCTTGGACCTTTGTCGCCACTCAGACCACTTGTACCAATGGAACTATGCAATCAGGTGGTTCTTGATCAATACACTGAGAAAAGGCAGAGTTGTCCAAGCAACACCATTTCACCTTCCCACCCAGGTATCAGCTGCAATTTTCTGTCAGAAAGAGAAGTATTCCAGGCAGGATTACATCATCCTACAGAAATGAGACAACCAGGAGTAGGTCCAAAACATCTGGCTAACCTCAACAGTATCCCCAAGGTCATAAAAGAGTTCACTGACTGTAGGAGAGCAATAGGCAGGACATGTATTGTCTGACACTCTGCACATATGGCTGCTGAGGAGCAAGGATACTCAGTCATATTCCAAGTCTCTGTTAGTCATCACAGAAGCTTCTCATGCCATGACACTGAGCACCTGAAAACAGTTTCTGAAGCCAAAGTGGTACTGAAGTCACAATGCAACTTTACTTTATCATGAACAGTTTCATCTACACGTACACTTCTTTTGGAGAGGTTTGTTAAGATATTCCTGCCAGGTCCCTGTCTAACCAAGCCTTAAAGGCCTCTAACAATGTAGACAAGAACTCCACAACATTTTTAGGCAATCTGTCTTGGTATTTCACAACTCTTAGGAAGTTATTTTCCTAATGTCTAGCCTATGTCTCCTTTGCTGTAGTTTAAGCCAATTATTTTACTACCCACTACTGATATTTTCCCTTCCATTGTGGGGTAGCTTTATAAATATTTGAAGTCTCTTATCATGTGTCATATCAATCTCATGTTCTCTAAGCCAAGCAACTATAATATTTATATCTTTCTCCATCCATTGTATTTTCTACCCTCTGCCTGTGCTCTCTGCTCTTGTCTTTCAAGCAGATCTACATCTCTCCTGAACTACAGCCCTCTAACTGGAGACACTGCTCCAGCTAAGGTGGTCCTAGCACTGAGCCAAAGAGAAGAATTTCTTCATATATCTTCATATCAGAAAAGACAAGGCTGAGTTCTTTACCACATGCTGTGGTGTTGTTGATTCACCTCCACTTATAATTCACTGCACTGTAGAACCACAAGACAGTCAGTTGGTTTACATTCTGCATTCATGCAGCTGACAATTTCCTATCCTTACTGAATTACATCCTACCTTCTCTTGTATCTGCTCTCCAATTTCTCAAGGTCCTGGCTACATTCTAACCTTGTCCTTTACTGTGATGTTCCAGCTTGGTATTGTCTGTAAATATAAACAAAGCTGTTCTTTTTTTCCATCAGTCATGTTATTAATGAAAATGTTGACTGGTGCCAGAAGTGTTGTATAGTTCTGGATACAAAACAAAGCTGCCTTCTTTATTCACTTGTCTTGACAGACAGATTCTTTTGCCTTCTGCCTAGGCTGAATCACTGGGATAAATAGGTTAAATATTCACAGAATCACAGAATGGTTGAGGTTGAAATGTACTTCTGAAGATCATTGAATCTAACCCCCCTACCTGAGTGGGACCAATATTGTCTGTATTGGCATTGCTATTAACAGTTACTTCCACAAACTCTCCTAGGCAGAATTTTAACTCATACTTGCTTAGCACTTGCACTGTATCTCAGTACTGAGGCTTCTGAATTAAAACCTTTCGCCTTTCTTAGACCCACTATCAAGATTTACATACCACACCAGCTGGATATCTGGACTAGACACTCCAATTTGTCTGCCTATATTTCAGGGAAATATTTCCACTGTTTTCTTTCTTCCTGGGCATTCCTTGACATGCCTAAACCTCCCTGTAAACAGTTGTGCACTTTCTTGCATTAGTTTTTCTCCGCTGCTTCTACTTTTGCTCTGCAAGTTCACAGCTTCTTTCAAAACTACTCAAACCAGGTTAAGCTGCTTTATGTTGGTTTGGTCTGCTCTTCTTTGCTAGATCAAAATGTCATCTATTAAGACAGTACAACTCTCTAAAACATCATTATTATTATTATTAATTAATAACTTCAGTAATAATTTACCATTATGCATAATATATTCTATTAGTACAATAGAATTATAATATTAGATATTATAGGTGTTCAAGAAAAGCCTGGATGAGGCACTTAGTGCCATGGTCTGGTTGACTGGCTAGGGCTGGGTGCTAGGTTGGACTGGATGATCTTGGAGGTCTCTTCCAACTTGATTGATTCTATGATTCTATGATTCTATGAATACAATGTAATATATAAGATATGTAATAATAGTTGTATATAGTAATATATGATATGGTAATACATCATAATATATTATACTACTTGTTACTATCATATCTTATAATATGTTATTATGATCATAATCATAGAATCATAGAATCATAGAATGGTTTAGGTTGGAAGGGACCTCAAGGATCATCCAGCTCCAACCCCCTGCCATAGGCAGGGACACCTCCCACTAGAGCAGGCTGCTCAAGGCCTCATCCAGCCTGGCCTTAAACACCTCCAGGGAGGAAGCATCCACAACCTCCCTGGGCAACCTGTGCCAGTGCCTTACCACCCTCACTGTAAAGAACTTCCTCCTAACATCCAGTCTAAATCTCCCCTCTTCCAGCTTAAACCCATTCCACCTCTTCCTGACATTACTAGACCTTGTCAATAGTCCCTCCCCAGCCTTCCTGTAGGCTCCCTTCAGATACTGGAAAGCCACTATAAGGTCTCCTGGAAGCCTTTTCTTCTCCAGGCTGAAAAGCCCCAACTCTCTCAGCCTGTCCTCATAGCAGAAGTGCTCCAGCCCTCTGATCATCTTCGTGGCTCTCCTATATATAATGTAATAATATTATTGAGCATAGAATCAACCAGGTTGGAAGAGACCTCCAAGATCATCCAGTCCAACCTATCACTCAGCCAATAATTCTAACAATAATACTACTATTACTACTACTGCTACTACTACTACTACTTCTAATAATAATAATTTTTCATTTTGTAGTTGGAGAATCCAGGTCCTAAAGGAATTCCATTAGGCTCTTTAGGAGAGAATTCCAATTTTCTAAGTCAAGCTTTCAGAAAGCTGAAGTGAAAAATACTTGGCACTGACCATCTTTATAGACGTACATTCAGCTTTGCTTATTGCTGATATTTCCATTGTTAACATCTTTTAGTGTTTTGAAATGAAGGCACAGATGTGGATACATGCCAAGAAAAAGCCTAGTGACTTTTGTTTAAATAATATCTCCCAAATTTATTGACACTGTGAGTCTTGTGTGTTTCTTTCCATCTTGTATATTGATATTTCTTTTCACCTCATGAATTGGTTGAAAAAACACAATCCTATTTTTCTTTTATGTACTTCAGAACATCATCAGACATTCCCAGGCATTCTGATTCCTTATATTGCCTTTTCCCAGCCCATCGGAGAGTCAGAATATGATCTGAATATTAGGAACCTTTACTCCTGATATCACTACAAATTTCTTATTTGCTGTTTCTGACCTGTTTAGTTGATAAGAGCAGAGACAATCACACTATTCTAGGATGCTGGCACTTGTGTGAAGAGTTATGCAACAAGGCTGGTAAGGGGGCTGGAGCACAATCCTATGAGGAGAGGCTGAGGGAGCTGGAGTTGCTTAGCTTGGAGAAGAGAATGCTCAGGGGAGACCTTATTGCTCTCTGCAACTGCCTCAAGGGAGGTTATAACCACACAGTATTGGGCTTTACCCCCAGGCAACCAGCAACAGAACAAAAGGACAGAGTCTCAAGCTGTAGCAGGACAGGTTTCGGCTGCATGTTAGGAAGAAGTTCTTCACAGCAAGAGTGATTGGCATTGGAATGGGCTGCCCAGAAAGGTGGTGGAGTCCCCATCCCTGGAGGTGTTTAAAAGAAGACTGGATGTTGCCCTTAGTGCCATGATCTAGTTAATTAGAAGGTATTAGGTGATAGGTTGGACTTGGTGATCTCAAAGGTCTTTTCCAACCTGGTTAATTCTGTGGTTCTGTGAGATAACCTTGCAGCTGCAAAAAAAAGGACATATCTAACCACCAGAGGATAATCCCAAAGCATGATCATCATCTCAGGCTACAGCAGGAGCCTCCTATGTGTTGAAACAGGATGTTAAAGTTTTCAGTTGAAAGTTTATGACCTGGAAGACCAAGTGAACAAGATTTTCCATCTTTCTGAAAGAAAGGTTTTACAATGCTCTGATAAGCAAATAGGATAGGAGATTTGCTGTTCAGAACCTGGCTGTGAACCAGATCATGATTAGGGGATGGAAGAGACACACAATACTCAGCATCACATAAAAGTGCATCCAGAGCTTGATGCAGATGAGTTTGGTGCTGAAAGATTCAAAAAAATTAAAGGAAGTTTTAAACCAATTAATGATTCTTTTCTCTCTCTACAACTTGACAAATAATCTGTAATGAGATGAGCCACACAGGAGTGCAAAGGAAAGTGGAGCTGCCTTTGGATTTACCTTATTGGCCTTGAGCAGCATGAGCAGGAGAGAGGAAATGTCAGACAAGTGAGAACTGTTTCAGACGAAAAGCTAGAAGTGTGGTGACTGCCAAGTCATTCCCACAAGAGAGAGTAAAGCTAGAATTGCTGGAGTGGGCTCCTACAGGTGGGATAATCCTACAGGATTCTTCCCACAGGATATATTCTTTTCTTGATTGAACTTTGTAAACTTAGATGGAGAATTTTGGATTCAAACAGTATGGTTCAAAATTATGGAAAGAAGCACAGCATCTTCTGAAATGACTTCTCTGTGACATTTCCTGCAAGTTCACTGGTTCCTACCACAAAGTCCAACACAATTCTTACAGGCATACTTGCTGGATACCAGAAAAGAGGGACTGCTTAATGTAAACCATTTGGAGAACTGTGAATTCTTTTCAGACTGTACCTAGAATGAAGCAGAATACACAGCTGGAATTGAAACTCAAGAAAGTACAAGTGCCAACCAAGGCTGCCAGACCTTACTTTTCAGACTGAAAAATTCTCCAGTGGCCAAGAGCTCTCAGGTTTAAGCCCCTGAAGGAAAGGAACACCTAAAAGCCTTATATTGTGTTCATTTTTTTTAAGGTGACCTATTCATCACAATATTCTGTAGCACAGCCCATGAAGAAATTGGAGCTAGGGGAGATTCTCTGTCTCTATTGCAGAAGCTGTGTCACTCTGCAGAAATACATCCAGAGTGTATGCAAGGAGCAGAGATATAAAACCAAAACAGAAGAATACTCAGTGATGAGAATACTCTTCAGGACATTCAGAGATTTTATGGCAAGAGCTTTGCTTTAAAGAGTCAGTGAATAAAAGGCACAAGCAATACAGATGAGAAGGGCATTACTTTGCAAAGTCATGCAGTGTTTGAGGCACATACTAAACTCCTGTGACTTAATACACAGCAGAATCATAGAATAGCAGGATTGGTTTGACTGGAAAAGGTCTCTAAGGTAATAGAATCCAACCTTCAAACTAACACCACCGTGGCCATTAAATCATGACCCAAAGTGTCACATGTACATGTTTTTTTGAACATCTAAAGGGGCAGTGACTCCACCACCTGCCTAGGCAGCCTGTTCCAACATTTGGCCACTCTTGCAGGTAAGAAATGTTTCCTAATATCCAGTCTAAACCTGCCCTGGTGCTATGTGAGACTATTTCCTCTCATTCTATCACTTGATACTGGAGAGAAGAGACCAACACTCACCTCACAACAACCTCCTTTCAGGTAGTTGTGAAGAGAGAGGAGGTCTCCTTTCAGCCTTGTCTGCTCCAGACTAAACAATCCCAATTCTCTCAGCTGCTCCTCACAAGCCCTGTTCTCCAGCCCCTTCACCAGCTTCAGTGCCCTTCTCGGGACCCACTCCAGCACCTCCATGTCCTTCTTGTAGTGAGGGGACCAAAACTGAACCCAGTAGTTGAGGTGCAGGGTCACCAGTGCTAAGTACAGGGACATAGTCACTTCCCTACTACTGCTGGCCACACTATGATCAAATTTTAGCACAAATATCATCACAACCTAGAATCATAGAATCATAAAATCAAGCAGGTTGGAAGAGATCTCCAAGCTCATCCAGTCCAACCTATCACCCAGCCCTGTCCAATCAACTAGACCATGGCACTAAGTGCCTCATCCAGGCTTCTTTTAAAAACCTCCAGGGATGGTGACTCCTCTTTCTTACATTCTGTGACTTGTCAATAGCTGGAAGCATCAAGAGGAAACTCTTTAGGTTGATTTCTTTACTTACCAATGCTGGCTCCCTTCTAAGACATTGCTGAAATTAAGAGATTATTTGCCCCAAGACAAATTACATTTAGCTGCTAGCTGAAAATGTGCCAAATAGGATAACACTTTGACAGCTAACCTATTGTGATTGTTGTCTCAAAGACACTTCTTACCTAATTCTGGCCCAGTGCCCATATTCTTCTCTGTGTGGCTTTTATGTGTGTTAATGAAGTCCAGATAGATTAATAGCTCTCTCTGTGTGTGCCTTGAAAGCTTATCTTGCCAAAGAAGTTTTGAATTACTTTCCTGTAAATTCATGTGGCTTTAAACCCTCTTTTATTGCTGTCTTCATCCTTTCTTTCAGTCTATGTTGTAGAACCCAAAATACAGTTTCTCCTCCTTAAATATAGAGCTCTTTCAAATCTCTTTCCTTACAGTTTGCTAAAGAGACTATAGAGCACAGATGCAGATAGTTCTTGTATTTGACAAGACCTTGAGAAACTGGTGACTGCAGTCAGATTTCTCATGAGCAAATCTGTACTGTAAAGTCAAAGACTGGAGGGAGTGATTGTACCACAGCTTTTCTAGTTGGCATTCCTCTCTCTGAGAAAGGCTTGGGATTTTCTTAGGGGCAAAAATCCCTTTCTTCTGGAACTAAGCCCTGGAACAGGCTGCCCAGGGAAGGGCTTGAATCATCATCCCTGGAGGGATTTGAAAGCTTTGTAGATGTGGTACTGAGGGACATAGTTTAGTGGTGGATTTGGCAGAGCTGGGCTGGACTCAATGATCTAGTGAATGGTCTTGAGACTAAGTCTTAAGAGGAGCAGCTGAGGAACCTGGGGTTGTTTAGTCTGGAGAAGAGGAGGCTAAAGGGAGACCTCGTTGCACCTGAGAGGAGGTTGTAGACAGGTTGGTGATGGTCTCTTCTCAAGTCACAACTGATAGGCATGAAGTTACACTAGAGGAGGTTTAGATTGGGATGTTAGGAAAAGCTTCTCAAAGACTGGAACAGGCTGCCCAGTAGATGAGAACTAGAATTAGAATAGAATAGAATAGAATAGAATAGAATAGAATAGAATAGAATAGAATAGAATCAGCCAGGTTGGAAGAGACTTCCAAGATCATCCAGTCCAACCTAGCACCCAGCCCTATCCAATCAACTAGACCTAGATCTGGTGCTCAAGGATACGGTGTAGTAGTGGCCCTGACAGAGTTAGATAATGGTTGGACTTATGGATCTTGAAGGTCTTTTCCAGCCAAAGGGATTCTGTGGTCTTAAAGATCTTTTCCAGCCTAAACAATTTTGATTTTCCAGCCTAAAACTAGCTTCATTTAAGTCCTACAGGAAGTCATAGGACCCATTATGCTTGAAGAAGATTTCATTGGGTTTGAAACACTAAATCTGAGATCAGATGAGATTTAGAAAACTCTCTTGACCAAATCTCATAAGACATGCAATAAAATCACAAAAGCTGGCCACAATCTTACTCCATCTCAAGATAAATAGGAACTTATGTAGATAGTGTAATTAAATAGATTAGGAAACTTATTTCCCCAGGAATCATTCAGAGAGTGATTTAATCAGAATTAGACACTGACCCCTTGAAATCTAATTGAGTTTTGAAACAACTCAAACATTTTTGAGCTTTTTATCTTCTTTTTTTTTTTTCTGATTAGAATTTCCTTGTCTGAATCATTTTTTCACTCCCTTGTGACTATTGGAAATATTGATTTTTATCAGTCATAAAGGGGAATGTCTCTTCTGAAGTGGAAACAGAGAAGCTAACTGTAAACAGAGTCATACCTAATGCACTAGTGGAAATTTCCCTAAAGAATAAGGGAAGTGAAGTTCTGCTTTAATCACCTTCACTTACAGCAATTTTAAATGTAACTCAGTGTAATAGGTGATTAAAAGTCCAGGATGTTTAAGATAGGGAAGTTTAGTAGAATTAAAAGAGAAGAGAACCAGAGGAAATTATTAGCACACCATTGAAGCTACTGGAGCCATTTTCTGAAGCCTGCTATGCTAATACTCTCTTGTCCTCCACCTCTGCTCTGCCCTGGTGAGGTTACATCTGGAATATCGTGTCCATTTTTGAGCCTCTCAGTTCAAGAAGAACCTCAGGGAGCTGCTTGAAAGAGTCCAGCACAGAGCCACAAATGTCCTTAAGAAAGTGGAACATCTTCCTAAAGAGGAGAGCCTGAGGGAGCTGGGGCTTTTGAGTTTGGAGAGGAGGAGCCTGAGGGGTGAACTCATTCATGGCTGGAAAGATGTAAAGGGTGAATGCCCAGAGGATGGAGCCAGGTTCTGCTCAGTGATGCTCAACGACAGGGCAAGCAGCACTGAGTGGAAGTTGAGGCATAGGAAGTTTCATGGAAACATGAGGAAAATTTCTTTCCCTGTGAGTGTGACAGAACACTGAAACAGGCTGCCATGGGGGGTTGTGGAGTCTCCTTCTCTGGAGATATTCAAAACCCACCTGGATGCATTCCCATGTGATCTGCTGTAGGTGATCCTGCTCTGGCAGAGGGGTTGGACTGGATGAGCTTTCAGGGTCTCTTCACAGCGATCTGGAGGCTGTACACTTCAAGAACAGACAATAGACCCAAACCAAGCTATTGCAGCATTGTGCAATATCAAAACTTAGGGATATTCTTTTAGTTAGGTCTCCTAGCAGTGACATGAGCTCTGTTCTCACAATCAGCATGAGGTCTGGCCTCATCTGGGCTGAAATTTGTCAGACAAATGACTATAATAAAAAGAAGCTACCCATTCCCTGGGACACCTTTAAAGTCTAAAAATATCATGGCAACTGTATGAAATCACTCTAATAATTGGTAAAGCTGTTGAGCCTCAGTCAGAGTTACTGGAAACTAGAGAATTTAGGGAAGTCTATTTAGGGCATCTGGAAGAAGATCCAGAGAGCATTTTACTGCTCCAAGAATAATTGTCAAATTACTAATCAATCAGAAGTGCTTCTTTTGGGTAACCTTTTAATAATCTTTCAGCCCCTCTAGTGCACTTATGTACTTGAGATACCCTGCACACCTACAGGTTTAGCCTTAACTTGTTGACTTATCATCTATTATCATCTTTTACAATGATTTAAACCTCCTCTCAAACAGAAAGTTGCAACCCAGGAAGTCATTACTGCAGCTGTCTCTGGTGCATACTCGTATTTGAGGGGGGTTTATAGCATGTTTCTCTGAGATCACCTCAATCACAGAGTCACAGATGGGTTAGAGGTTGGAAGGGACCTCCAGACATCATAGAATCACAGAATTGTCAGGGCTGGAAGGGACCCCAAGGATCATCCATCCTGCCATGGGCAGGGACATCTCACACGAGGTCAGGTTGCTCAGAGTCAAATCCAGCCTGGCCTTGAACATTTCCAGGGTTGAGACTGTGTGAAAAGAACAAGAGTTCTGTTCCTGGTTGCCTTGAGAGAAGAGACCAACTCCACCAGGCTACAATCTCCCTTCAGGTAGTTATGGAGAGCAATGAAGTCTCCCCTGAGCCTCCTCAACCCACCTTGGGACACTTGTTTCAGGAATTTCTGTAGATCACTATAATCAGCAGAGCTCATCTCCTAATGCCACCTTGCAAAACCATCCATGTCATAGTGACAAGTCATCCCTGGAGCTAGAACAATAAAACCACATGAGAGAAAGCAGCATAACCATTGGCGAAAGCATAATTAAGCTTTACTCACTCAGAATCTTTTCATTGATGTGGTAGGCAGGTACAATGGTAACACCTTTGGAAAAAGAAAGGTGTTGCAGAGCCAGCTTTTCACATACTTTAAATGCAGTTCATATGTCTCAGTGACTTAAGGCTCTTCAGAGGTTTATAGCTCCCATGAACTATGTCATCATTCTTTACGATATATATGTTATGTCAAAAGTTAGTTAAATGTTTATAACAAACCCACAGCTGATATTGTGGAAAAAACCCAACTCATTTTGTCAGCCAGAATTCTTCTTTTAACAAGACTTCTCACTCCTTTCTCCCACACTCCATTTTCCACTTGCACACAGAGAGTCTCTGGCCCAAGGAGAATCCTTTTATGCCTGTGGTTATTGTGATTGCCACACCTAAGCAAAAGAAATTCACACCAAAAAAATTTCCTGGAGCTATACCAAGAATTCTCTTCTGAGAATATCTGGAAATGGCAAGTAAAAATAGGCCAGAAAAGAATCTTTCATTGTAGCAAGTCTAAATTTCACTGTTTCAAATAAAAAAAACAAGCCTGCTAGAGACCACAATCACATCCTTCCAGTAACGCTAGCTCAAGGAATGATGAAATGGCCCTTGGTGAGCAGAGAAAGGATATCATGAAAGCCATGGCCCAAATCCAACTGAAGGAAAACACAGGGCCTAGGAGACCCCAAACAGTCAAAATTACAGTGTCAAGGGATGCTTGACTTAATATTGTCCTGCAACGAAGCTGGTGAAAGGCCTGGAACACAAACCCTATGACGAGAGGCTGAGGGAGCTGGGGGTGTTTAGCCTGGAGAAGAGGAGGCTCAGGGCAGACCTCATTGCTGTCTACAACCAGCTGAAGGGAGGTTGTAGGCAGGTGGGGTTGGGCTCTTCTGCCAGGCAACCAGCAACAAAACAAGGGGACACAGTCTCAAGTTGTGTTGAGGGAGGTCTAGACTGGATGTTAGGAGGAAGTTGTTGGCAGAGAGAGTGTTTGGCATTGGAATGGGCTGCCCAGGGAGGTGGTGGAGTCACCATCCCTGGAGGTGTTCAAGAAAAGCCTGGATGAGGCACTTAGTAGCATGGTCTGGTTGACTGGGTGCTAGGTTGGACTGGATGATCTACGAGATCTCTTCCAACCTGCTTGATTCTATGATTCTATGATTCTATGACTCAGGAGTTTAGCTGGAAAGGAAGAGAGCAGCAGTTCCAGTCGTTGTTCTCTCCAGTATTCCTGGTTTTTATCCAGTGATGATCTGAAGTAAAATGTACAAACAGCCTGACCTTGAAAACGTCCAGGGTTGAGGCTTCTACCACATCCCTGGACAACATGTTCCAGGGAGGTCTCTCAGATAATTTCTATTTCTTAAACACTATTCTTGCAATTATTAAATTGAGGATATTAGTTTAGGGGTCATAGAATCATAGAATCAACCAAGTGGGAAGAGACCTCCAAGATCATCCAGTCCAACCTATCCAACCTATCTGTCCAGTTCAACTTATCCAACCAAGATCATCCAGTCCAGCCCTATCCAATCAACTAGACCAATGCACTAAGTGCCTCATCCAGGCTTTTCTTGAATACCTCCAGGGATGATAACTCTACCACACCCCTGGGCAGCCCATTCCAATGGCAAATCACTCTCTCAAGAACTTCCTCCTAATATCAAGCCTATACCTCACCTGGCACACCTTGAGCGTGGTCAATCAGATTAGGACTATTGTGGTGCTGCACAATAGTGGAGGATAGGAAGGTCTGGGGGAGAAAATAAAGGGTTTGTGTGGTATTTAGGTTGGTAGCAATATGCACTTGATAGGATGATCACATTTACTACTTCACTGGCAAGTAGAAATTCCTCATTACAGGCAAGCCCATACAAAAAAACTCTCAGCTGAGGTGATAGTTCATTTTACTAAGCTGTTCTGTGCTTTTCACCCAACAGCAAATTAAAATTGAAGTTGGTTTTAATAATTGCAAGTATCTGCAGGTCATTCATCCTGGTATGCCATGAAAATTATCCTTTGAAGGTGAGTTAATTACATTTTCTGCTCAGCAAACATTAATTTCTTTCAACTTGTTCTTACTTGTGGTCAGGATGAAACCCATAAGGAGTTAGATTTGAAAATTTATGTGTTGATTAATCTTTCAGCCAACACAGTGGATTCTGAACCTGATCTAGTGGAAAGTGTCCCTGCTCATGGTGGGGAGGGGTTGGAAGTAGACGATCTTGAAGATCTCTTCCAACCCTGAAAATTCTGTGATTCTCTCTCTGTGCAAAAGTAACCTTTCTTCATTCAAACTAAAGTGTCCCCCAAAGATCAGTGCTGAGCCCAGTCCTGTTCAATATCATTATTGATGATCTGGACCAGGGAATGGAGTCCAGCATCAGTAAGTTTACAGGTGACACCAAGCTGGAATCATGTGTCGATTTGTTGGAGGTAGAAGAGCCCTGCAGAGAGACCTTGCCAGGCTGGATGAGTGGGCAGAGGCCAATGGGATGAGATTGAACAAGGCCAAGTGCAGGGTTCTGCACTTTGGCCACAACAACCCCAAGCAGCAATGCTGGGGACAGCCAGGAAGAAAGGGACCTGGGGGTACTGGTAGAGAGTAGCTGAACATGAGCCAGCAGTGTGCCCAGGAGAACCAGTGGCATCCTGGGCTGGCTCAGGAGCAGTGTGGCCAGCAGGACAAGGGAGGTTATTCTGCCTCTGTACTCAACACTGGTCAGGCCACACCTTCAGTGCTGTGTCCAGTTCTGGGCTACTCAATTCAAGAGAGATGTTGAGATACTGGAAAGTGTCCAGAGAAGAGCAACAAAGCTGGTGAAGGGCCTGGAGCACAGCCCTGTGAGGAGAGGCTGAGAGAGCTGGGGGTGTGCAGCCTGCAGAAGAGGAGGCTCAGGGCAGACCTCATTGCTCTCTACAACTCCCTGAAGGGAGGCTGTAGCTAGGTGGGGTTTGGCTCTTCTGCCAGGCAACCAGCAAGACAACAAGGGGACACAGCCTCAAGCTGTGCCAGGGGAGGTCTAGGCTGGATGTTAGGAGGAAGCTGTTGGCAGAGAGAGTGATTGGCATTGGAATGGGCTGCCCAGGGAGGTGTTGGAGTTGCCGTCCCTGGAGGTGTTGAAGCAAAGCCTGGATGAGGCACTTAGTGCCATGGTCCAGTTGATTGTCTAGACCTGGGTGCTAGATTGGCCTGGATGATCTTGGAGGTCTCTTCCAACCTGGTTGATTCTGTGATAATCAGGTCCCAATTGATAAGAATTATTCTTATAATATAAAATTCCTCTAAGATTTGGCCATTATTCAGAGGTTTTGTTGCTGAAGTGAGTTTGCTGTTGAAGTCACTTTATTCCATTATTTTGTTAGATAAAGGTCATTAGTAGTTCCAAATGACTTTCATATAAATTTTGTTTTAATCTCTGTGCTGGTTTGAGGCTAATTGGAATATTTTAGTGAGAGAAATTAGATCATCGATTGTGAAAAGAAAATAATAATGATGTCTGTAGCATTCATTGGTTTGTTGAGAGGAATAAAAAGTCAAAATATAAACAGTCATAGAATAGTTTAGGTTGGAAGGGACCTCAAAACTCATCCAGTTCCAACCCCTTGCCATAAGTAGGGACACTTCCCACTAGAATAGGTCGCTCAAGGCCTCATCCAACTTGGCCTTGCACACCTCCAGGGAGGGAGCAGCCACAGCCTCCCTGGGCAACCTGTGCCAGTGTCTCACCACCCTCACTGCAAAGAACAAAAGGTGGTGGAGTCACCATCCCTGGACGTGTTCAAGATAAGCCTGGATGGGACACTTAGTGCCGTGGTCCATTTGATTGGACAGGGCTGGGTGATAGGTTGGACCAGATGACCTTGGAGGTCTCTTCCAACCTTGCTGATTCTATGATTCTATTTTTTTGTGGACTGAGCAGTTACATTGTGTGGGAATTTGTGATCTTTCTAATTGAAGATGGGTCCATTTATTACTTTTTGGTAATCACTATAGATGGANAGGTCCCAATTGATAAGAATTATTCTTATAATATAAAATTCCTCTAAGATTTGGCCATTATTCAGAGGTTTTGTTGCTGAAGTGAGTTTGCTGTTGAAGTCACTTTATTCCATTATTTTGTTAGATAAAGGTCATTAGTAGTTCCAAATGACTTTCATATAAATTTTGTTTTAATCTCTGTGCTGGTTTGAGGCTAATTGGAATATTTTAGTGAGAGAAATTAGATCATCGATTGTGAAAAGAAAATAATAATGATGTCTGTAGCATTCATTGGTTTGTTGAGAGGAATAAGAAGTCAAAATATAAACAGTCATAGAATAGTTTAGGTTGGAAGGGACCTCAAAACTCATCCAGTTCCAACCCCTTGCCATAAGTAGGGACACTTCCCACTAGAATAGGTCGCTCAAGGCCTCATCCAACTTGGCCTTGCACACCTCCAGGGAGGGAGCAGCCACAGCCTCCCTGGGCAACCTGTGCCAGTGTCTCACCACCCTCACTGCAAAGAACAAAAGGTGGTGGAGTCACCATCCCTGGACGTGTTCAAGATAAGCCTGGATGGGACACTTAGTGCCGTGGTCCATTTGATTGGACAGGGCTGGGTGATAGGTTGGACCAGATGACCTTGGAGGTCTCTTCCAACCTTGCTGATTCTATGATTCTATTTTTTTGTGGACTGAGCAGTTACATTGTGTGGGAATTTGTGATCTTTCTAATTGAAGATGGGTCCATTTATTACTTTTTGGTAATCACTATAGATGGATTTCACTTGCATTTGGGGGAAAAAAAAACCCTGCTCTTATGTGTTCTACAAAGCACTTTGTGACAATAGCCCCTCAGAAAAATCTGGTGCTGTCATCTGTCCTTCCCTGAAAAGGTGATTTATTATTGTGGTTATCATTATCCTGCTCCTTAGTTGTTTTCATCTCTATGGACAGGCTGTAGGGCTTCATTTTTGTGGTGGCAGTAATTTGTACAGAAACTTGGCACCTTTCCAGTTCAGCTGTGGTTAGAGAAGCAGCTCTCAACCCAGTGTACACAGCCAGGAAAGTTGAAAGAAAATAACAAAAATTAAACCCCTTCTTTTTACAGATAAATCAACCAATGTAGATAAAAAGGGAAAACCAAGCCTAAGTCACAGACAAAACTAAAGTGAATGACTTGTCTGGTAGTGGACTTAAAAGTACAGTAACTGAAAGTGACCTGTAGGAAAGCCAAGAGGAAGCTTTTTACTAGGGCTTGTAGTTATAGGATGAGAAGGAATGGATTGATGCTTGTGGAAGGCGATTTAGACTGGAGATTAGGAAGAAGTTCTTTACAGTGAGAGTGGTGAAACACTGACACAGGTTACCCAGTGAGGTTGTGGATGTCCCCTCCCTGGAGGCATTCAAGGCAAGGTTGGATGAAGCTTTGAGCAACATGGGCTAGTGGAAGGTGTTGCTCTTCATGGTGGAAGGGCTGGAACTAGATGATCTTTAAAGTCCCTTCCAACCCAAGGCGTTCTATGATCTGCTAGAACCAGAGTAATCTCAGTGACTGTATCAATGACTGTAGCAGATTCTATCTGCTATGGGTGCTCCAGGTCTGCTGTTAGGACCAAATTAATCCATCTCCTTCTCTCCAGCTGAGCTGCAGAGAGCCTGTTAGAGCATGTGGGATCCTACATGTCTGGGTTTGTGAAGCCAGACTGGCTGTATGAACTGTGCACTAGATGCCTGCAAGGCAGTCATGAGTCAGAAGACAGAGATTTATTAATAGGAGACATGCCAAGATGTCTCACTCTGGCAAAGACATTGCCAAAGGCTGAAAGAACCTTTCTGTATCTAGATGCTGTCTACACTTCTCTTGGGGTTTTTTTTAATGCATAGTGGCATGAGCCTGTGCTGGGCAACTCCAACATGTACTATTTGAACACATCCAAATGTGGAGGCATCCAAAAAAATGAGCTTCATACACTAATTCCTCCCCGATTCCCAGTGTGGTGTAGGAACTAAGAGCTGGAATGCAATGTCAAGACAAGGAATTGTCAACCTAGGAAGGGGCCAAGTTGGTAGCTCGAGCGGCAGATCCAGGAAACTCCTAGCAGAGGAATAACAAACACAGTGTTGCAGTAAAAGCTCTTGTGGTGCCTGTATATTGGAATGATGATTTCACATTTCATATATGTCATTTTTCTTCTTATATTCCAGCTTGGGATTTGCTTTTTCCAGATCTTCATGATATGGCAGAATCACTGTCAATGCCACTTCAAAGAGTGTCCTGGTTACTCTCTGAATTCATTGTTTTCCACTTGTTCTAATCAAAAGAGCAAAGTAATCTTTGTTAATTTTCCAGCTTCTGGAAGACTTTTGGCATGTTGACTCTCTTAGGCTGGAACTCAAACTGTTAGATAAAATTTAGATGAGATAAATCTAATTAAACTCTTCACAGTTATCCTTAGTAAGCAGCTTCCTTTTCCAGTAAACATCTCTGATACTACTGGTTCATTCTAAGTTCTCACTCTATCCTACAGAGTTCTTTAGCCTCTCTCACTTTGACATGGTTTTAATAAACACATCTTTTGTTCAAGCACAAAACTTTTCAATAAGTAATGAAATGTGCACTGCTCTGGGAATTTAAAATATCTTTGTCTTGAGAAAACTATTTTGACTTCAGTGTTGATTCAAAGCTTAAAGCTGAGACACCAAGCCTTCTGCTTCTAGATCAGAACAGTCACAATTGATCCAAAGGGTCCACTGCTAGATGTAGCAAACTTAGAAATATGAAGTGCAGCTGTGAATTTGGATGTGGTGCTTGGGGATATGGTTTAAGGAAGAACATTATAGAGTAGGAGTTGAACTTGGTTAGCAAGCAGTGTGCCCGGGTGGACAAGAAGGCCAATGGCATCCTGCCCTGTATGAGGAATAGTATGGGCAGCAGGAGCTGAGAAGTCCTTCTGCCCCTGTACTCAGCACTGGTTAGGCCACATCTTGAGTATTGTATTCAGTTCTGGGCCCCTCAGTTTAAGAAAGACATTGAGATGCTCTAATGTGTCCAGGGAAGGGCACCAAGGCTGGGCAGGGGGCTAGAGCACAGACCTGTGAGGAGAGGCTGAGGGAGCTAGGGGTGTGCAGCCTGCAGAAGAGGAGGCTCAGGAGAGATCTTACTGCTCTCTACAACTACTTGAAAGGCTGTAGCCAGGTTGGGTTGATCTGTTCTGCCATGCACCTAGTGACAGAACAAGAGGACAGAGTCTCACACTGTGCCAGGGCAGGGTTAAGCTGGATGTTAGGAAGAAGTTCATCCCAGAAAGAGTGATTGGCATTGGAATGGGCTTCCTGGGGAGGTGGTAGAGTCACCATCCCTGGAGATGTTTAAAAGGAGACTGAACATGGCACTTGGTGACATGGTTTAGTTAATTAGTAAGTGTTGGGTGATAGGCTGGACTCGGTCTCAAAGGTCTTTTCCAACCTGGTTAGTTCTATGTGATTCTGTGTGTGATCCTGAGGGTCTTTCCCAAACTGAATGTTTCTGTGATTCTGTGAATCTGTAATGTAGTAATATCTGCTACACTTATACTATGGTGCCTGGGAAGTTCCCACTTGGCTGTGTCCCAAATCACTTTCTGCACACCATGTCCCCATCTGTTGTGGTTTTTTTTTCACTGTCTCTCCATCTCCACTTAAAGGTAAAGAAGGACCCTGCTTGGAAGAGGGCTGGAATGTGATCCCATAGATGCCCCAGCCTGGCAGATTTGGGCACAATGTAGCACAGTGTAGGTTCTCACAGCAGCAATCCTGTGGGCAGACATAGTCACTGCTCATAGGGTGCCAGTCCCTTTCACCTCTTCTCATTCCCTCTGACTCATTGACCTTCCCTGGCATGTTTGCACTGCACATCTGCAGAAAGTATGGTCAGAACCTCTGGATTGCTCACCATGACCTGACACTGCAAATTCATCATTTTCTTATCTTCTAAGTGTTTGTGTCCAGAAATAAAGGCACTTATAACCTCTCTGTAGCTCTTCAGGGTGGGGGTTATGCATTTCTCTTTGGAAAAAAAGGCATCACAAAGCTATTTTCTGCAGTCTTGTACAACTTCAAACTCTTCTCACAGTTTTTCAGAGGAAATCATTCACACCTCCACAGTCGTGGGTCTCACCTGGTGCAAGAATGCCAGTCTGGAAACTCCTAGGGTGATAAGCAACAGACAGCATAGATTTATCACAAAGAATGTCATTACAAATAATTCTTTAGAGTAAGCACACCATCTGCTTCTCTGTGCCTCGCCAGCTTTCATAGCTCTGGTGGGAGAGGCTGCCAAGACAGATCTTGGCAGGTCCCACTGATACCTGGTAGGGTATCAGCCAGCAAAGTTTGTCAGCTCAATTGGATTTCTTTCTTTGACAGCATAACTGGCTCGTAGGATAGGATCACTGGCTTAGAGGGTAAGTAGGAGGCAGTAGATATGGGATGATATGGGAGGCTCAGCTGATACAGCTGAAGGCTGTGCAGCCATCCAGCAAGACTTGGACAGACTGAGAGCTGGGCACAGAGGAACCAAATGAGGTTCAAAAAGGGCAAGTGCAGAGTGCTGAACCTGGGAAGGAATAATAAACTGCAGCAGTACAGGTTGGGAGGTGATCTGCTGGAGAGCAGCCCTGTGGAAAGGCACTTTAGAGTGCTGATGATTAACATCCATGGCACAGCAATGTGCTCTGGTGGCCAAGAGGGCCAATGGGATCCTGGGATGTATTAAGAAGAGTGTGTCCAGCAGATTGAGGGAGGTTCTCCTTCCCCTCTACTCTGCCCTGGTAAGACCTCATCTTGAATACTGCATTCAGTTTTGGGCTCCCCAGTTTAAGAGGGACAGGGAACTGCTGGAGAGGGTCCAGCACAGGGCTGTGAGGATGATTAGGGGACTGGAGCACTGCCTGATGAGGAGAGGCTGAGGGACCTGGGGCTGTTTAGTCCGGAGAAGAAAAGACTGAGAGGGGATTTAATAAATACCTATAAATATCTAAGGGCTGGGGATCAGGAGCAGTGCTCTGCTCACTTGCTCCTTGGGATAGGGCAAAGAGCAATGGATGTAAGCTGCAGCACAGGAGGCTGTACCTCAACACAAGGGGGAATTTCTTTACTGTAAAGGTCTCAGTTTAAGCAAGAGTGCTGAGCCACACTCAGTTAACCAAGTGTAAGCTCTGACAAATGGTATGCAAATAACACTACTGAAGGGAGCTTCTGGTGGAAGAAGAGGAAAAAAAAAAGTAGGAAAATAAAAGAAGTCAGCAAATCTGAGTCTGAAAATAGAGCAAAGAAAACACACACTAAGGGCTTAGCATGTCAACAACATCCCTTTGATGAAAAAGGTGTAGAAAAGAAAATGAAAACAAAAATGTTTCATGGAATCCTGGAATGATTGGAAGGAACCTCAGATATCATCTACTCCAACCTCTCTGCCATGATCATGGGCACCTCTTAGATAGACTCTTTTTTTTCTTTTCCTTTCCATTCTCCTTTCCCTTCTCCTCCTTCTCCTTCTCCTTCTCCCTTTTCCTTTCCTTTCTCCTTTCCCTTCTCCTCCTTCTCCTTCTCCTTCTCCTTCTCCTTCTCCTTCTCCTTCTCCTTCTCCTTCTCCTTCTCCTTCTCCCTTTTCCTTTCCTTTTCCTTTTCCCTTTCTTCTTCCTTCCCCATTTCCTTTCCCTTTCCCTTCTCCTTCTCCTTCTCCTTCTCCTCCTTCTCCTTCTCCTTCTCCTTCTCCTCCTTCTCCTTCTCCTTCTCCTTCTCTTTCCTTTTCCCTTTCTCTTTTCCCTTCCCCTTCCCCTTTCCCCTTTCCCTTTCCCTTTCCCTTTCCCTTTCCCTTTCCCTTTATCCTTTTCTATCAGCTAATTTTCAGTACACTGAAGTAGCACATCCTCCTATCTGCCTTTCTGTGAAAAGTGTACAGTAACCAGAAACAGGCCACATATTAGGCAGAAATCTGTTGTGTATATTTCAGCATGGAGTATTGTCTAAGTAGCATAATTCCAGTTGTCCTGTCAAAACCTGAGAAGTATGAAGTTTTAGCCTCTTAGGGGTATTTTAAGATGAAAGAGGCCATTGGATCACTTTTGATAAGTGGAAATTAACAAATGAATATCAGTAAAAGCACATCTGTGGTCACATCTTCACTGATCCCATTGCAGATCACAGAATCACAGAATTGTTAAGGCTGGAATAGATCTCTGAGATCAAGTCCAGCCTATGACCTAACACCACCACAACAATCAGACCATGGCACTAAGTGCCACATCCAAGCTTTACTTAAACATTTCAAGAGGCAGTGACTCCACCACCTCCCTGAGCAGTCCATTCCAATGTCCAATTACCCTTTCTATCAGGAAGTGCTTCTTAACACCCAACCTAACCTTCCTCTGGCAGAACTTCAGGACATGCCCTCTCCTCTTGTCACAAGTTGCCTGGGAGACAAACCTGATCCCCAGCTTACTATAACTTCCCTTCAGGTAGTTATAGGATGTGGTAAGGTCCCCCCTGAGTCAGCCCAATCACAACTGTGCAGCTATACCACACTTCTAGAACCAGTACAAGAGCCCAGGCTGGGTCCTGGGGCAGCTTTGTAGCACTCTACACTTTCTAAGGAGATGCTTTCAGGGATACACAAGGTTAATCCCATTCATGTGCTTCTGGTTATAGAAACCAGCTGTTAGCTGATTCCTCTTTGGCTGGGGTTGCTTTGTTGTGAAGAAGAAAAGAGAAAGTGGGCACCTATTTGAACAAGAAATAGCTCAGGATGTAGCACGGAGAGCAGGGGGAAAACATGAAAATAAAAAAGACAAATTATTGAGAGCAAGTATTTGCTGCTAGCAATGCAAAAAGTAGGAGATGCCTTTCCAAATACATTTCCAGCACTGAAAGCATCAGTTTGCAACATGATTCAAAGTCATCAATGCTGGATGTGATTTTCTGCTTCCCACTTTAAAAGGATACCCCTCCAAATTTTCAAAAAGCAGCGTGAAGGGATCCACAGATCCCAGGAGCTGCCAGTCCCAGCTCCATCACTCACAGTTCTGGGCTCCTAAATTCAAGAGAGATGTTGAGGTGCTGGAATGTGTCCAGAGAAGGGCAACAAAGCTGGTGAAGGGCCTGGAACACAAACCCTATNGTCTAACCCACTTAGAGAGAGAGACTGAGTACGAAATGTTCTTTCAGGGGGAAAAAAAAGCTGTGTATGTAGCCAAAGGCAAGGAGAATTAAATTACAGGGAAGGGAATCAAGGGGAAACAAGAGGTTAAATAAATAAATAAATAAGTGTCTAGCTGAATAAATAAATGTCTAGTTAAATAAATAAATAACTAGATGGAGCAAAAGACTGCGCTCGAGACTGAGAACTATGAAACACCCTCGGTCTGGGGTGGAGAAAATAGAACAAGGAGGCTTTTCAGACACCTATGTTCACCAAAGGTTTCCTAAGCAATATGTGGATACCTACATTCCTTTCTGGTTTGTTTTGTTAGTGGTTCTTGGGGTTTTCTGTTGGTAGTGGGCTTTTTCTTTTCTCCTTTCTGGTGAGTATTTCACAGGTTTTTTTGACCACCAAGCAACAAATGCAAAGATAGCAGAGAATGACTCACATCAGACATTTCTAACCTATTAGTCAGATATCTGTTACGGGAAGAAGTATTGATTCTCTGCCTGCCTAGATGAAAGATGTCTCTGGTGGCTCATGAGGGAAGGTATGTGATATTCAGGGACAGTGGTTTGCTCCAGTAAATGTATGAGTCTTTCCAGCCAGAGGTTCCCAGACTGTGTTGTATGTGCTGCTAGTGATGTTGGAGTGGTTTCAGACCACACTGCACACAGAATCACAGAACCTCAGAGGTTGAAAGGGACCTCCAGAGATCATCCAGTCCAAGCCCCCTGCCAAGGCAGGATCCCCTAGGGTAGTTCACACAGGAGTGCATCCAGGTGGGGGTTGAAAGTCTCCAGAGAAGGAGAATCCACAACCTCTCTGGGCAGCCTGCTCCAGGGCTCTGTCACCCTCGCTGTGAAGAAATTTCTCCTCTCATTGAGCTGAAACCTTCTATATTCCAGTTTGTAGCTATTACTCCTTGTCTTATTGCTGCTGACCACCAAAAAGAGCTTGGCCCCAGCCACTTGACACCCACCCCTCAGATATTTGTACACACTGATCAGATCTCCTCTCAGTCTTCTCTTCTCCAGACTCAACAGCCCCCAGGGCTCTCAGTGACTCTTCATAGAAAAGATGCTCAAGTGCCCCAAGCATCCTCATGGCTCTCCATTGGACTCTCTCCAGCAGATCCCTGTCTCTCCTGAGCTGGGGAGCCCAAAACTGGACACAGTATTGCAGATGTGATCTCACTAAGACAGAGTAGAGGGAGAGAAGAACCTTCCTAGCCCTGCTGGGCATGATTTTCTTGATGCACCCCAGAATGTCATTGGCTCTTTGCCCACAAGGTCACCAAATCAATTAAATTTAGCAATCCTGTTTAAAATGGAATCATTACAGCTTGCTGGTGGCAGCCAGGGGAGTAGGTCTGTCTCTGTACCAAGCCTGTCTGTCCACAGAAGCATACCAGAATCTAACAACTAAGCATCAGTAATTCCCCATGAGGAGGCAGGTGTGAGATCCAAATAGCAGGTCAATGATGGGTGGTATTTGTCTTCCTGGAACTACACTTGTGTTAATTCAGGGAAGAGGTGGGAGGAGATGAGGATAACTCTGGTTCAGGAAAGCAGAATGTGAGATAGAGCAATGAAGAAAATTAGCTTGCAGAGGGAGGGGAATACACCAAAATAATGGGACAGGATGGAACCCCACACACATACCACTGTGTGTACACACAACCTGGCAGAAAGCCACGAGCTGTCTCTGTGTAGGAGGTACTCAAATAAGTAAGGGGACAATCCTGATTTTGAGGGTTTGACCCCAATTAACTATTTTATTTACTTCAAAGGGATCAGTCACATGCTTGGAATCAAGCAAAGGCTGAATTGTTATCCTGAAACAGGACCCAAAGTGCTAAATAGTTAATACATGTTTAGAGCCTTACTGTGGTGTATTATTTAATTATTGACTCACTTATTGACTAGCAGAGCTGTGTATATTCAGTCCTATGTGCTACCAACACCCCTTGTGACTCTTGGATTTGTTCTTTCTGCAGTTGAGACTGTGGAACTGAGGCTTAGCTGAAATTCTTACTGTAAGGTCATAATGTCTACTAAAACATTCAAAGCTGAAGCCCTTACTGGAATCATTTATTCTTCTTGTAAGAGTTATAGAGAATCATAGAATGATTTAGGTTGGAAGGGACCTTAGAGATCATCTACTCCAACCTCCCTGCCATGGGCAGGGACGCCTGTGAACTAGACTTGCCTGCTCAAGACCTTGTTCAACCCAGCCTTGAACACCTCCAAGAACAGGGCACCCACAACCTCTCTGGGCAACCTATTCCAGAGATTTGTGCATGTTTGCACTAGAGGAGACTTTGCTAAAAATCAAGTTTGGCCTATTTATTTTACTCACTGTTGTTCCTTTTCCCAGCATTTCTTATTTCAATGCTCTGAATAACATCACCTCAAATTCAAATCAGTCCCTCTTCTGAGGAGTGGCTGAGGGAACTGAGGTTGCTCATTCAGAGAAGAGGAGGCTGAACAGAGAACTCATTGCTCTCTGCAGCTCTCTGAAAGGAGATTGGAGTGAGATGGGTGTTTTCCTCTTCTCCTTGGAGAAAGTGATAGGACAAGAGCAAATGGCCTCAGGTTACACCAGGGGAGGTTCAGATTGGAACTTAGGAGGAACTTCTTCACTGAGAGGGCTCTCAACCACTGGAATAGGCTCCAGAGGGAGGTGGTTGAAGCACCATTTCTGGATATGCTTCAAAGAAGCAGAGATACAGTACTGACCAACATGGTTTAGCACTGGAGAGAATAGATAAAGGAACAGTTAGATGCTNACAAGAAGACAAATAGTTGGGGGTGTTCTTTTTTTCTCTTACAATGCTTTTATTACTTTATATATATATATATTAGTTTTTATATAACTATAGCTGTAGGAGGAGGTTGGTTTTGTTTTTCTTTTTTTTGGCTAAATGAAAAAAAAATTTGTGCATGTTTGCACTAGAGGAGACTTTGCTAAAAATCAAGTTTGGCCTATTTATTTTACTCACTGTTGTTCCTTTTCCCAGCATTTCTTATTTCAATGCTCTGAATAACATCACCTCAAATTCAAATCAGTCCCTCTTCTGAGGAGTGGCTGAGGGAACTGAGGTTGCTCATTCAGAGAAGAGGAGGCTGAACAGAGAACTCATTGCTCTCTGCAGCTCTCTGAAAGGAGATTGGAGTGAGATGGGTGTTTTCCTCTTCTCCTTGGAGAAAGTGATAGGACAAGAGCAAATGGCCTCAGGTTACACCAGGGGAGGTTCAGATTGGAACTTAGGAGGAACTTCTTCACTGAGAGGGCTCTCAACCACTGGAATAGGCTCCAGAGGGAGGTGGTTGAAGCACCATTTCTGGATATGCTTCAAAGAAGCAGAGATACAGTACTGACCAACATGGTTTAGCACTGGAGAGAATAGATAAAGGAACAGTTAGATGCTGGGCTCAATGATCTTAAAGGTCTTTTCTGACCAAAATCATTCTAAAATTCTATATTGTAAGGAATCCATGTCTGATGTGCAAGGCAACTTTCATTTTAGGACCCCCACACACCTCAGACTCAAGAGGCAGAGCTCTACCTAATGCAGGCAAGCTTTCTCCAACAGTTTGAAAGCCACCTCTAAGCACACTCTCTGCAGAGAACAAGGCCAGGCTCTGTAGCCCCCAACAAATTCACACTAGTGAATTATCTCATGCACAGCAGATGCATCCTGCCAAGCAAAGTGTGAATGCGGCATACAACTTGGGGGTGAAATCTTGCACTATTCTTTCCTTGGAAGAAAAAGAGTGGAATAAACTCCTAGGAAGGAACAAAGGAGTAGGAAAGATTACATGATTCCTGCCCACAACCAAGTAACACACTGTTGAATCAAACAACTCTGCTCTTTTCCACACTGCAAATTTCTCAGAGTATTTCTCAACATCTTACAATAATTTCCAGACTTTTACTGAAAAAAAACAAAACCCAAAGCTGTCAATGATATGCCTGGCATCTCCCCTCATCAGAGGTTTTGTGCTTGCAACAGAACTGCACAGACCCTTCCTAATCAGACTCGAGGAAAAATCCTTTCCTCAACTCATTCTGATGATCTGGACCTGGTTACTAGAGCAAGACGCAGCAGACAGGCAATAGAGAAAGAGCTGCCTCAGATCAGTGGAAGTGAATGAGAGGTGAAGGAGAGAAATTGTTCTTTCACCCACTAGGTGCTAGTGGGAGGTGAGAGAGAGACGTTACATTTTTTATGATGGCAGTGGCAGAATGCTGGAACAGCTTGTTCAGGAGTGTGATGGAGACATTCAAGGTCAGATTTGATGTGGCTTTGGTCAGCATGATCTGGTTGGGGATGTCACAGAATCACAGAAACATCCAGATTGGCAAACTCCCTCAGGATCACTAAGTCCAACCTAGAACCCTACTCTACGAGACACACCTTAAACGCAGCCTGAATGTGTTTAAGGATCATTTGTATGTGGTGCTTAGGGCTATGGTTTGAGGTGAATCTTGTAGAGTAGGGTTCTAGGTTGGACTTGGTGGTCCGTAGGGGCTTGGCCTGTGCGTTTCTGTGATTCTGTGATTCAGAAGTGGTAGCAGACCCAGCAGACAGTACTGTGCATGGCTCTAATCAGCCCATTCCAACCTGAGGCAGAGTTTAGCATGAACCCAGCAGCTTCAATGTCAACTGCATGTCTTCGATTTCTAGCACAAGTCTCTCTGCCTGGAACCTCACCCAGCTGTACCACACCTTCAGCAGCTTTTGGGTTCTCCCAGTCACTCTCCATTAGTGTTCCTTCATATAATTACCAATATTTTTTACTATCTTTTCCACTTTTTAATTCATTTTCTCTCAAAAAGCTCCATGGTTATATTTTCCCAGTTCCTGGATCTTGCCCAAAACATTCCAGAGGTTTCAAGAACTATTTAGAAAGTCAGTGAGTCTGAGTATCCTGTCTGGCTGCCATGCAGTGTGTATGTGAGTGGAAGGGTACAAACTTCAACCAAACCTCCCAGAAATGCTGCAGATTACAGGAATTTTGATGTGACCCTAACTTTCCATCTTGGTCTCCTCAACAGGCTCAGTCTGCATCCCAATGAAATCAGTGAGGGCAGAGGGTTTCCACTGGGATCACTCAGAGTTGGATAGGGATCTCTGTCAGGTTTCCAAGCACTGAAAAATGAATGTGCTGGCATTTGGTAAATCTTTCCCCCTTTTCTAATCAAGGTTTCTACCCTTACTGTGAGCAGCACAGTTTCTGCTCACACTGAAGACTGTTGGGGCTGTAGGGAAAGTTACCAGGACTGCCATTTTCAGTCAGAGGAGCAGCACTTTTTCCAAGTGCATTTTTCTAACTGAAATGAGAATTAAAATCCTCTGTCTCTGTCTCTTTGCTTCTACACAGCTCATAACCTGCTGTCTTTGGCTCTTAA
The DNA here is from genome assembly GCA_013400475.1 of Tricholaema leucomelas. Taxonomy (NCBI): domain Eukaryota; kingdom Metazoa; phylum Chordata; class Aves; order Piciformes; family Lybiidae; genus Tricholaema lacrymosa; species Tricholaema leucomelas. The sequence goes on from WAAF01001503.1 coordinate 182,020, forward strand.
AAGTTTCTCTTGTGTCACAGTTTCAGCAGCATCCTGAGCACAGCTTTTAGCATTTTTGTCTTTTCCTTCCAGTCTTTGGAACACTTTTTTTTGTCTCCCTATGTTCACTTTATGGCTGACTGACTCCAGGTGTGCCTGGAGCCTGCACAAAATCCAGCAGTGTCAGGAGAAACTCCAGAAATTTAGAGGTGTGTCTGGACACAGATTTTAGGCTTATGACTGGTTCAGTACAGTCACAACTTTATAGATGATGAAAAGTGGCATTTCTCTTGTCTAAGCAGCAAGGTATTAAAAATCATAGAATCAATCGACCAGCTCAGAAGAGACCTCCAAGCTCATCCAGTCCAACCTAGCACCCAGCCCTACCCAATCAACCAGACCATGGCACTAAGTGCCCCAGCCAGGCTTTGCTTCAACAGCTCCAGGGATGGCGACTCCACCACCTCCCTGGGCAGCCCATTCCAATGCCAATCACTCTCTCTGCCAACAACTTCCTCCTAACATCCAGCCTAGACCTCCCCTGCCACAACTTGAGACTGTGTCCCCTTGTTCTCTTGCTGGTTGCCTGGCAGAAGAGCCCAACCCCACCTGGCCACAGCCTCCCTTCAGGTAGCTGTAGACAGCAATGAGGTCTGCCCTGAGCCTCCTCTTCTGCAGGTTGCACACCCCCAGCTCCCTCAGCCTCTCCTCACAGGCGTCTCACCAACTTGCAGGTTCCATAACACAGGTTCCAGGCCTCTCACCAGCTTTGTCACCCTTCTCTGGACACCTTCCAGTATTTCAGTGTCTCTCTTGAATTGAGGATCACAGAACTGGAAGCCAAACAGCAACAAACCAACCAACCAAAGCCAAAGCCCAAGCCCAACAATGAACTCCCCAAAAAATCAATGCTATATAGTCAGGTTTCCAAATGAAGAATGGTTTGGTGTAGGTGGTTTCATCAAGTAGATCTCAGACCTGGGCACGATGAGGTTTTTTATAAGCTCAGCTGAACTATCCTCACTGTAGAATCTCAAGAAGCAATCCTTGGGCAGTGTGATCTCCAAATACAGGTCAAAATAGCTTTAGCTTGCACCATTTTGTCATAAAGTCCAGAAAGCACTAAGTGATAATATGATAACTGGCTGGACATAGGCCAGCAGTGTGCCCAGGTGGCCAGGAAGAGCCAGTGGCATCTTGGCTTGTATCAGGAATGGTGCGGCCAGCAGGACTAGGGATGTAATTCTGCCCTGTACTAGCACTGGGGAGGCCTCACCTCAAGCATTGTGTGCAGCTCTGGGCCTCTTATTGCAAGAGAGATATTGAAGTGCTGGAGTGGGTCCAGAGGAAATGACGAGACTGAGGAAGGGACCGGAGGGAAAAAACTGATGAGGAGAGGCTGAGGGAGCTGGGGGTGTTCAGCCCGGAGAAGAACAGACTCAGGGGGGATCTTATCACACTCTACAACTACCTGAAGGGAGGTTGTGGTCAGGTGAGAGTCAGGCTCTGCTCCCAGGAAACTTGTGATGAGAAGGCATAGCCTGAAGCTGTGCCAGGGGAGGTTTAGGTTGGAAGGAATGGAAAATTAGACACTGGAATGGACTGGACAGGGAGGTGTTGGAGTCGCTGTCCCTGGAGGTGTTTAAGGAAAGAGTGGATGTGGCATTCAGTGACATGGTCTGATCAGTGTGGTGTTAGGTCACCAGCTGTACTTGATGATCTCAGATCTCTATTCCAGCCTCAACAACTCTGTAGTTCTGTTCTGAACAACAGCTGTCCCACAGGACAGAACTGAAGCCAAAACTTGCTCCCTCTATCTTCTACTACACCCATATACCAATTTCTTCTCTTTTATGAACCTATTCATTCCAAAGATGTTGGGAACATCTCATTCCTGTGTTTTCCCTGCTCCAACAGCCCATCATTGTGATAGTAACTGCTTTACCAGTCTTTGCAGCTGCAAGGCAATCCCTAGCATCTTTGAACACAATTTTTGAGCACTCAGGTTCAAAACATCGATTCAAAAGCGTTTACTTAGTTTAGTCTGGTTGACTGGATAGGGCTGGGTGCTAGGTTGGACTGGATGATCTTGGAGGTCTCTTCCAACCTGTTTGATTCTATTCTATTCTATAAATTTCAGCATTCCTTTAGCTCATGAACTTGCATCTTCTTGCCATGTTGTATGGTTTGCTTCATAACTTTTTTTCATAAGCTGGTTTGCTTTCTTGAGAGAAAAAGAGTATTAAATAAAAAAGAACAGAAAATCTTTTTTAAATTCCACAATATTCACTAAGCCTTCAAGGAAAACAGACACTGACAGCTGTGTGAGCATAGTTTGTCCTCAAAGAACCAAGAGCTAAGCAGATATTATGAAAAGAGAAGCTGTGAAACATCAAGTGGTGGTTTTCCATAAGATAACTAATTGCATGCCTGTGTGTTCACATTTTGTTCTGTGTCCTTTTCCACTATTAATGACTCACATTTAAACAGCATAGAGAAGAAGTACTCACTTCTCCTGTAAGATCTTGTTTGGTCCTCTAATGAATTAATTGACATGAGCATGTGATGTTATCTGGGAAGCTGGCAAATGCAAATCCAGCAGGTTTTTGATGGCAAGCCTGCAGGAAGCCTCCTTGAGCTCTGCATGTGCATGGGAAGTTTTATGAGCAATTAAATTCTATCCCTGAAAATCCTACCTTTAAAGCTTTTGGATCACCTGTAGGGTTTTATGGTTGGCTGCAATTAGTGAGTGAGGAAGCTTGTAGAAAGAGCTAAAAAAAAAAAAAGGAGAGGGAAAGGAACATGAAATAAGTAAGTCCTAATATACCTAACCTCTTCACTGCTGGAGTGTTACTTTCCTCCTGTGCTGATGCTACTTTAAACTGCTTCTGCATGTGAAACTTGATTATGAGGCAGACCAGAAGGTGCTTTGTCACTTCCCACGCTGCAGCAAAGAGCTAAACTTTAATAAACATGGCAAGTGGGACAGAATATTCTACATTGAACTGGGTGGAACCACTGGAAATTTAATTGTTTTAAAACACTGCAATGTTTAGGCAGTGGCTTGAAACATAGAAGACATCATCTGTGCCTCTATGTTTGTGCTGCAATGTGACATGGTATTTGAGGAGGGACTATTGACAAGGTCTTGTAATGACAGGACAAGGGGTAATGGGTTTAAACTGGAGGAGGGGAGATTCAAACTAGATGTTAGGAAAGGGCTCTTTACAATGAGGGTGGTGAGACACTGGCACAGGTTGTCCAGGGAGCTTATGGCTGCTCCCTCCCTGGAGGTGTTCAAGGCCAGGTTGGATGAGGCCTTGAGCGACCTGTTCCAGTGGGAGGTGTCCCTGCCTGTGGCAGGGGATTGGAACTGGATGAGCTTTGAGGTCCCTTCCAACCTGAACCATTCGATGATTCTATGATTCTATCTACCACTGTCCTTTTCCACTCTTGGCTCACAGCAGTACAGACAACCTCAACCTTTCTCTGCTCCTTCTGTGGCAGATTGCTGCCCTCTATGCTGTCCTTCTTAGAAAGGTCCAGTGACTAACCTAGCTACCAGTAAGAAGACAAAGGAGTCAAAGTCTCTTGTTGTCATTGCCCAGCACAGTGCATGTTTGGTAAAATGACAGCCACTGTTGTTCCCCTCTAACATCGTGGCTAAATCCAATCCTGAGGCCCTTTGAACCGAGGGGAGGAGGAGGACATTGGGGAGCTTGCTTTGCCCGTTTGCCATTGTATGCCTGGACGTGAGGTCGGAGAGAAAGCATGTGGAAAGGCCACAATGTGTGGGGAAGAGGCCTTTTTGCATCCTCATTTGCTCCCGTGCAGGCACAGAGCCCAAACCATGGGCTGACCTGCTGCCCTTTAAATGCAGCCTGTCCTCAGTTAAACCTGCCAAGGCACTATAGGTCCAGCTATTCTTTCCTGTAGAGCAGCGTAGCACTGCTGAGCTCAACAGATCAAGTGAGAAAAATCAGATCCAGTTTGTCTGCACTGTTATTTGTCCATGGCTATCAACCACGAGTGTCTGCAAGTTCCATCTCTCAGCCTGCAAAGCAGAGCTTCAGCTGGTGTTTATCATGGCAGTGTGGCTGGTTTGAAGAGTTCTGTGTATCACAATCACCATCAAACGTTCGCCACCATGAAGACGCTGCCTGCTGGTACAGGCTTGACAGCAGCGATTATATCCATCGCCTCTCCAAAGACACCAGGGCTGGCAGCCTCTTCTCTTTGCTTTTGAGTGGAAGAGGAGAAGGTGTTGTAAAGGAGATTTTTGGAACCGTGCTTTGTGTGCCCTGCCCCAACCACAAAGGGAAGGAGCAGATGTTTTTGATAGCACTGCTAGCCTGCTGCTCCCTTCATTCCTGCGGAGCGCAGCGCTCCGAGAGAACCGACAGCGATCGCTGCTGAACCAGTAGGAGAATACATCACTGCTGAGCCAGCTGCCTGGAAATGTTAATGCTGCTCTGTGGTTTCTTCAGGACTCTGTGCCAGCGTTTACCTCATCAGATGTATCTTTCCTTTGCTGCCCTATCCCAGCCTCTGCTCTATTCTCAGCGTAATTTATTTTCCATGAGTGACAAGCCTGGGGGTCCCTGAAGGTAAAGGGAAGCAGGATGCAAAATGAAATGCAGACAGTATATGGGGAAAAAAGGGGGGGGGGGGGGGGAA